>OX451215.1:53987231-54430759 GCA_949628195.1 Phasia obesa | reverse complement strand
TCCCTCTACCTTCTATACAAAATATTTTTTTATCTAGAGGACACTATTTTTTAGTTGATAAACAATATTGTAGATTGGAATACTGGGTGGGATAATTTGTATTCAAAACACATACATATGTTCCTTCTAATATCCAGAAAACAAAATAGTGGTTGTTTTCAAACTCACTGCAAGAAATTATACCATCGCTGTGCGAGGTCAAGCCATATATCAGCGAGAATGCTAATTCATTGTGAATTTGGGAACTTTAAAAGGGAGATATTTTGAGTATTTTTTTTATTTTATTTTTTATTAGAGTAATTAGTAACAAATACTTACCCCTCTTGTTAACCAAGGGTAACAAGAGGGGTAACAAAGCACGTCGGGGTCCAGCTATCAATCAACAAACATACTTATTCTATTTCTTGTAATATATAACAAAATAAGCGAAGAATTTCTTGCAAAATAAATAGAAAATAAATCATTTTAAAATCCTTAACATTTAGTTGCCAAAGAATGCACAATGTGTTGCACCAATAAAATATTCATCTATTTTTTTACAATTTTCTTTTATCATTATTTTTATTACTTCATTTTATTGTTGGTACCCATACTTTACGTATTTATATTTATTGAAATTTTTAACCTGTCAATACGAAAGGCAGCAGTTTGGAGACATACGAGAATAAACAGGCGTTCATACTTATACATATATTATATGTATAATATTCTTGCTTGAAGTTTCTGATGAGCATTCTTTTTCTCGTAAAGTGTCATTATATATTGTTTTTCTGTCAGTCTGTCCTGTTATTTTTATTCGAATATAGTTTCTCTTTTACATACAGTTTTTATATTGACATCCCTGTAGTCATTGTTTCTTTTTTTTTTGTTTCGCTTCATGCATGTCAGTCTTAAGGATCATTGTGGTAACATCCGTTTTATTGTCGATATAGTCGTTTTTTCGTATTTCGTTTTTGTATGAAATACATACATATGATGCATGTATATTTATAAGTTCTCGTACCTATTTTATTGGGACGAAAAATGAATAGTGTTTTGTCTCAGGAAACAAAATAATTTAAATTTTTAACCGACTTCAAAAAAAGAAGGAGGTTATCAATTCGTCAGAATGTTGCTTTTTTATGTTTGTGCCCGCAGAACTCAGTCATTTCTGGACCGATTTTAAATATTTTTCTTTATTAGAAAGGAAATGCTTACAGATTGGTCCCATTTTAAAAGAATTTCAGAATTTTGAAAATTAAAGGGTGTCCCCATACAACATACGTGTTTTTTACGTGTATTATGAACAGTAAAGGGCACCCTTTTAAAATTTAACAAAACTGCATATCACTATAGCTGCCAATAACAGAAATTAATAACAAAAATAAACTTAAAAATTAAAGGGTGTCCCCATATGTGACGTCAATTTAAATATATGAACCATTTGAACCAATAGACAATCACTTGAAAATTGGACAGAATGTCCAATATTTATAATTAGAAATTAAATATTTATAATTATAAGTTAAAGGGTGTCCCAGTACTTGATGTTATTTGATGTATATTGCAAAACTCTTGAACCGTAACAGAGAGACGGTTGAAATTTACAAAGAACCTGTTATTCTAAGTCCGTTATAACATCAAGTATATAATTTAAATTTTAAACTAAAGGGTGTCCCCATAATTGATGTAATTTTACCTATATAGTACTATCTTTTGAACCGTTATAGACAAACACTTGAAAATTAGAAAGAATCTCCACTACTATGTCCCGTATAATAACTTTTATAAATATTTAAAATTATAAAGTGTGTCTCAATAGTTGATGTAAATTGATGCATATGGCCAAACTTTTGAACCGTTTTAGACAGACACTTGAAATTTACAAAGAATCTGTCCTTTAAAATAAGTGTTTAATTTAAAATTGTACATTAAAGGGTGTCCCCTAGATGATATTGTTTAACCTATATGGTCATATCTTTGGAACCGTTACTTTTAATTACTGTGTCAGTAATAATAAGTGTAAAAAAATAAAGGGTGTCCTCATATCTGATGTAATTTGTCGTATATGGCTTTATATGCTGAACCGTTATGGATAGACATTTGAATGTACAGAACGTATAAAACTATGTCCGTTAGAGCAACAAGTATAAAAGTATTTAATTTGGGTACAAGCTCTTACAGATTACTTCCTTTTAAATTTTTAGTTTAGAATTGATGCACATATATTTGTTTTGTAGTCGGATTTTTTTTGCAAGAATTATTATAAAGTGGTGTTTTTTTACACAACTAAAAAGGCCTTTTCACTTCATACCTACTTAAAGCCCCGAGTACTCCTTCTTTTTAACCGACTTCAAAAAAGAAGGAGGTTATCTATTCGTCTGAATGTTGCTTTTTTTATGTATGTAACCGCAGAACTCAGCCATTTCTGAACCGATTTTAAAATTTTTTCTTTATTTGAAAGGCTTTGCTTTCAGGTTGGTCCCATTTTAAAAACAGTTCATTATATTAAAAATTAAAGGGTGTCCCCATACAACATACATGTTTTTTACGTGTATTAAGAGCCGTAAAGGGCAAGCAAATTAAAATTTTAAAAAATAGCGTGCCGCTGCCAACAGCAGAAATTAATTAAAAAATAAATTTAAAATTTAAAGGGTGTCCCCATAGGTGACATAATTTGACCTATTTGGGTCTATTTTTTGAACCGTTAAATTTGACAATGTCGATTACTGTGACCGTTAAAATAAAATGTATAAATGACCGTTATAATAAAATGTATAAATATTCAAAATTTTAAATTAAAGGGTGCTCCAATAGTTCATTTAATTTGATGTATGTGGCCAAACTTTTGAACAGTTGTTCACAGACCGCTGAAATTTACAAAGAACCTGTAGTGCTAAGTCATCTATAACAAAAAGTATAAAATTTTGAATTTGGAACTAAAAGGAAGTCCCAATAGAAATTTACAAGAAACCTGTATTGCAAAGTCCACTATAGCAAGTATACAATTTGAAGTTAAAAATTAAAGGGTTTCCCCATAAATTACGTAATTTGATCTAAGTGACCCTATCTTTTGAACCGTTAAACACAAACACTTGAAAATTAGGCAGAATGTCCACTACATTCTCTGGTACAATAACAAGTATAAATATTTCGAATTATAATGTAAAGGGTGTCCCAATAGTTCATGTAATTTGATATATATGGTTAAACTTTTTAACCGTTATAGACAGATAGTTGAAATTTACAAAGAATCTTTGTGGCCAAGTCCTCTATAACAACAGGTCTTTAATTTAACATTGTAAATTTAAGGGTGTCCGAATAGGTGATGTTATTTGATCTGTGTGCCCCTATCTTTGAAACCGTTATAGACAGAGGCTTGAATGGTGTCCCCATACAGGACGGATGCTGGTGAAAATAGCTTAACTTTTGAACAGTAATAGGGAGAGGCTTGACATTCAATAGTCTTTATTTTTTCCCCCTAATTTTGGCGCATCTTTTATTTGGTTTAAATCTAATTCTTACAGATTACTTCTTACATTTTTAGTTTAGAATTGGTGCCCTTCTATCTGTTTTGAAGTCGGTTTTTTTTTTTTGCAAGAATTATTGATACGCTATTCATTTTTCCGCTTCTTCCAAAGAACACCTATCAGAATGCCTAGGGTCTCCCTTCTCGAAGATCTGCTCTACGTTACTACAGCCCTTCTTTTGGAAGAAAAGCATGACCTTCTATTTTAAGATTTCTCATTTTGTATACCAACACCAAAAAAATTTAGGAACCTTTAAAATGGTTCCTACATTTTTTCAAGATTAAATTAAGAAAAATTTAAAAAGAGACAATAGTTCTTTTGTGACTAAAAAATGAAAATATATAATCATGCATGGAAGAAATTTAAAATGCTTAAAATGACATAAAATATGAGGTCAAAATTCGTCTAATAATCGCTGAAAGAAAAACATTTCAGCCGTTTGTCGTATCTTAATTTGAAAGCTTTTATCATTCCTTTATTAAAAAACCTTTATTATTGTCTTTTTTAAATGCCTTCAAAAAGCATTTAATAGAGGGTTAAAACTCTTCAGACAGTTTTCTGTAGACTTTTGAGAACTCTTTCCAGTAGAAGGTAATGTAGAAACCAGCTCTGCAATGACGTGTGTAAAAAATATATGACTATGTGGAATGCAAGTAGGAGCCTTTGTGTCTACGAAAAATGGAAAAAAGAGTAGTTCTAGGAGGCCTTTATACCTGCTTTTACCACTAGGATGGTGTATTCATAAAAAACAAGCAATAGGAATAGTCTAACGTTCTGTGGCATTACCCAGGTTCGATACTTCTATCTTTTCTTTTGGGTATTTATTATTTTGTTTAAAAGTAGTTTATATTTACCACACAAGGTTAAATCTTTAATGTTCGCAAATTAACCTCTGATAAAATTCGTTGCCTTGACGAAACAGTTTTGTGTTTGGTCTAGTAAATGGTGTTCTGATTGAACAAGTTTGTACGTACACTGTCAAAAGAATAACATTTTCTCAGATATAAGTTAACAACAGGTTAATATACATAGATCCACAGAGGATCTGCACCACTATCATATGCAGGAGTTGTTCATAGGAAACGACAGATTGCATCTCCATCATACTGGGACAGGCTGGAAAAACATTGAGTGCTTTGATACACCGATTAGTAGCTCGCTAGTCTATCAGTCTGGAGGTTGTGGGTTCGACTCCCCCCAAAGACTCTGGGTGTTTTCTGCAGACAAGCAAAAAGCTTCGCAGAGGTAATGTTGTTTAAAAAAAAGTAAAGAATAACGAAACGGAAGAAAGGCAAAAATAATGGACAGGATGAACATACTTTGTAGAAGACCCATGCTCCCAAGAGGAGTAAGAAGAAAAAAAGTTGATGAAAAGTTGGCTCCAGTTTTTAAGACTTTCAACAGCTGAAGCAACAGTCAATGCACTGGAGATTATCAGGTGAATAAGCAACAAGAAAAGCAAAGACTGTAAATATACGGTTTCTGGCGTACGAATGGAAACATTGGCTACTTAAAGTAAAAACAATAAATGAAGAACATTAATTGACCGCAAAGTCTGACGAATTATTGAAATCTACCGCTTGTTATTTTAAAACAACAAGAGGTAGACTTCAAAGAAGCAAAAAACAACAGGAGTCCTTAGCGGGAATCGAACCCATAAACCCCAGACTGATAGACTAGCGCTCTATCTATCAATATACGGAGCTGAGTGCCTCTGAACTTATAAACGACAATGTTAAAATAAATCATAGTACTCAATTTAGATGTTTTTTTTATGATTAATCGGAAATACACAGCCTATAATTCTAATTTATGGAAAGTTAACATGATACGAGTAGATTTAAAAAATGTTAAACTTATTTCGGCCCACAGTATTTTACTGTTTTTAAAACAAATGTATGACCGCGCAAATATAAAGGGACTAAGGATAGAAAAGTAAATTTTGCAAGAGAGCCCTTAAAAATGTATTCTTCTTTCCACGTCTGAGACGACTTCCATTCAACTTCTCACAAAATTTTACCCCAATTAAAAAAATTGGTTAACCCAATAAAACGGTTCCAAGTTTTCAGAAATTTTAGGATTTTTTTTTCTAAACTTACATGGCAATTTTTTATTTCTCAACTTTTATGAGAAAAATTTGACACGAATTCGGCTTCGGCTGAATCCGATTCGATTCTCCAACAAATTTTACCCTAATTTACAAAAAAAAAAAACGATAAACCAACCCTTAGGTGCCTTTCTCTGTTAGATATACATACGTACATAAGTATAAATACATATTAGTTCGTATATATAAACATGTTTTTAATTTTTTTATTCTCATACATATTTATGTACGAAAGGAGAAGTATCTGGGTTATTTTCCCAGATGCTTAACAAAATTTATGACAATAAATCATTTTTTCTTTTATATTCTTCATTTTTATAAGCAGCTTATAGTACATGTAACAGAAACTGTAACTTGAAGAATATAAAGTAAATTGACAAACAAAGAAAAATCTGTCACAGCAGAGTCATTAACAAATATCAGCATAAAATAAACTATGAGGATACAAGTATAAAAATGCAAATAATTATAAAACTCATAAGTTAACAAAAATATTGAAATTTAAAATCCTTAACATAAGGTTTTATTTAAATCGAGTACCTAATTGAGTAGTTTACAAGTGGCTGTATGTATTGTATAATTTTCACTTACGCCTCCATAAAGTATGTATACTTAGATCCTTATAGGACTTAAAAATTTCCGTCTATACGGGTTGGTCCGCAAATAGATTTTCTAAGGACCCAAGATAACTTGTGCCTAGCACCAGGGGCAGATTCATGTTAAAAGAGGATGTCATAGGGTATCTAAGTTTTAAAACACACTATGTAATTTTTTAAGTCATGGCAAAATAATCATATACGGACACCACTACGTGATAAAAGACCAAAAAAAGACCCCTGTCTCCCAGTTTTGCCCAAAGTCCTCCAGGTTTTTTTATGGGCCCTCAAAGATGTGGGGCCTCGATGTCATTTTTGCAAAAAAATGATCATTTACTCAAGCTCATATTTTGCAAACTGTTTGAAATTTATACTCTCTGAGGCAAAGTTGTAGATCTTGTCATAAAGAACAAAAATTGTGAACATATAAAATCAAAAAAACTTCATCTTCAAGGTCAAAATCGCAAAAAACTTTAAAAAATTCAATTTTTTTACCTTTTTTCCCCTGTTCAGGTCCATAGGTAGCAAACCGTTCAAAATTCAAGGAAACAATCAACTACAAAAATGAACCTAAGATTTCAGTAAACAACTTTCTAGAACATATGAACTTCCTAGGAATGATTCTTAACACCGTTTAGGTAGCGCATCAATGCATCAATAAAATTGATATTACCTAAGCGCTACCTCGTTAGATTTCGTTCTTAAGTACTGCATAATTATTTAGGCGTTTTTTCTATATCTGCAGAGTCCCTGTATATCTACAGAGTCCCCTAATGAAGGTGAAACGTACTCAGCAGTCATGTATTGAAACCCACAATGTCAGGCCTCTTTAGAATAATGACAATGTGCCTTGGTTATCTTATATTTATTATGGCTTGTACAGGTCCAAATGAAGTATTGAAGATTGATCTTTATAAATTTTAACTTTTAAATTAAATATCATTACTTATGTTTAAAGCGATTCGTTAGCACATTGTATTTCAAAAAGGTGGGTTGCTGGCCCTACTTTCTTAGATTGGTGATAGGACTGCTATCTATGTGTCCAATCCCACGTTGCAGTCATGCTTCAGCAAACATTCATGTATTTTACCTACTTGCCTGAGACGCTAAGGTGTACTGTAACCATTCAGGCTACATGACTGGGCGCCTTCTCACTCTAGCTAGCTATCAGAGGAATCTGAAAAGCCATTGCCCGGGATATACTTGGTCTAGGACCGGAAGTAGTGAGCTGCTTGGACATTCAAACAGATGAATCGTTACTGGTCATTCCCAAGTGATCAAGTGAATGACAGTCAGAAAACTTTCAACACTACGTGCACCTCTGGTGAAAGTCCCAAATCCCTGGCGCCCTATGCTCCAGTGGGAGTTAGAGGATTAAATATACGTTTAAAAAATATCTAAAATAAATCTATGTACGGAGTATTTAATATTTAAAACCTTTTCTTAAAAATGTTTCCTTTTACATATAATTTATTTTAATTATTTTATTTTTTATTATAATGTTTAACGATTTTTATTATAATGAATAATTTGACATAGAAGTGTTTTCGAACACAGATCATGTTTTTTATTATTTTTTTTTATTTTAGTAAAATATTTTGATACAGTCGGGCAAAAACAGATTGCTTAGGTTTTTTGAATTCGCCTTATTATACCATGTTTTTGTACTTATTCGGAAAACTAGGTATAATAGGTTTAAAATAAGCCATAAGTGATGAAAATCGATGCACAAATGTTGATTTTATTCACAATTAAGTGCAGCTACCTATTTTATTAAAATAAGAATATTATTTAAATAAGAATATCTCGAAAACTAGACGTGATAGAAAAAATCGGTAAACAGATTTGGATTCAGCACACAAAAGTCAATCAAAGTTCTTGCTCCTGAGTTTGTTTTTTTACCGACCAGTGTTACAAGAGACTATAGGATGAGAAGTAAGCTCGACAGTTACCACTTAACAGTTTTAAATCTTTAAAGTCGAGAGTAAAGGCTAAGGTCATCACCAGACTCAACAAAAGTAAAAATTACCAATCGACTGCCTGAAGTTATTGAGGACTGAAGGTGGTCGAGGCTGCTCTATCTTAGGTACTTAGCACATCGGATAATAAGCATATATGTATGTTGGCTTGAGTCGCCGGGTTCGTTACCCAGTCGCTGTAAACCACTAACAATTTTTTTTCTGATATTTATTAGTTTTTTCTATGCGTACAAATATATATCACAGTGTCTTCCTACACCGGCATTACTCTATAGCACTAAATCTTCGGTGAAGTTAAATATTAATAAAATTGATATACAGCTTTCAAACTAATGTGACACCAGAGGCGAAATGCAAATGAAGAAATGCTAGGTACTCAACTTTGAGACCACATAGTGCCACCCCTAGAAAGATACTCCTCTGCTATGCTCATGTCAAATTTTGGATCAATCAGCCTAGTCATTTAAAAATAGTTGAGTTATTTCCAAAATATTTTGATTCCGCCCCACTGTGCACTGTTATAAAAAGCAATATGACGTGCAATTGCGATATTGCCAAAAGTGAAGCTTTTATTTATTTATTTATTTATCTCACAACCTGTCTTAGCTCAACTCTATCTCTTTCCCAAAGAAAGTCACGCAATTAATTTGTAGGCATAATTGCCTACTATTTACTAAGAAGCAAATAAAAGCACAAATAAATAAGAAAAACTTGGTCTGCTCTACAAATTAAAGAGTTGAAATATATAAAACCAAAAAATAAACTAAAACAAATTATGCCAACCATAATCTCTATGTGACCCATGATAAAATGTATCCAATATTAGATGAGGAATATGATATAATCAGTATTTGTTTGTTGTAAAACCTTTCTCAACCATTGCTTTCTTCCACACACTAAGCCTTACTACATTGATTGTATCTGTGTCATTTGCCATTTGCAATATTATACAAAAATAACATTCACGTCCGTCTGCCTCTACCTTCCTGTAGATTTGTACGATGATGATTCTGTTGTAAGTCATATTAAAAGTCGAAAAACTAAACAAGAAAAAGAACGCAAACATCATAAATAAACACACACATTACTTGAAGGGCTTTTGCTGTATCCTAGATTTTGTAATATGTAATTCCATAATATGACACCATCATACAAGTCTTTTCCTTCCCTTTTCTCTCTCTTTTCAAACATTTTCTGCATGTTATTCTGTTCCTTGTAATCACTAAATATGCATTAAACAGAAATTTTATTGTTACAGAAGGTTTAAATCGAATTAAGTCTGTGTTTCATACAAGTTTGTGTAGACAGGTTTTAAAGAGGCAATGTGTCGTACTTTTTAACCGACTTTAACCGAAAAAGAAGAAGGTTATTAAATCGTTCTTTGAAACGATTTCATTTTTTTTTTCAATACATAATCTCTGCTTATGCATAATAGGCGTATATTGGTGATATATTTTGTGTATATGGATTTAGTTTTTGAACCGTTATAGACAGACATTCGAAATTTTTATAGCATGTGTATTACTATGTGTGCTATAACGGCAAGTTTAAATATTTAAAATTAGAAATTAAATTGTTTCTTCTTAGGGGAAGTAATTTCATATATGTATATAACCTTATCTTTTAAACCATTTAGACGCTTAAAATTTACACAGAAAGTGTGCACGGTGCTCCGGTGGTTTAGTTTCTAGTCTGCTAGTCTATCAGTCCCACAAAAGACTTTGATATTTTTCATGATAATTTGACAGGAAGATCAGAAATGTGTTTTTGTATAATAGGGGAACCGTAAACTATTTTAAAGCATTAGTGACAGGTCAAGGAAACTGCATGTATCATCATGAGTCTCTCGATAGAATGATTGGTAAAGCGCTAGACTACCAGTCTGGAGGTTGCGGGTTCGATTTGCGCCAAAGATTCTGGGTGTTTTCTGCAGACAAGTAAAAAAGTTCACAGGTTGTTGTCTTAAAACAAAAAAAAAAAAAAAAAAAAAATAGGCTTTCAAAAATAAAAGATTCCTTAAAGTATGCAGTACCTTTAAATCGGTAAAAAAATTGGCTTTTTTCCTGCTTTTCACCACTGCTTTTTCTCTTGGAAATAAGATATAAGATAAGGATCCTATATTGGAATTAGGATACTAAGGTTCCTCCTCACAAAATTTTGTTAAAATCCATCCAGACAGACAGGATATGAGTTAATGATTTATTATATGTATAGATTTAGCACAAATGTGTTTGGCTTTGTTGCCATTTTTTGTTAACATAACGAACAATCAGCTGTGCGATCAGTACGAATACTTTGCTTAAGCAAATGACATTTGACGAAACTTAACGAAAAGTTTGCTCATTTGCTTAAGTTGGCTTAACTCAGCTTATGCACATTATAGTTAGGTACAAAAAAAATTAAAATTTTGTAAAAGTTGAGTTATATGTTACGCGATGGTAGCAACCTTTTTAGTTTTTTATGTATTTACTATAGGAAGATTTAGGGAAGAAATTCCAAGAGCACACAAATAAAGGACATATCGCTCCTTTATTGCAACGTAGTCATATCTAGAAAAATCAAAAATTTGAAGTTACTTCAGCAAAATAGCTCCTTGATAGATTTTTTATATGTAAAAAAATTTTTACCTTATATCTCCATCTGAACCGATGTTATAGCGAAAAATGTCAGTATGACTTTTCATATATTAACATACACTTTAAAAAACTTAAATTGCCTTTTGCTAAGTTTGATTTTTTTTTTTTGAGATATGACTACGTTGCAATAAAGGAGCGATATGTATTTGAAGCATTCAAAACAGGTTTTAAGTTTATGTTTTTCAAAACAAAATAGTATTTTTTCAGTAGGCTCTCCTTCTACTAGTAACATGTAATTTTGTATTTTTTTTACAGAAATCTTGTATAAAAAAATATTTTTCAGAAAGATAAAATAATGTTATACATTGTGAAAAATATGTGAAAATATGTGCTTTTGGCAAAAATTTTAAATACTGGAAAATTTGTTAACAATCCAGAAAAGTTAAAGTAGAAACATCGGTTCCAACAGTAGCAAAAAGGTAGGTCCAAAAAAGAAATATTATAATTTTGAAAGATAAATATCTCCTTAACTATAAATAGCTTGACTAGAGCTATGGCCCAACGCAAATATTTTGGATATAGGAATAAAGTAGGATATTGCAAATGACTTTAATAATTCCTATAAGGGAAATTCCATGTCAAATCAAAAAAAAAAAAAAATTGTTTTTAAATTTACCACTCCCGATATTATTGAAATTTTTGTTATTTATATTCTTTGACTTTCTGAAGCCAAATATAATTCTATCTCTTACAATTTTTTAGCTATACAGTTATCAAAATAGGAAAATATCGCGATTTTGCATATGTGCTCGAGCTTTATATTTCTTATTTCAGTTCTATAAGCCCTAGGAAGTTGAGTAATACCTCGTTTTAAAGGGGATTTCATACGCTTTCATTTGAAATCAATCATGAAAAAAACAAATTTTTAATATTTTTTTTTTTATATTAAAAAAAAGTTTTATAAAAATCTTTGAGATAGTGTCTTTTTTAAATTTATATGTTTTTTAATGTGACCTAGTGAGTACTCCATAAAAATTTCAAAGTAGAACCATGGTGGGATCAGAAGTTATATTAAAAAAACTAGAATTAGAATATATTTCATCCTCGAGCACATATGCAAAAAAGCGATATTTTCCCACTTTTATAACTGTATAACTAAAAAACTATAAGCGATAATTTTTTTTTAATTATATTTGGATTTAGAGAGTCAAGGAATAAAATAAAAAAATAAGAAAAGTTTCAATAAAATCTGAAGTAGTTATTTTGAGTGCCTTGTTGATTTGACGTGGACTTGCCCATATACCTTAATTATGTGACCTCTTTTGGGAAGCCTGAATGTAATAGTGCTGGTACTATTTTACCGAAATTCAGTGAAATATTGAAAGTGGTGAGGCAGTAAGCTATTAAAGGTGGAGATTCGGTGATAGTATTTTTACGCAAACAAATTTGTTTTCTTAGCAATTGTTTTCCGTGAATGAGCTTGATTAAAATTTTAAGTATTTTATTACAGAGGATAGTTAACAGGAAAAGTGTTGAAACCGATTTCCAGTATCAAGGCTTGTTACTTGCTTTATATTAAAAAATTGAAATCTAACTTTAAAATTTATTTTTAATATTTTCAATCTTAACGAAATACTCATTCAAGTTAAATTTGCTGAGCTTAAAAAAAAATTAAATTGAGCACAAGCATTTTATTTGGTTCTAATTATCTTACCACGATTGTGACAACATTATAGGCGTGAAATCAAACAATTTACATTTTAGTGTAAATAATGTAAATAATAAAATGCATAAAAACAATTATAGTAAATTAAATTAAATTGGTTATTAAATAAATATTTAAGTGTGAATAAATTTCATAATAACTTTTATGTTTAATATGCTTAATATTTATTAGTTTTTGTATTTATTGACATTAGTATTTATTTGCATAAAAATCTATCGACATAAAAATTATCAGTATTTATTGGATGCAAGAAATGCAGAATTCCATTTATGTAACATCAATGAATATTATTTACATGTTTATGAATTTAAATATTGTAAGATTTGGTAAATTTATTTAAGGTGGTTGGTATTTGCTTCTTGCAATTGTAAAAACTATAAAAATCCTACGAAATTTTAGATATTAGATGTACAAGTTTTGTGTGAAAGTCTAAATAATTGCTGTATGGAGAAAGATTGCAAGAAGGTAGAATTTGGGATTTTTTTTATTTAACAACTAAGCGTTGATGTAAACGAAAGTGATTTTATAGCTGGCCAAAAAGTAGTCATGTTATACTGTGAATTTGTAACCATTTTGTTAGAAATATAGAAATGAAAAAAGAGATTTGTTGTCCCGAAAAGTATATTTGAAGAAGTCAAAATGTCAAAAAAAATTATTATTATAATTAACTGAAGACTGAAGACAAAAAAAGGCATTAATGTTTTGGACCGAGTTTAAACCCTGCCTACATCATAGCAGATTTGAAAAATTATTTTTTTTCCTAAATTAAATTTAAGTTTTTTTTTTTTTTAACTGAAGTTGAAAACTATAAAAGAGTAAAAACCGAAGACATAGTTTTGTAAATTGGAAACATAATAGCGTAAGGAAATATGTATAATGATTATGCTAAAGAGTATACAAATTTCGGCACGGCCGATTATAGCACTCTTATTGTTTTTTGAATAATAAAGTAAAAAAAGAAAAGAGAACAAATTTGCATAACCTTCACTACAGGTGCAAAATATTTTCGATAAAGTTTTAACAAAAAAATTTCAATAAATGTTTACAAAAAATTTCGATAAAATTTTTACAAAAAAATTATCGATAAAATTTATAAAAAAAAATTTTAGCAAAAAGTACTAGTTATGTCGGTATTTTAAAAATACACCCTGTAACCTTAAGTTATAATTCAAAATTTTCTAGATACATATTTTTTGAGAAAGTATTAGGTCGTTCAGAAAGTAATTTCGTTTTTATCAGAGAGATGTCGTTAGTTGCAAAATTCTTTTACATTTTGACAAGTGACATTTCAAACATCATTTAGTACCTTATTTTGTTTCGTTCTGTTAAGTAGTTTTTTGGCATCGTATCAAATCCGAGATAAACTGGAACCTGGAGATATGAGATTAAAGAAAAATGAAACGCACCCCATATACAATCTGAAGTACCTTTTGCACCGCAAAATTACAGTAGAGGAACCACATAAACGATCAGAACCCGTCAAGTGTCTAAATTGCCAAGAAAATGGCCACACTAGGGCATACTGTAAGTTGCCTCCGGTTTGCGTTGTTTGTGGCGAGCTACATTGTTCCGCTTAATGCAATAAGCCAAGGGAGTTGTCTAAAAGATTAAATACTCCTCCTAAGCAGCCACAATATCGAGCAAATGCTCATTATACCCAGTTAGCTCAACCAACAACCCAACATGTTTCATACACGGATATGTTAAAAACCAACAACAATCCAGCACAAAAGCCACACCGACAACTAATTGTACTCCAAATTTGCTCCAGGAACCTAAGGAACAAACACCATCTGGAAATTATAATCGCCTCGAAACAAGCATCGAGACATTAGTGCAATCGTTAAATAGTTTTATGAGCTCAAACAAACCATGAACTGCTTAAAAATAAGGGTAAAAATGTAGTACAATCGAGAAAAAAATTATGTGCCGTTTACGGAGAGGATGTTTTAAGTGAACGCTAGTGTCAGAAAACCAAGTTTCAAAATTTCGCATATCGTCGTAAAACAACTCGAGAAATTTCTGAGATGTTTAACTTATCGAATTCGATTATTCAAGATAATTTGAAACGATTTTTATTCACCAGTGACATTGCCTGGTGCATCTTTCAATTCAAATAACCAGAACGAAATTTCGAAAACCAATTATGACATAATTTTTTTCTCGCTCATACTGCATTTTAACCCCTACGGTTGGGTAGATATTTAAAAAATTCACTCTGAAACTTTAAGTTATAAGTAAAACTTTATATTAGGGTATTCGATACATAAACACGATTTTGGTTTTGAAAACACTTGAGCTGGTTATAATTTAGAAAATTATTTGGTTATTATAAATAATTTTGTTACTGGGTTAAATTACCAGCCGAAACATGTTCTTTTAAAGGATACGTACCTGTTCATTCTTATAATTATAAGCGTTTGGTCAAGTTTTCTGTAAATTAGGCGGAATGTCCTCTTACAATATAACGGAAGATATTTTTATATTGCATTTCATAAACATCCAACGAAACATAAAGATTCGTAAAAATAAATAAATCAGTCAAGTTCAAGTCAGATACACACACCTAGGGTTCCGTACTATGTTCAGTACAACTTAAAAAATACAAGTTGTTAATTTTTTCACGTTTAATAGGGGCACCCTTTAATTTTAAATTATTTTTTATACTAGAGCATAGTACTAAATACTCTGTATAAATATTAAGTGTCAAGCTATAACGCTTACATCTGGGGAAAACCCTTTTATTTTTAATAACTTTTTGTTTTCTTTACTTGTTGTTACAGTACATACTGTAAAATATAATCTGTGTAAATTTTAAGTGTCAGCCTATTACTGTTCAAATGTAAGGACTTTCTATGAAAATATTAAGAGCGGCTAAAAAAATAAGGCAATATAAGTGAAAAAACTATTGTTGCGGAATACAGTAGATATGTTGCCATCGCAACATATCTATATAAATGCTATATAAATGCAAATCATGTCACTGTCGGAAAACCCTTAATTTTTGCTATTTGTTATAGAGGCCCTAGTAATACACCATCTATGGAAATTTCAAGAGTCTATCTAGTATGGTTCAAAAATTAGGCGATATACATACATGCATATGATGTCACTATCGGAACACCCTTTAATTTTTATGTTTAATTTTGTATACTTGTTTATACTAAGTTTTGATAACTATTTGTAAATTTTAAGTGTATGCCTCCTAATGTTTAAGAAATAAACACATACAGGTAAATAACGCGCCTCTATCGGAACACCCTGTGAATTGTAGTATTTGTTGCTATAGCGGCAACAGTTATACATCTTCATATGAAATTTGAAGTCAAGTTTGAGTTCGTTTTATTCTCTCTAAGAAAGAATAATTAAAATTACAAACTAGGTGATTAATATTAATAAAAATGTGGGAAAATTTTTAATTTTAGACACTAGCAGAAAGGAATGCATTTTCTAGACAGCTTGGGCCGTCATCATTCTTTAAAATATAATTTCGATGTCGTTATCATCCACTTTGACATTGCTGAATTCAGCTTTAAATGTTGACCCAAATTCAATGTAGAAGCAGCACACAACAAGCAAGTAGTACCCATGGCGGCAAATCAAAAATTTCATCCCCAAATATTTTTTAAAATCACTATATTTTGCGAGAAATCGCCATATCTGACAACCCTGGACACAATTTACTTTTGATGGACACATGTTTAAAAAAAATTTGGTGAGAATAAAAATGAAAAATTTAAATAAAATGAGGCCCACAAAATATTTAAATACAGTACAATACTTTCGATCATTGAACAGAGCGGTTGGTTGTATACGAACCAAATTCAAAAGTTTTTGTTTAAAAAAAAATAAATATTTTGTTGTTTTACAAAAATAGATTGTACAACTTAAATTAAAAGAAAGAAAGAAAAAAAAAAACAAACACAGATGGAGCAAATAACAAGAAATATCGATATACTAAAAACCATATTAAATTATTTGACACTCGATGAACAAATATCTGCCACTCAAGTCTGTCCAGAATTTCAATACATAATAGTGAATTGCATGTGGAGTTACAGATATCGTAACATCAAGATCTACAAACTGAACGAAGATATATTTGTAATAAATAGAAAACACCAACCAGATGCCAGAAAGTGTGATGTTGTCGTAAATGAACTATTTGAGGATTTGGATCATAAAGAATTTCAAAAATTTCTTAAATTAAATCAAGAAAACATTACAGAATTAGAACTATGCGATTACAGAAGTAATGACTTTAACAAGGACGAACATTTCTGTATTAAAAACAAATGGCAATTTCAAAATCTTAAAATATTAATACTACAATTTGTTAAGCTTGAGGGGAAAGAATTAAAATTGATTTTTGAAAATTGTAAAAAACTAGAAGTATTTCACATAAAAGAATGTCATAATTCAAACTTTGAATTAATCACTTTGCGAGATCATGATAATTGTGACTATGAAATTTTATTGCAAATAGTGAAAAGGTGTCAAGAATTTTATATGGAATATCGAGAGTTACAATTTGATGAATCTACTATAAATTTACATGACCTATTGTGCCATAATAATTTGAAACTTTTAAACTTAAATATGCCCCTAAGAAATCTGCGTTACAAGGAGACACCAAGATTGCGTGAAAATTCTTGTCAAACGTTGCAAATTGGCATTTTTAATGAAAGCAAAACACTGCAGAAATTTACCCGTTTGTATTTAAATAGTTTTCAAAATCTTTCTAATTTAACTGTAGAAGGTTCATTAAATAAAATTTTTATAGAAACACAATTTATACAGAATTTGTCAGCGTCATGTCCAGTTTTGAAATATTTAAGCTTCAAAAGATGTCTCATAAACGTAGATGATTTTGCTTTACTTGCAGCCATTGTGCAAGTATCACTTGACAATTGCATGTCCTTGACTTGGCGAAATCTTAAGCAATTGCTGGGATTACCCCAACTGCAAAGTTTCCACACAATTAACTCCACCTACACTAGAGAATTTGAAAATCTGTTAATGCCCTGCAATCTTCGATCTCTTACTTTGGTAGGTAATGAATTTAGATTTGCTCAAATATTTTTAAACCCCGAAGAACAGTTAGTTAACTTAAAATCATTATTTTATTTTGATGGCTCTGATGCTAAAATAGATGGCATTTCCCAAAAATTTCCTAATTTAGAAATTTTACACATTTTGCCTCATCACATAGATCTTCAGGAGTTATTCAATTTAACTCATCTGCAAATTTACAAAGCACCCAAATCTCACAAAAATCAAGCAAAATTGTTAAATTTAATGCATTTAGTAAAGCACCCTTCTCTAAAGGAGTTATCGATAACAGGAACAGGTGATGAAATTGATTTTAGCTGTGTATTATCTCTAGATATTTCTTGTCCTAAACTTACGGAACTACAATGTCTTGAATTAGAGTTTGATTTATTTAACTGCATGTTAGAGCTTTTGCTTGACTTGCTTAATTATAATTTAAAGTTAAAAATAATTGTTTTTATGGATGACATCGTGGATTTTCAATATTTTTACAAGTTGGTGCAACATCAAAAATTTCATAGGCAGTCTTTAATGTTATGCGGATTTGAAATTGGTAATTATAACATGATTTATGGTTATGCCCTTCATCATAAAATTATTGTGTTCTATTGGAGTTTAATGGCTCTAATTACTGCTTTATCGATTAAGCATTAAAAATTATAGAAACTTAGAGCAAAAACAGTTGCTTTTTCGATTTCCGTTCCCCAAAGGTTTAAAAGGTAACCGTATTATTTTCATTACAATATAACTCTGAAACCGTAATAGGCAGACTCTTTTCATAGAAGGTGTGGTCGCTCTAATCAACAAATACTTAAATTTAAAATGTGACTCCATACTGACGTGGTTAACACGTATATTGACATTTGACATTTGAAATTTACACAGATCAAGAAATATTATTTCCGCTATAACAGCAGGTATACAAAATAAATTACAACGAAAAGGGTGTTCCCATAAAGACTGTGATTTTGACGAATTTGGCTTTTTCTTCGTGTGGATGCCACTAGTTTTGTTGAGTTTGTACAGGTCAAACCGTTTGATATATCAAAATGAAATTTTGATATATCAAATTTTGGTATATGGAGGTGCAGAGCTGTATAGTTTTAGGGCATAATCGGGAGGGGGCAAGGGGTAGTTTCCTTACCCTAAATTTTGGGAATGCTCTAAAAGTCATACCGTATCTAATTGAAATTAAGTATGAGCCTTTGGTTTATGGAGATAAAGGGTTGTATACATTTTAGGCATAATCGGGAAGTGGCAAGCGGTAGTTTACGTAACACCGCAAACCGAAAATAATTAATTTTTCAATTCGAATATACTTTGAACTTATATTCTTTATGTAATATATCCATAAAAATATCTGTTTCCATTGGGTATATGGTATAGTTGAGTGTAGGCCACTTCAGATTTTTTTTTGATGTGTTTTATTGTTTTTAAAAAATAATGTAGCAAGTACCGCATAATTTTTTATAGGTGTCACACAATCGTAGTCTGTAATGAAAATAGAAATTGTGGTAACAATCGAAGTTGTGCATCTAGTGAGGTTTACTAGAATCACGTTATTACTGTCTTCTAATGATTGCTAAAATAAAAAAACTCAATTTATAAAATTCGAAAATTATATCGCACAAAATCTAACGTAAAATTTTGATAAGAAGGTAAACGTTTTTTTTTCGTCGTTTTTGAAACTTATGATTTAAACATATAGACCACAGCGGCTATACCGCTACACAACTACAAAGTCCGTTGCCTACAATTGTCGACCTACAGGTCAGCTACTTAATTATATTGAAGACGACAACTATATCGTAAACTCTGACATTGTTGTAGAAATACATATTTTACTTTTATAAAATAAAATAAATTTTTCAAAAAATAATAAATATTTGCTCAAACCCTTTTGATTGTAAATGATTTGTAATTTTTAATTTTGTGACATTTTCTTCTATTGAATAAATTAAAATTGTCGCATACAAAAATAGAAATTAGCCTAAGTTGGCTACAGCCACATATGTGGTCGTGTTTAACCATGTAGCTTTGACCGCTTTAAAATAATCGTCTTATTATAAACGTTTGTAGACGGTAGCCTGATGTTGACAAACTTTTTTTAATTTCTGGCTCAATATTTTTATTTGCCTTTGTTAATGCTGTAAATTTTTTTATGCAATTATTATGATGAAGGATATTCGCAAATAATTTTGCTTTCACACTATTTACTCAGACAATTTTCTTATTTTTCAGATTGTAAGGATTTCATTCTCAAGCCGAAATTAGTAGAAAGGAAACTAGAATTAATTAAGGAATTATCTGAGTTTAAAAATATTTATTTTATACTTTAGTTTAAAACAAACAAATGTATTAAAACAAATTAGAAAAATATCTTATTCCTTCTTTGGGATCACTATGAAGGTTCCAAGCCCTCAATAAAAAATAGTTAAAAATATATTAAAGCTGGCAACTATTTTTTCACTGAAAGTTATTAAATCAGATAAGTAAGTACTTAAAATTTTTATTTATGACATAATGTTGGCACAAATTTAATTCGTGACAATTACACTGTTCAACAATGGAAAAAACGGTATCGCATACGAATTGTGGCAGAGGACACTAAAAGGGTTTAAGTGTAAAGGTATTTGATGGTTCAGATCTTGGTTTTAAGAGGAGGGTTTTTTACATGTCGCATAATAAAAACAATCTGTATCATATTGACTACGGTACGGTAGGAACTTTGTATTGCATGATGCCTCAAATATCAAGCAAAGGCTTTAAAAAGCTGCTAAACTAGTCACGACATAGTGTTTTTACCGACTGAGAGCAAACTATATCCACTGGTGGCGCTGAATAAGGATCATCAATTTAAAATGGCTGCTTATTTATCTAAATGAAATATAGTCTTAAACACTGGTGAATGTGTATCACGATCATCGTCTAAATTATCCTCGATTTGTTCAAGGGTTTTGCCTTTCAATTAGAATTGTTTGGTGAAAAAAAACCTTACTAATTTTCTTTAAAATTTTATATTTGTGACCTTCTTTGTTTTAAATCCTTTTGATCCTTGTATTAACTGGTAAACATTTATCCTCTAATAAATTTTCTGAGCAATAACCTTGCCGTATGAACAAGTCCATATATTTGTGTCAATACCGCCCCGACAAGGCTGGGACGGCAAAATAGGTAAAACTATATATTAATGTTTCTTATCGTATGGTTGATTGTATCCACACCATTATTTTCACGACCCACTTATTTTATTGCAACTACTTTAACATTAATATAACATACACTATCGCTCTTGTAAAAAAACTAATAAAAAATATGTATTATTGTTAACAGATTTGAGAGTCACTGTTAATACAATTATATTTATGTATGTCCACATATCAAATACTTTTCTGACATTGTTGGAAAATGTTATTCAACATGTGGTCCATTATAAAATCAAATACTGAAAATACTGCACACAGTAATTCTGGTGCAAAGAAGATGTGTTCTTGGTTGAAATGTCAAATAAATAAATTGAAATTGGCAAATGTGTGTTAAAATAAATGTATGTATGGATGGGTGTACATGGATGCTGAGTGTGTATTTGTGCTTCTGTCAAAATATTAAATTATTAACAACTAATTTGTCTTTTTTGCATTTCTATACATATTACATTGTATTTGGGTTTGTACACAGAAGTGTAAGGAATGCATTCAATTTTCATATGATGAAATGTGAAAAACGTCATGAACTTAGTAAATAATTCTTGCAAAAAAAAAGGTAAAGGGAAATCGTTGGGACTGCCAATAGAAGTGAAAACTGAGTAACTTGTGATTACTTTTTCCCACGATTTTTTTTTATGAAATACAAAGCAAAAAGATCATTGAAGTTTTCACAGAATAATTAAATACAAATATTGATAATAATCTTTTTATTATTACAGTTGACAGTTTTACTACAGCTTTTAGCTCTACAAGGTTTGTTTCTTTTTTAAATGTCCGCTTATTACAAACTTTTTCTGAACTCGCATCATTGTCATCATCGTCACCTAACGTTGGTGACGCAGTAAACAAGTATTAAAGTAAATACTAGAGATCTGCATTAGTTCCTTTGGAAAAATATGTATGTATGTGATAGAGTGAATAGATTGAAACATGTTGTATGAATCAGCACAAAATCTGTATCAGAGAGAATCAAAACATGTTTCGTTTCGTTTTTTTTTTTTCAAACTAAAACATTGCAATGTTGGTAACGGTTGTGTGCTAAAATTATTATTTTGCCAATAGAATGAATGAAATCACAGCTTTCATTTGTTTTCATAAAGACAAACTGAACTGAACACCGATGGACAGAACAGTCAGACAGACCATCTGATAGTCAGACAAATCCTCAGACAGTCAGTGAGACTATCACTGTTAGATCGTCACATATTCAGACCGTTAGACAGTCAGACCGTCAGATAGTAAGTCAGACCGTCAGACAGTCAGGGAATCAGGCAGTCTTGCAGTTAGATCGTCGGACAGTGACAACGGTTTTTGAGGTGACGACGGTTTTTGAGTTCAATAATTTTTCTTCAACCAAAAAAAAAACGACTTCAAAAGAGACAGACGGTCATCACATCTAAGCTAGAATTTAAAAGAAATAAATTTGTAAACGTCGAGCAAATTATCATACATAAATATAAATAACCTATGGTGACACCCTTTAATATCCAATATCCAATTTTCAATTTTACATCGGGTGAACGTAAAATGTTGATACAAGACAGAAATATTGCTGGAATGATTTTTATTATTATAATCTGGTAGATAATTCCATGTCATTTATTAAATATGATTTCTGGTATATACCCGCCGCTGCTACGAGTTAATTGGTCCATCTGATCAGTCCAGATTTTGACTACTTTTATCAATAAATCTGGCCGTATGGCTTGAATATTCACTTCAAGAGTTGCTAGTTTGTCGGCATATACCAATGACTTAACATAGCGATAGCGATCGCCATTCACCTTACCGCACAAAACAGTCAAATTTAATGGATGTAATGGTGTTTTGTTAACGGCTTAAGTATTGAATTAGCCATTCAACCAGAATTAAATTTCATCACTAAACTTAACTCTTTGATACAAGTTAAAGAGTTTGGGAAACAACTAAAATATAAAAACCCACCTTGACAACACTGCACAATTTTTGTTTGTTCCCAATAAATCGTTTATGGATATTTTATATAGTAATCAGGCTAAAACATTATATAAAGCCAGACTGTTTGACAGAATTGTCAAACACAAAAACCGATAACATTTTCAAATTGTAAGTATTTGCGACATGTACATACATATACATGTGATGTGGACATGCAAAATAACAATGACATTATATTCTTCATTTTGTCTGTTTAACATATTGCTCATAAAGAGTTTAAAGTTTAATATTTTAAACCTAAAAATAATTAAATTTATGAAAATTTTGATTGTTTAGTATTTGAAATTTAAAAAAAAAACTGTCAGTGTAGAAAAATAGTTTGTAATTTTTCTACTTCCGTATTAATAAATAATAAATAATAAATAAATCAATTACATATTTGAAATACTGACCTAAAATAATTTTAAGTCAACTTTCCCATCCAGTTGGAAATGCGCAAAAGTTATACCCGTCCCCAAGCCGGTTAAGAGCTATAGACCCATTGCAATATTACCATATTTATCTAAAATTGTTGAAAGACTCATTCATTCACAAATAACCAAATATTTGTATGACAACAACATATTGTCGCAGAGAAAATCTGGTTTTAGACCTAACCACAGCTGCACATCAACCCTTCATATCGTTTTTGGTCTTACTCGGTCACTCTAAGGCGTTTGACACAGTTGAACATACTATTTTATGTCAAAAACTTAAATATATGTGGCATTTTTCAAATACTGCAGTCAAATTGATTTCCTCATACTTAACCGGTAGAAGTCAGTCAGTATACTCCAAAAACAATAAATCAACAAGTTGCTCAATGCCAAGGGCTGTACCACAGGGTTCCATACTTGGTGCTTTATTGTATTGTGAAGTCCAGATGTATGCCGACGATGTCCAACTAACCATTAGCTGTGTGCCATCTGACATCAATAATTGTATTAGTAAATTAAATTTTGACCTTAATAACGTATATAAATGGGCTTCAGCAAATGGACTTTGCCTAAATGCAAATAAATCTAAAGTAATCATGCTACGTAGAAACAGTAATGTGCAATATCACTTGTCTCAAATAACTATTGGCGACTCGTCTATAGAAACATGCCAAAAATCTAGGAATAATTTTTAATAATACTCTTACTTGGTCAAACCATATCAACAGTCTATGTGGCAAAGTATACACTATTCTTAGAAATTTATGGATGACACAGTCCTTTACACCAATTAGCATTCGTATGCTGCTTGCCAAAACGTACATTTTACCTGTTTCAACTTATGGATGTAAAGTATTTTCTGGTTGCGATTTTCAAGCAAGAATAAACTAAAAGTGGCGTACAACAATATTGCGAGATACATTTATGGCCTTTCAAGGAGACACCACATATCGGACTTTTCGTACAAAATTTTTAATATTTCAGTTGATAATCTTTTAAAATATTTACATACTTTGCTTAGCATATTGCTAACATTAACACTACGTTTTTAATTTTTACTTAATTTATATAAATTATAATGTTAATAATTACTTGAAATTAAATTATTGTATTCTTTCATTTACTTTTTTAGTTTTAAGTAAACTTTGTGTATCTTTTACTATATGTATGTCAGGCCTCTATCTACGCAGTACTATTATATAAGATTAAATCTTGTTGTACTGTTCTTCCACTTGTAATAAATAAAAAAAAAAAAAAATTTTATAGATACAACATCAAAACAATTTAAAACTCTAGGGTGCCCCGGCAGACTAGTAGGTAATGTGTGCTAGCGAATTAGTCTGGCGGTTGATGGTTCGATTTCCATCAAAGACTCTGGGTATTTTACTACAACGAGTGCAGTTCTTCGTTACTATTCTCTATAATTAAGTTACAATAAAATTTGTAATTGTACTAAAAAATAAATAAATAAAATTTTAAAATCCTAATGAGGAATAAAAATATTCCTCTATACATTGTAGATTCGAAATCGAAGTTATTTCCAATAGAATTTTGAAAACTTTATTCGGCGAGTATTGGAAAAGTTGCCCTAAACGCAATAACTTGCTCACAAACGTTGATCTAGACGGATCTCGTAGTCAGGGTACCAAATAATTTACTCTTTCGAAAATACTTTATAAAACTGAGCGTCAAGTAATATTAAAACATTTCTTAATACATTTAGAAAAAAACAATACGTCAAAGTTGAAAGTGAACGAAAAAAAAAAAAAATAATCAAATTTCTAGTTTCTTTCTCCTCATCTGTATTGTAACAAGTTGACCCCTAATTATTTAATTATTATAGTTTCGGAATTTAAATTTAGTTTCGATAGGGTCAGTGTTGTCAAATCGGCGATTTTTTTTTTAAATATGAGGACAAAAAATTTAGTTTGGGGATTGGGGAATTTGTTGTGGATAGTTTCAAGATTTTGGGAATTTTACAAGAATTATTGGGGATCTTCGTTTTGATTCCATTTTGTTCTTATCTACTTTTCTCAACGTTGTAATAAACACGTTATTCAAAATTTTCAGTAAGACGTTTCAGTAAGATTTTCAGTAGCGAAAACAATTGAAGAAATAGAACTAGATTCATTGCACTTGACCTTGTAATGGATCTTAATTATGATATTAAATAAGAAATGAATTCTGCATATGCAGCTCTGTTCTTTAAATTAAAATAACCGTGATCTTTATATCCATAGAGTTTGTTGTAAAAAATGTTAAAAGGTTTTCCATTGAATCTTTGTTGAGAAATAATATCCAATTTAAAAAATAATGAAATTTGTTTAAACAGTTTTGATCCATACCTAGTTTTGAAATAAACTAGAGTACTAATTATTCATGTGAAAATAGTATCCTTTTAATGAGGGATTTTGGGAATAATTTAAATATTTTTGGGGAATTTTCAGGGATAGGAATTTTTAAATTTGGGATTGGACTCCAAGAGCATCTGGGAACTGTGACTGCGACGTACTTAATACGGGTGATTCAATTGGTATGTTATTTTTATCATGTTATTTATGCTTATAAGAATTAGATTTGGGAGAATGGCGAACTGCTAAAGTTTAGTTTTGATTCTCTATTTTCTTTCGATATTTTTTAAAAATTTATATTTTTAACGTTTCTATATTAATTATAATTCTTTTCTATGTAAAACATATTTTTCTCTATTACTACACTAAACTAAACTAAAAGTATTGGGAGATGCTCTATTTTCAAAAAATAACCCAACTGTAACCTAAATTGAAATAATTTGCAAAAACCCGATTTCAATTCAATTCTTTAGAACAAACTATAACTTATTCTTTAATATTTAAAACCTTCACAAATTTCGCAAGACAAAATACATCATCACAAATGCATTTTGTAATCTTTTAAAAAGCTACAAGATTTCATCTTTAAAACTCTCTTGCAATACAAATTATGCTAAAAAAAAAAAAAAATACAACATCATAAATAAATGACCTTGCAAGATACTCGTACAACATCTTGTGCCAGTAGGTGTAGTCAGTCAAATAAAATTCTACAAATCATCCTCTTTCTACAATATTTTCTAGCAAATATGTAATAAAACCTTGCCAACAGCTGCATCTCAACTAAAACATCTTTTAAAGGAGTTTGAGCTTTTAACAATTACCCTCCTTTAGGACACCCACTGCTATAGAATTTGTAAAAAAAAACTATTTTTTCTTGGTTTTAAACCCAGATGATTCAAGGAATAAATGGATAGCTGGATGCTTAAATAAATGGATTTATGTATGAAATGTTTTTCGAAGTGTGCACAATGTTGTACTTTTTTATTTTTTCTTTTATATTTTGGGTAAATGGCAAATATCTTATTTTTTTTTTTTTTGATTTCAAGATAATTTGATTTTAGTTTAGTTTTTTCCTTTTTCCCCATTTTTTTTTGGAGAAAGAGTAATAAAAAATTCACAAAAGAAAAATTCAATCAAGTTAAAGCTGCTACAGATTTGTTTAAAAATACAAACTTGACTACGTGAAATGAAATAAATTATTAACAGCAAAGAAAACGCTTACAAAATGTAATTATTTACTTTTATATTTATTATTTTCTTATTTTAACAATAATTTTAACTATTTTATAAAGATCAAATAAAATATAAATAAACTTATCAAACGTATACATATATTCAATTCTTTGTAAAAAATTGTTTGCATAATAACAATGCTTTTTATAGCATTTGATATAATTCAGATAAAATAAATAAAATACGTTTTTTAAAAAGCGATATAATTCCACTTTTAATTATAAGGATCAGATATCGAATATAATTGTTATTTTTTCATTTCAGATAAAAAGGTTACGAGAAAATTAATTTTTATTTAATATTGGTTATTTTTAACCGACTTCAAAAAAGAAGGAGGTTATCTATTCGTCTGAATGTTGCATTTTTTTATGTATGTAATCGCAGAACTCAGTCATTTCTGAACCGATTTTAAATTTTTTTCTTTATTTGAAAGGTTATGCTTTCAGGTTGGTTCCATTTTAAAAACAGTTCATTATATTAAAAATTAAAGGGTGTACCCATACAACATACATGTTTTTTACGTGTATTAAGAACCGTAAAGGGCAGCAAATTAAAACTTTAAAAAATTGCGTGCCGCTATAGCTCCCAACAGCAGAAATTAATAAAAAAAAAATAAATTTAAAATTTAAAGGGTTTCCCCATGGTGACATAATATGACCTATCGGGTCTATCTTTTGAACCGTTATAGACTAAACCTTGAAAATTTGACAGAATGTCGATTACTATGACCGTTATAATAAAATGTATAAATATTCAAAATTTTAAATTAAAGGGTGCTCCAATAGTTCATTTAATTTGATGTATATGGCCAAACTTTTGAATAGTTGTTCACAGACCGCTGAAATTTACAAAAAACCTGTAGTGCTAAGTCAGCTATAACAAAAAGTATAAAATTTGGAATTTGGAACTAAAAGGGTTTCCCAATAGTTAATGTAATTCTATGTATGTGGCCAAACTTTTGAACTGTTAGAGACAGACAGCTGAAATTTACAAGGAACCTGTATTGCAAAGTCCACTATAGCAAGTATACAATTTGAAGTTAGAAATTAAAGGGTGTCCCCATAAATTACGTAATTTGATCTATATGACCCTATCTTTTGAACCGTTAAACACAAACACTTGAAAATTAGGCAGAATGTCCACTACATTCTCTGGTATATTAACAAGTATAAATATTTGGAATTAAAATATAAAGAGTGTCCCAATAGTTTATGTTATTTGATATATATGGTTAAACTTTTTAACCGTGTACAAAGAATCTTTGTGGCCAAGTCCTCTATAACAACAGGTCTTTAATTTAACATTGTAAATTAAAGGGTGTCCGCATAGGTGATGTTATTTGATCCGTGTGCCCCTATCTTTGAAACCGTTATAGACAGAGGCTTGAATGGTGTCCGCATATAAGACGGATGCTGGTGAAAATAGCTTAATTTTTGAACAGTAATAGGGAGAGGCTTGACATTCAATAGTCTTTATTTTTTTCCCTCTAATTTTGGCGCATCTTTTATTTGGTTTAAATCTAATTCTTACAGATTACTTCTTACATTTTTAGTTTAGAATTGGTGCCCTTCTATTTGCTTTGAAGTCGGTTTTTTTTGCAAGAAATATTAACCATTATCATTGCATATATATTATTTTGGTCATCGTAACCAATTAAAGTAAGAAATATTTGTTTTTGGTTATAAGTAACCAATTTATCAACCAAAATGTTTTTTTTTATTTTAAATAACCATTTTAATAACCAAAAATTTTAAAAATTATAAAAAATAATTTCTTTGTTTTGGTTATCATAGACGATACAAAAATCACAAGAAAAATTTACTGATACTAAATTTGACACAGGAAAATCAGTAAATTCTATACTAATGACAACCACTTAATCTTAACTGATGCGATTACCAACCAACGAAATTTGATTATATTTATATATGTAGATATAATAACCAAAAACAAAAAAAAAAAAAAAAAATTATGTAATGGTTATTTCACCAAAATATCCGCAACAAAAAAAAAATAAGTTTTTGGTTGGTACAATGGTTATTTATAACCAAAAAAAAAACAAAATTATCACTAAAATTGGTTGCGATGACCAAACTAAAATATAAAAATGGTTAATTATAACCATTTTATAAATTCATCAATATTACTGGTTAAAAATGACTTTTTCCCTGATAAGGATATATTTTATGTGCATACATACTTTTGAAATATCTTTGTGAAAAAATTATCTCCAAATCTCCCCAAAACATTTCAGTGTGAGCAATTGAATATTGAGTTGCAACCAAAAAAGGTATGAGGTGGAAATCAATTATTATAATAATTCGATACATATACTTCAAATATTGGAACACCCTTTCATTTCTAATTTTAAATATTTATACTTGTTATTATAACAGACATAGTTATGTCCAATTTTTAAGTGTATGTCTATACGGTTCAACAGATAGGCCCATATAGATCAAATGAAGTAACCTATAGGCTCACTCTTTATTTTTATGTTTAGTTTTTTTATTACCTTTTGTTATGAGGTGGAGTATTAAATCAATTAATATAATAATTCTATACATATACATACATCAAATTACATAATATATTGGGACACCCTTTCATTTCTAATTTTAAATATTTATACTTGTTATTATAACAGACATAGTCTAATTTTCATGTATGTCTATAACGGTGTAACAGATAGGGCTATATAGATCAAATAAAGTCACCTATGGGGTCACCCTTTATTTTTCAGTTTAGTTTTATATTACCTTTTGTTATTGTAAGCTACAGTGATACGCAGTTTGTTTTATAATAACAGACGTATAATTGACACCCTTTAATTTTTTAAATTATGAACTGATTTTGAAATAGGACCAATCTGTGAGCATAGTTTTTCTAATAAAAAAAATTCATCACACAGACGAATTATAACCTCCTTCTTTTTTGAAGTCGGTTAAAAATACGTAAGATCGTCGAAGAAATTTTACTTGTTATAGCCATTTTCTAAATTCTAAATTTCCGGTGTTTCTCTTTGTTGCCTAAAGTATAAAAATATCGAAAAACAATCCGTTCCTTTTGGAATCTGTTATTCCAAATTGTGGTAAATCTTGTTGAAACTTGTTCTATACTTTTATAAGATCCAATTAATTCACATGAAGCTTCAAAACTTTTACCATAAAACTATACAAATATTTAACAATTTTCGTCTGAAAAGCTCTCATTTTTGTCATAAAAGCTTAGTAAACAGGATAAATATGAGCAATAGGCAGCAAGTCCGTGACTTATCCACAAAAATATTCGAATGGTCTGTAGTTCTTGATGACATTAGCAGTGGTACGTAGCACTGGTTGAATTCACTTGTTATGCTCATAATCTAAAAATTAATCTATACATATAATAAAATAGTAACTCATTTTCTGCCTGTATGTCCTTCTTTTTGTGTTCGCATCACGGTAAAACTACTCAATGGATTTTAACAAAATTTTGTATAAAATATAGAGTTAACAGCCCTTAAGTGTCTTGTAAGCAATATCAACTCGTCATTTTTTTACTAAGCAGTACTGGTGTTGTAGATATCCGCCCCCTTGACGGATTGCTTTTCGACGAACCAGTGCTCGAGGCCTGTATAAGGGCCAAAACTGGTGGGAATAGACTTTCGGACTTTTGAAGTAACGGTTGCCCGGTACGACAAGTCCTGACCTGTAAAAATGAGACTACTCCCGCAGAGTGTGACTGTGGTTAAAAAAAATTGCACAGAATAAGGGTTGAGGGTTTTAGGTAGTGTTGTATAGCAACATAAATCACTAGTAGTCCGGCAAAAAATAATCGAGATTTTGATGATTATCATACGTTCTTCTTTCCTTTCGTACGAGCTATGATTAAACATTAATTTAATTACATCTACACTACGCTGACAAAACCGCTTGAAACGAAATGCTACTAAAGCCCGTTTCACATTATAATACTGAGTATTAGGATTTTTATTGGATTTTGTAAGATAGAAATCAAATGAGAATTGTGTGATTGTCAAAAAATCTAACGTAACATAACATATCGTTTTCACACTATCACACTTCAAATAAAATGAAAAATTTTAGTAAAGGAACAAGCCGAGACGAGAAATTGAACGGCGTCGGCTGAGTAATTTTATGTTGACGGCAGAGGTGCCGGATCTTAAGTTTGTTTGGCCGTTCAAGTTTTCGGTTAATAAAAAAAAAAATAATACGTACATTCAACAATTTCTAGGCATAGCAGAATCAAAGTACATAGGCAGGTGCAGGACAAAGAAAAAATATCATCGGCGGCGGCGAACTATCGGCTGCGACTTACTCAGCTTGGTTCTGTGCTTTAAAAAATACACAACTCTGATAAAATGAAAAATGTTATCGTTTCTAAAAATGGTTTGTTATTATGGGATGTCAAATTTCTTTCCGTATTATTCCACATTTTGATAACACACTGCTTTCACACTATCACACTTTCTCATTGGATTTAAGTATTTGCCAAGTCTTAATACTCAGTATAATAGTGTGAAAATGGTTGTAGTGGAACATTGCGAACGAATATCATGTCATATGTACGTAAGCAAGTTTGTAAGCCTCAAAAACTCTTCATTCCCTTACAAACCTGCATACCAGAGACTGACAAAAAGTACTTATAAAATAAATATAGTTAAGTTTTTACACATATTTTTGGGTACTAGTTATACCTATACTTATAACACAGAAAATACCTACACATACTCATTTGCAGTGAAATAAGTATGGGTATACTCAATACTTATAACAAACATTATTTATACACAACTAACTTAAAAATGTATACGTAATGCATGTATGAGTACAACTGGTTGTAGGTAGATAATGTGATGGGTATCTGTCATACCCATACTTATAACTACCTTATATTTACAAGTATAGAAAAGTAGTTGTAATACTCTAAGTATAATTATAAGTAAAACAACTACTTTTAGGAATTGTGTGTATAAAAAGGTGTAGGATGTTTGGCAATATTTTGTTTATAACCGAACATTGGATAAGTATGGAAAATCAAAATAATTTTTTTTATAAGGATGAAGGAATGAATAAATTGTGAAATAATTAATACATATAGTTACATATATTTATAAAATACTCTAAGTATACTTAGAGTATTTACATACTCTATTCTTACAAGTATGAGTATAGCCAATACTTTATCCAACTTTTACTTAGACTTAGTTGTATTGCGAAAAATAATGAACAAGTATGCGAACACGTATTCTCTGCTTATACTTGTAGTTATTTAAGTTGAAATTGGTATGAGTATGTGTGTATGGTATGTTGTTTGAGCTGTAACGATACACATTTATACATGTTTGGCTTCAAATTCATTCAGTCATTCTCTGCTGCATACGACGAAGCAGTATTTTTTGTTGGGAGGCTTTTGGTTTTCTTCAACACCACAGCAAGAGAGAAGATCATGGTGCATAGACTCTTGACGATGAAATTATCAATAGTACGATGGTGACACAAGTGTTAACAATGTATGTACTTAACCTATTGCTCAAATTCACTAAGTAGTCTAGGGATGGGTTTATTCTTGTGAAATATCTTAGCTTTAAATATGATATCAATTTCTTTCTTGTTGAAGGGCTATAGAAGTTATTTCTTTTATATTGTTTGTGTTCGTAGCAATAATAAATAAACTATTAAACAAAGAAACATTTTAAAAGGGAAAAGGTGCCTAAAATAATTTAGTTCAAGTTGTCTACGAACCGGTTTTGTATATTTTTTTTTTGTAAAACAAATTGTTTGAATATTGTTGTTGCATTAGTTCTTATAATTATAAAGGGATTTTTTTTATAGAATGTGTGGTTATGTTAAAGGAATGAAATTTAAATTATGATACAATTTTGGAACAAAACTATTAAAGTAAAACCATAAAACTGTAACAACAAAGTACAACTACCAAAAGTATTACTACCAAAATATCGTGTTTCCTATAATCATGCTGTGCTGCATAATTATAGGCAAATACATATGTACATATTAATTAGCACTTATTAATACAGCAAATATTAATAATTGGACTAATTGTAAAAGAATTTTTAAACAAATATTTAATTATAATGGGTGATTTTTTTGAGGTTAGGATTTTCATGCATTAGTATTTGACAGATCACGTGAGATTTCAGACATGGTGCCAAAGAGAAAGACGCTCAGTATGCTTTGACATTTCATCATGAATAGACTTACTAACGAGCAACGCTTGCAAATCATTGAATTTTATTACCAAAATCAGTGTTCGGTTCGAAATGTTCAAATGTGACAAATTTTGTTCAGCGATGAGGCTCATTTCTGGTTGAATGGCTACGTAAATAAGCAAAATTGCCGCATTTGGAGTGAAGAGCAACCAGAAGCCGTTCAAGAACTGCCCATGCATCCCGAAAAATGCATTGTTTGGTGTGGTTTGTACGCTGGTGGAATCATTGGACCGTATTTTTTCAAAGATGCTGTTGGACGCAACGTTACGGTGAATGGCGATCGCTATCGTTCGATGCTAACAAACTTTTTGTTGCCAAAAATGGAACAACTGAACTTGGTTGACATGTGGTTTCAACAAGATGGCGCTACATGCCACACAGCTCGCGATTCTATGGCCATTTTGAGGGAAAACTTCGGAGAACAATTCATCTCAAGAAATGGACCGGTAAGTTGGCCACCAAGATCATGCGATTTGACGCCTTTAGACTATTTTTTGTGGGGCTACGTCAAGTCTAAAGTCTACAGAAATAAGCCAGCAACTATTCCAGCTTTGGAAGACAACATTTCCGAAGAAATTCGGGCTATTCCGGCCGAAATGCTCGAAAAAGTTGCCCAAAATTGGACTTTCCGAATGGACCACCTAAGACGCAGCCGCGGTCAACATTTAAATGAAATTATCTTCAAAAAGTAAATGTCATGGACCAATCTAACGTTTCAAATAAAGAACCGATGAGATTTTGCAAATTTTATGCGTTTTTTTTTTAAAAAAAAGTTCTCAAGCTCTTAAAAAATCACTCGTTATTACTCAACATAAATGCCATTTTTTTTTGAGATGACACTATAACAATCCAATTTATTACCATTTTTAACCGACTTCAAAAAAGAAGGAGGTTATCTATTCGTCGAAATGTTGCTTTTTTATGTATGTAACCGCAGAACTCAGCCATTTCTGAACCGATTTTTTCCTTTATTTGAAAGGTTGTGCTTTCAGGTTGGTCCCATTTTAAAAACAGATCACTATATTAAAAATTAAAGGGTGTCCCTATACAACATACATGTTTTTTACGTGTATTAAGAACCGTAAAGGGCACCAAATTAAAATTTTGTAAAATTGCGTATCGCTATTAGCTCCCAACAGCAGAAATGAATAAAAAAATTAATTTAAAATTTAACGGGTGTCTCCATAGGTGACGTAATTTGACCTATTTGGGTCTATCTTTTGAACCGTTCTAGACAAAACCTTGAAAATTTGACGGAATGTCGATTACTATGACCGTTATAATAAAATGTATAAATATTCAAAATTTTAAATTAAAGGGTGCTCCAATAGTTCATTTAATTTGATGTATATGGCCATACTTTTGAACAGTTGTACACAGACCGATGAAATTTACAAACAACCTGTAGTGCTAGTAGTTGGGTCTTCAATTACGTCCGATAAATATGCCCTTCTAGAAGGCCTAAATGAAGAAGGTAATGTGGAAAGCCTTTGTCGGCTATGACTTTACGAGTACAAAGTAGTTGGGTCTCCTAAATAAGGCTATTAAAGCGCAAATATATGTATGCATATACATATATATAGATAACCTTTACCAACTACTAATAAAGATAGTTATTGGCACTTGTCGCTTATTCAGGTTATTAAAGCCTTATTTTTTTAAATAAGTAGTAAGTAAGTAAATTACCGTCTTTACCAAAACTTTCTTTGGAAAAAAACCACTCATGTTAGTTATGAATACTTTATTATAATGCATTTTTGTAGTACAATTACTTTTCTGATTAGCACTAACAGCAGGTGTTCTTTACTGCAAAGCCAGCTTGAGATGCTTTTTCTTTTTATATGCTTCTTTATTGCGTTCTATTCTTATCTGGTTAACACTTGAACACACATTCTAAACGAAGTTATTTGTTTAAATTAATTTAATAATTTATTTATCACGTTTTTGGATTTTTAGGTCATTTTTGCGACATGATGGTAAGACAAGTAAATTGAGACTTTTTTGTGAACATACCTTAATTTATGTATGAGAGCACTTAAAATATTTTTCCATTCATTATTAGCAAACTGAAAAGATAAGATATTAAAAACATTTTATTAAATATATTTTTAGAGAAACTGTAAAAAAAACTCAATATAAAAAGCATTTAGCTTTAAGCAGTTTCAAATTTGGTCCAAGATCTTTTAAAACTTTAAGTTTTGTTTCGATCGCAATAAAAAGGTAGCAAGACTTTATTTCTTAATGAAATCCTTATACTTTTTCCAGAATAGACGTGTACATGTGGACTTTAAGCCTGAATATTTCCTGATTTAAAATGTAAAATTATTTCTTTTAATTTTTAGATGTCTACCCTGCCCAATACTTTGATATGTTTCAATACGAAGCACAGTGAACGGTCCCCATAGTAAAAGTGGAAAAACATCGAAGGAGTTGTTGTTTTTGCTCATAAATCTCTTGGCCTATTATTTGCAAAAATGAATTAACAATTTTAGAAATCCTTTTATTTTTCCGGTGCGGGGGCAATTAAATACCCAATATTCCCCCATTTCAGTAATTATTACTTTTTTGAATTTGAATCTATCATTTCACATACAAAATAATAAAGCGTGATAGTTTGTTTGATAGTATAACCAATCTCTAATTATTTAGGGTTGCGTATACCTTTTTTGAATACAACATTATTTTAAACTTTCTAGTATTTTTATTATTTAAAGTTTTGAAAATACTTATAACTATTGGTATTCAAATAACATTATATGAATAGGGTTACCAAATTATTTTAAAATGAAATTATTATTTAAGAAAAAAAAAAACATATTTATATAAAGATTAATAATAACACACTGTGTAATTTTTTAAGTCATGGCAAAATAACCATATACGGACACCACTACGTCATAAAAGACCAAAAAATACCCCTGTCTCCCAGTTTTGCCCAAAGTCCTCCAGGTTTTTTTTTATGGGCCCTCAAAGATGTGGGGCCTCGATGTCATTTTTTGCAAAAAAATGATCATTTACTCCAGCTCATATTTTGCAAACCGTTTGAAATTTTGATATACTCTCTGAGGCAAAGTTGTAGCTCTTGTCACAAAGAACAAAATTGAGGGCCCATAAAAAAAAACCTGGAGGACTTTGGGCAAAACTGGGAGACAGGGGTCTTTTTTTTTGTCTTTTATCACATAGAGGTGTCCGTATATGGTTATTTTTTCCGTGTTGCACTGTGTAAAGTAACAAACAAATTCAAATAACATAACATAATTTTAAACAAATTCTTAATCACTAAAATAAGTTTCTGAGTCTGAATCAGTGTTAGTAGATTCATCTACTATTATGTAATTACTAATTTCTTGATTATTGTTGAAAGAGCTGCCTGTATTTATTTTATTTCTATTAGATGAAATTAATGGATAAGAAGAAATTAGGAGTTTATTCATTAAATCTTGATTACAATTTTCTCTGCTATTTTTTTGAGAGTTCTCAAGTCTGTTCTTTCTAATTGTTTTGTGTAGGCATTCTAAAGCATTCGCCCGTGAACTCACCTTGTATTACTTGGCCCTGGTTTCAAGCATAGCCTAATATCATACATTTTCCAATATTAAAAATATCAACTGGTAATTTTAATCAAAATATCAAATATGGATGATTTTTAAAATCATTATATTCAAAAGTTTGCATAGAAAACACCAAACCCTTTTTATACATATTTTAGTATATACGAGGTATGATCAAAAAATAACCGTTATTTTCAATTTTTGTTAGGTACGTATGTTCGATTAGAGCATTTTTTTTTAATGTTGGTACACATGTCTGTTATTTATGTGGACAATATTAGCCATTTGGGTTGTCAGTTTGTTTTTGACAGATAAATAGGTTAGTCGTGTTTTGGTGTGCTCTTCGATTTTTTACTATTTCAAAAAAATGGATCAAAGAAACTGTATTAAGTTTTGTGTAAAAAATGAAATTAAATGTGCAAGGAGATTATGGACAGTTATGACCTTTATGAGTAAATCTGGATCAGATGTGTAACAAGATTAACGTGGGCAAGTTTATATTAAGACAATAGACTTAAATTTTTTGATTTTTCCTTTTTGAATTTTTTCTGTACACAAAAATTCGAGTTATTGTCGGCATTCGTCAAATCACTGTTGTTTTTCCCTTTTATTTTTTCTTTACACAAAAACTGAATTATTGTCAGTAAACGCCAAATCATTGTCTTATTTACTGTCTTCAAAATATTCAAGACAGTAGTTAATACATTTAAAAGATTAATTATTAGTGAAAAAGTGTGTATGCATTGCTATAGTCATGACAGCATTGTCTCATGTAAACTCATGGTATGACATTTCTAGTAGCCAATTAAATCTGACATGAAAGTAAACTCTTCAGAAACACTGAAGACAAAACTTTAACTTTTTATACAGTAAATATATGAAAACTTTTGGTGCTCATAAATTTTTGTTTCCTAACATTTTTTAAAACCTTTTTAAAAATTACAAATTTTGACAAAAAAAATATATTTCGCTTATCTGTGTACAATAACTATTTATTACTCTCCTACAGCATGTACCCTTCCTTCTGAAATGGAAATAAAACATAAATAATTTTAACAATTTTACATTACTTAAGTCTATCAGTTTGCCATGATGTTCGGTTGAAAATATACGGTTTTTATTTGCAGAGGTGGTCTGAAAGTATCTAATGGGTGCAGAATGTTAACTGTTGTAGGGAAGGTATTTTTGCACCGAACAAGAAGATATTGGTACTAATCGTTAAATGGCTTAGAGTAGAAAAGAGCAGAAATTTGTGTAATTATTACGCCTGCTAGACAAAACATTAATATTAATATTATAGGGTTACATACAGAGTGGTCCAAATATAAGTATCATTTTAAATCGTAAATCATTTTGACACTGATATATTTTTTTCGGTCTGAGGATTTAAATAAGTCCCTTTACACTTGAACAACGTTGGAAAATAATGGAAACTTATTTCCAGAGTGAGGCTTAAAACTTCATTGGTAATATTTTCTCCGGAGAAGCATCCAGACAGCCATGTCTACAAACAAATTTGCTCATCTCAGTTTATAAAAACCGGCACGTCATTGTGTAAAAGCCATTGCATTTACAGATAGAAACCTATTCTTGATCTATTCTTTTCGAAAATACTGCTGAAAATGCCATTACAATCATCGGCGAGCATATCATACAGAGCCATGAATACGGAATTGTTATAGCCTGAAATGGAAGACATAAATTTAAATAATCTTTAGTTTTAGCAGGATGGCACACACAGCTCATTAAACAATTGATCGTGTCATCATCTTAGCTTTGTCAAGTGGTCGCCTCGCAGTTCAGATTTAGCCCGTTTAGACTCTTTCTTGTGAGGTTCCGCGAATTCATGAGATCCAGAATATCAACAAAGTTTTAGAAAATTGACTGAATGAATGAAATAGTGTTCGAAACAAAATTTGAATATTTTTTATTTCTAATTAAGCAAAATATGCCAAAAGAAATAAAATTTATATTAAACTAGCTGTGCGCGTCACTTCGTCAGCGTCTTTGCAATATTTTGTTCGATTTTGCTTCGAAAAATACAATTTATAAATTGAAAACACACCATCATAAAAGTGCGCGTATAACGCATATTCGTAGAAATTTTCGAATGTTTTTTTATAAACCATAAGTAAAATTAGACCTTTTCAACGCATGTACTCGTTTGAAAATCGGTTCTCGAATTATAAGTTATTTTTATATATATAAATATGAAATGAAGTTTTGAAGTAAGGCTTAAGTTCGTTTTATTCTCTCTTAGTTGGAAGAATATTACTACAAATCAGGTGATTAATTTTAGGGAAAAATTTAATTTGGACACTAGCTGTATCGCTTTATTCGTCTTTAGCTTTCTTCGTTTCATTCCATTTTTTTTCTTAAAATTAATCACATAATTTTTAAAAATATTCTTTCAACTTAGAGCGATTAAAACGAATTTAAGCCTTGCTTCAAAACTTAATTTTCTTCTTTCTTAAATTTAATTGTATTTTTTTAATTACTAACACGATACAAGTATCATTTTATTATTATCACCGATTACTTATATCCATTTTTAATCGGCCTTACTGTCCCTGTTGTCATGTAATGTTTTTTACTTTCCAACAACTCTCCTTCAGACTAACTCAGAGATACATCTCCTCTAATTGAACCCTTTTGCTATAAAAATATCTTGGCTCTTAAAAGGAATGGCGTAGGCTAAATTATTACCTTTGAAAGAGAGGTGTAAAGAATTTGCTATAATGTCCCTTCTGCCTTAAATGAGATAAGAAAACAGCACAATTTTTACGGGAATGAGTGGCTCTTAGTACGAAAAATATAAACTTCTTTACAGAATGGATTCCGAATAAATTAGAGGGACTTTTTTGTATTCTTTTTTTCAATTGATAAGAACCGTTTTACATGTAATGTCGAGTAATAGCATCTATGGCAGAAATAACCACTAAGGAGTCGTTATTGCTACACTAAGAACATTTGGAAGCTTAAAGGACCAACTATAATATGCATAAGCTGGCTTAAGCTAATGTCAAAAAATGAACGAAAAGTCTGCCAAAAACTTAAGCAACTTATTGAGAACTTTTAGGTGGCTACAATGTACTTACATGAATCTAAAAACTATTATGACACAGTTGCACATTTTCTGAATAAATTAAATTTGTTAACAAAAAAGGTGTTAAATAAAAATATTTTATATATCTAATACCATTCATATACAAATTAATAATTATTTTTAATAGTTTTAAGAAAATTTCGAAAGAACAATTTAACATTTTTTGCTGTTTGTGTAATTTTGGCCAAAAGTACTAAAAATACAGCGGTGTGCATCGCTCAACTCATAAACAATAAAATGCTCTTTCTTTTTAATTACGATTATTATACAACGCCTCCCTTTTTTCTTACAGAAACTTATTTTTTTAAATATTTTATATTAAATTTAGATATAATTTGTTCACTTTCGTTCTCCATTGCAATTTTTATGACTGTACGTTTATATGAAAAACACAAAGCACAAACAGCTGTTTTCGTACAGAATGTGCGATCGGTTTCGGACTTTGCTTAAGCAAATGAAATTTGACGAAACTCAACGAAAAGTGTTGTTAAGTACATTATAGTTTGCCACATATGATTTATATGTAATTGCACAGTTGCTTAAGTTGGCTTAAGCTAGCTTCTGCATATTATAGTTGGGCCTTAAGTGTCTGGTTCATGAGTAAATAAAAATGGGAACAAAAGACGATAAAAATTAATTGTTCTAAAATTGCAGTAGAACAAACCGAAAGAGTTTGTTTCTTTCTTTTTGGAAGGCGTCTAACAACCGGTTAGACCTTGAATATACATTTTTGTAACTGTCATTCGTTATGATGCAATTTTCAATTTTTTAAGTTTAAAATGTCATCTGTACCCAGCAAAAAATTAAAAAAAATGGTAATCGGGTGTGGAATTCAGCAGTTTTGGTCGAAGGACTTCTAACTGGATTACCAACTTAATGATTTTAACAAGGAGTGAGACTAAAATACCCAATTCTTCAGAATTGATTACCTAAGTATATTACGCAATAAACTGCAATGCGAATACTTTTATCTTGGATTGAAAAAATTAATTAGGTACCTTAGAAATTTGTCGATATTATTTGGCATTCTCTCTGAAATTATAAGAACTAGTTCAATTTCTAGTTACTTTTTTTAAAGTTTAATTTAATGTGGTTTGTAATCGAGAACAGAATTTGGCAATAACAAAAGTAAGTCATTACGCAGAAAAAAATTGTTTTGCCAATTAAGGGTTTTAATCAGTTTTAAATTATAGTTCAATTAATTGTTTAATTGATTTAAAAATCTAATATTTAAAAAATAATTGAATCAATTAATTATTTATTAAAATTTTAGTCTGAAACCAATTAAAACCATTAATTGGTAACAATAATTCTTTCTGTGTATGTGGCAGGTACATATTTTCGTGTTGACTATTTTTTTTTTCTGGGAACAAGATACTAAATTTAACACTTTCCCGTTGTTTCCAAAGTTTTGAACTCCATAAATAATTAAAAATATTTTTTGAATATTTTGGAATTTATAAAAAAAATATTAATAAATTTTAATTAAATACTTTGCAATTTAATAGTATTTATTCAATGGCCCTTAACATATATTTTCATGTTGTACAGCTCTGTTCAGATAACAATTTCAAAGGCAAAAATGCAATATTGTAAGCAAATAATGGCAAAACATAAACATTTTATAATTTTATGAGATAATATTTCTTCGAGTATGAAGCAAAAAATAAATTACAAAACTTAAGTTGATTAAAAGGAAATTCAAGCAGATAAACACAAAGACTTTCTATTCTATTCTTGTGAGCAAAAATAATAAAATAAATAAATAAAAAATAACAAACGAACGAACAGACGAACAAACAAACTATGGATCCAAAAAAAGAACAAAGAATAAAATATTGAATAAATTAATCTTAAAACAAATTAGTCTTGAATTTAAAGTGCTCGTAAAAGGAGTCATAATGAAGTTTTTCAACATCACATATTTCGCATTGAGTTTCATTGTACTAATTTTAACGTGTAAAGATACTCGCGCAAAAACGCACGACAATGAAGAAAAAGCTTTAAATGATTTGTATTTGCAACAAATCAAATCCAACTTAAATACTACAACAAATCCCTGTGAAGACTTCTACGAGTATACATGCGGTAACTGGCATAAAAACTATAATGGCACGGAATATATCGATATGCCGGGTTACATGGATTATATGGTTAATCAGCAATTTGCCAAGATAATAAAGAGTATTAGAAATGAAACGCAAGTGTATGGCCGGCTTTTAGATGTATATGACTCTTGTGTTAATTTAGAGACTTTGCCATTGAATGGTTTCCTTTCAATGGTGCAGAAGGAGCTGTCTATGAAATGGCCATTGTTTAGTTTAAATGAGACCCAATGGCAAAATCAAACGGAGTTTGACTGGTTGGCCACCGTTGCCATTTTGAGAAAATATGGTTTTAATGGTGTTTTTGTAACAGAAAACATCAATGTGTTGCCCAGCAATGGTTCCCATTATATAGTGGAAATAACACAACATGCAATCGGAAAAGTTTTTGAATTTGAGGAGTTGGAGGAAATATTTCTAAACTTTGGTTTCTATTTTAACGAAAGTAAATTACTGGCGAGTGAAGTGATTAAACTAGAAAAGGCTTTGGCAAAATTAGCTCAGATTAAATATATAAATGAAACAGAAGAGCGCAAGTACAGTGACAATTTTAAATTATATACTTTAGAGCAATTTCAACAACTCGTACCTCAGGTGGATTGGTATAAATACTTTTCGATCACGTTAAATCGCTCGGATGATATGGGCCAACTAGCCATGCAAAGTTTTGCGCTGGATATTGAATTTTATAAAAATCTTAATGAACTTTTAAGCTCTACCTCAAATGAAACTATAGCTTACTATATAATGCTAAAATTCATGCACTTTATCAATGCCAATTTACCCCAAAGCCGCCCCAAGGACTGTATTAAATACTTAAGATCTCATATGTCTGTCTATATGAATTTCTTGTATGAACGCTTTCTATTTAAAGCAAAACGTCCAAAAATGGAGTTGACTTTACAGAAAATATTCTCAAATCTTAAATTAGAATTCATAGAAATGGTTGCAGAGAATCATTTGAAACTGAATGCCGAAGAACAGAAATTTATTTTGAAGGAACTGCACACCATGCAATTGAAAATTGGCAATTTGCCGGTTAATTGTACAGAAATCTTCGTTGCCAATTACTATGAAAGATTGCCTACAAATAATACGGATTTCTTTTTTAATCACATGGAATTGTTGAAATTTATATCGCAACAAGAATACGCAAAATTGCAAAATATGTTAATACCATTTTCTCAGAGAATCTATGATTTGGATCCTTCCACTTTCGCCTCCTCTTCGCCCGTAAAAATATTCGATAATGCCATTTTAATTCCTTTTGGCTATTTGCAAATGCCCCTTTTCGATAGCGAACTTCATGAACTTTATCAATATTCTCATTTTGGTTTTATACTGGCCCATGAAATAATTCATGCTTACGACCTCTTTCATATAATCTACGATCATCAGGGCAACTACAACTGGTTGGGTTCGCTTATAGCCACCCACTTTTTCCCCTACATAGAGTGCTTTGCCAGTAGTCCGACTGATATTTTATCGGAAAATATGGCCGATATTTCCGGCTTACGTTTGGCGTTCCGCACTTACCAACACGTGCTAAAAGATTATGCCGATTTCGATTTGAACTTTTTAAATCTCAACAAAGAACAATTTTTCTTCGTCAACTCCGTGCAATTTTTGTGTGCAAATGTTCAAAAAATTTCTAATTTAGAATTATTTACTTTGGATTTGAGTCATGATATGCACGATACACGTGTACGCCGTAATTGGGCGAATTATGAGGAGTTTGGTCATGTTTTCCAATGTGAAAAGAACTCAAGTATGTATCTAGAGAAAACATGTCGTTTGTGGTAATTTGCTCTTTTTATTTTCTTTGTAGATTTAAGTTAAAAAAAGATTGTCTAATAACTAGTTGTAAGAGTATTAACAATTAATAAAATGGTTTATAAAAATAAAAATGTGTTTAAGTGTTTTACTTTTATTTTTATTAAAATATCAGAATGTTTTTTTCTGCTACCTTGAAACCAGTAGCACCAGTAACAACTAGTTATCATTAAAAGTGAAGGGTCAATACGCCTAGAGTTGAAAGTTTCATTCTTGTTTTGTTAAAGACAATTGCTTTTGGCAAAAAAGAATCCGCAATCTCAGACTGATGAACATCGAGCAGCAACAATCACACACAATCACACAAGGCACTGACTTCAGTCATGAAGAGAGCATTTGGATATTATTAAGACTGATGAAACCCGTATTTAATACTAAACCTACAAGTTATTCTGGCCTAGTTAATTAAATATTTCTATGTTCTAGAACAATAAACATCCCTCTACTAAAATGTTCTGCAATATCGTTAAGAGAATTGTGTTATTCGAGTTGTGTTTTCGTACTTTGGAAAGGGAATTTCAGGGACACAATGGCGGTTCCACTCTCAGACTATACATTTTCAGCGTTTATCACAATATTATTATTAGTAGTTTAGTATAGTATTGTTTGTAATTTTATTTGGCTAAAATTATAGGAAATAAATTATATAAATCATGTGTTTTACACAGTAGGTGTAGACAATAATTCCAATTAGTTTTAAGAGGAGTGCACCAAAACAGAATATTTACTTTATTTTAATCATCTATATATATATTTAAATGGATAGAAAATATTTTCCAGAACAAATTTTAGTTTGTCTACAACTAAAATTAAATCTGAAAAGGTGGAGGAAGGTCACCACTTGTAGGCAGGCTCGAATGATGCTCAATGAGCCCATAGGCAGAAAGGCCAGTAAGCTACTCAGATATAATAGAAGCAAGGATGGTAGAAGACGAGGTTACGCCATCACGAAAATAAAATTGAAATTTTCTCTCGTCAACGACCATCCAGATTTGCTCAACAAGGTCATAACTGTCCATAATGTCCTTGCACATTTAATTTCATTTTTTACACAAAACTTAATACAGTTTCTTTGATCAATTTTTTGGAAATAGTAAAAAATCGAAGAGCACACCAAAACACGACTAATCTTTTTATCTGTCAAAAACAAACTGACAATCCAAAATGGCTGATATTGATACATAAATATCAGACATTTGTACCAACATTAAAAAAAAATAATGCGAAAATCGAACATAACGAAAATAACGTTTTTTTTTATCATACCTCGTATATGACCTTTTATTAAACCAGTAATAGGATGACACTTTTTACACCTTTATTACAACTTTAAAAATTGAAGTTGTCAATTTTTTCAGGTCTTATGAGTAACCCTTTAATTTTAAAATTAGAGTCATAATTGCATCACTGTTGGAACACCCTTTAAATTTTAGCAATTTTTGTTATAGCGGCCACTATCTATAAAAATATACATGCGCTTGCCTATTGCGGTTCAAAAAATAAGGTAAAAACTTGTCACTGATGGAACACCCTTTAGATATTAGTAATTGTTACAGCGGCCGAAGTACAACATCTATTGTAAACATTTAAAGAGTCTACCTATTACGGTTAAAAAATAAGGCTATTTACGTACAAATCATGTCTCTGTCGGAACACCCTTTTATTTTGTTATTTGCTATGGCGGCCATGGCAATTCTCTTTCTATTAAATATATCGAGAGTCTACCTATTACTATAAATAAGTTACTATACGTGAAAAACATGTCACTGTCAAAATTTTTTTAATTGTCATAACGGCCATGGCAACACATCTTCTATACAAATTGGAAGAGTCTACTTATTACGGTTCAAAAAATATGCCGTTTTACATTTAAAAGACGTCACTGTCGGAAAATCCTTTAAATTTTTATTGTTTTTATAGGGGTCATAGTAATACACCATTCGTGAAAATTTCAAGAAACTATATATATTGTTTAAAAAATTATTCAATGTTTATGCAAATCACGTCACTGTCAGCAAACCCTTTAATTTTCACTATTTGTTATAGTGGCCATAGTAATACACCTCCTGTAAAACTTCATTCAAAACTTAGGCCATATACATACATGCAAATCACGTCACTATCGGAACACCCTTTAATTTTTAGGTTTAATATTGTATACTTGCTTATAACGCGAACATAGATTAAATTACTGTCTGCAAATTTTAAGCGGTTGCCTCCTATAGCTCAAAAGGCTAATAACACGTCACTTTAGGAACACCCTATAAGTTTTAGTATTTGTTTCTATAGTGGCTACAGTTACACATCTTCTGTAAAAATTTCAAGAGTGTACCTATTATGGTTCAAAACTTAGGCTTTATACATGCAAATCACACCACTATCGGAACACCCTTTAATTTTTAGTTTTGATAGTTGTTTATATAGTGAACTAAGTTTTAATTACTGTTTATAAATTTCAAGTGTATCCCACCTACAGTTCACGAAATAGGCACATATTCGTGAATAACACCTCTCTATCGGAACACCCTATAAGTTTTAGTATTTGTTGCTATAGAGGCAACAGCTATACATCATCTGTGAAAATTTCAAGAGTCTACCTATTATGGTTCCAGAGATAAAAGGCGCTGACAAACGGACAGACGGACAGACATTGTAGCGAAAACAATAGGGTCACATTTTTACACTTTGTGAACGGAACCCTAAAAACGAAATATGTTAAGTTTCTTCGTATTCAACCAAAGAAACATTATTTGTTTTTAGTTATCAGATTTTAGTGAAAATTCGAAACAATTTTTTCTTTGTGAATTTGTATACATTTTTAATCATTATTTATGATATAAAGTGAATATTATGTTTTGCTTTTTTATGTGTTCATAAAATCATCAATGTTTAATGAAAATTTTTAATATTTTATTATTAAAAATGTTAAATCATACGGGACTATCCTATATAATATTTTATAGTTTTTAATCATACTATAATCGTTTATTTTAAGCATATAATGTTTAGATTTGATCATAATACAATAAATTTTTATATTATGGTCATATTTTATTACATATTATTATTAGGATTGTTACGTTTATTAACTTATTTAATTTTCTCTTTGATTATGGTTACCTCAACTATGTTTTTTCTTTTCGTGTGGTTGGGGTATTATTATTATTATTATTATTATTATTATTATTATTATTATTATTATTATTATTATTATTTTAAAGAATAATTTTTACTTTAGTATTCATTCTATACATTAAAAATCCAGTGGTAAGGTAAATAAAAAAAAAAAAAATATAGGTAATGGAAAGGCATATATCGAAGAACACTGCTTTAAAGAGAATTAATGAGAATTCTCATATTAAGCCGAAAAATTCACAAAACAAAAGTTAAACTAAGAACTAAATCAATTCTATCATATAAAGCGCATCTATGCGTTAGCATGTAGAATCAGAAATTAATTATGTTTTCAACACTGCACTGAGAGTGACAAATACAACTATAAAAATCAGAGAGAGAAAAATTTAGAGTCCTGCATTAATGCTTAATAGTCTATTATACTTCAAATAATTGATCGGATAAAAGTTCACCAAACCTTTATTGACTTTGGAAAGTAAAGAAACACTTGCTATTGATCTTAAATTTTTGGGATTAGCGATACATTTGCAAATTTTCATCACATTGAAAATTAACACAGATGAACTCAAAAGTTTAGTTAATAGAAAGACTTATCTTAAGGGTAATACAACAGTGTTGGGATTAATCGACCTTCGAAAAAAAAATTCGATTTAATTTGTGTTTTGAATGACAATGAAAAAGTTAAACTAATTTTTGTTAAGATCTTTATATTTAATCATAATATAATAATTCTGTATCATATTATGATCATATTATATTGGGAACCTAATTATTATAAGAGTAGGAATTTTATATTATAACTATAATACATCCACTTAATGTTATCGCAATATGTTGCTCTACGGTTTTGGTAAATTAAATATTTTTTTGTTTGAATTCAAAAAAAAAAAAATAAATTAAAAATATTCCGTGCGGCCTTATGCAGCATTCCTAGAGTTTTATTTCATAAGCGATATTTAATTCGTACAAACTTAGTCATTTAATATATACATATTTTTTCTATCTTGCCCATAATTAATATTAATCAAGGAAACATTTTCGTACGAAACAGACAACACTGAGCATAAGCTTGCACAAAATAGCAGTCAATTAGATAAAAATTTAAATTAATTTTGTGTGTTTTACTTTTTTTTCTGATAAATCTTGTCTTGTTGTCATGATATTCGTAAATATAAAAGTAAATAATAAATAATGTGTTTTTTTATTTCAAATAATTAACAGTTAAAAAAAAAAGAAATAAAAACGATCACGTACATACGTATAAAGTACAAATTTGTAAATTCTTTAGCTATTTTAGGAAAGCCTAAAATAAAAAACATTATCGAGGTATCCGTTCTAATCGTTAAACGAATTTGGAAGTGTTGACGAATTTAGAAGTTGTTATGTGTTAAATAATTTTTAGAGGCGCAAATTTTATAATAAATTTCGGAAATATATTTTGGGCTGACAAATATGTATGTAAGAATAATAACAACTCTGGAAACCATCAGTATGTCTATATGGAGAAGTTTATTTTTTTATTATCTATAACTTAAATTAAATGCAATTTATAAATTGCTGTAAATGCTTGCTCGTGCAAATTTAGCCATTTTGTAAATTTATATGTTTTAGGCATTAATTGAAACTGGCAATTATTTGTTTGCCAACACTCTGTATAATTGAAAAATGCTGGCTGGCTTTAAGTCGTTTTTAATTTGAATTAAAAAGTGTACAATTTATGTAACCACTGTTTTTAACATCACTTAAATGGTAAAAGCAACCCAATTGACGTTTGTGTTGTGCAAATTAAACAATGCGAAAATGTTTGTTTATGAGCTTGTAAATTATTGTCTAGAGCTATTATGTTCTAGTAGATATATTTAGTTTCTTATGCTATATTCATAAAAAGATTTATAAAAGAATATTTTATAATTTGATCTTTAAACCTGTAAAAAATTTAAACTCCTTTTTGAACTAACGTTAAGTAAATGCATTGGTTTAGAAGGATGTATTTTCTACGAGGGCAAAAACACTTTTATTGGAAAATAATATTATGAAAATAAATATATAGTACAATGTTTAAAAAATCTTGGGGGGGGGGGGTACAACAGCAGGTCTGGAGGGCGTATTGAACCCCCAGAATGGCCAGTGAGTATATCATTATCAAAGTCATGTGTAAAAATGCTGGCAAAAAAAGCACTTGAGCAAATGCCTTAAAAGGTTGTTGATTAAGAGCGCATTTTGTTTCAGTAACTATAACTATTCCTGGTTTTAATATACCTGGAACATTCACAAAGATCTAAACCTGCAATTAGTTAAACCAGAAGTAGCGAAACATGCAGCACCGTATTTAAAGAAGCTTGAAACGCACAAATCCGTGGTATTGCGCGACTGAGAAGGAGGGATATTGATTCTCTTGGCCAAACATCACAGAGATCAGCACAAATGATAGCAGCACTTCAGATATGATCATAGATAATATAAGAAAGAAAAGTTTATCTTATTTCGCCTTTATCTGTAAAAAGAAAATTATATCTGAAGCTAAATCCAAGTTATACCAAAATATCAGATCATAAACATAACATTTTGAAACCTTCAATAGTGTTTTGCCAAGATTGATTTATATTATATATGATGACTATATTATATATGACTACGTTTGCTATTTCACAATGGGACTTAATCTAATATCTAATAAACAGATATTTTGTACTAAAGATGACACGCTGATACTCTACTCGCAATTGTTTTGTAGTTTCTATGTTTCAAAAATTAAATAAAGAGCATCGAATATATGCTTGCTCCTCTTTGAGGATTTAGACCGGATACCAGGAAAAACCAATTTTCTTCCATATGTTTTATTCGTTTGCGTTTTTTTGCGGGTTTCTGTAGACTGATATTAAATTTATCCGAAGGCGAATTAAATTTACCAGTTGTGATCGATAGGCCAGCTGATTATTTTTTTTGCTAATGCCTTGTCAAAAATACATGTTTTTGGTTAGTATGCTGTCAAAGTTGTTGTTTTATTGTAGTTGTTGCCGTATTACTTTCACCTTATAGCAATTCGCCTTTATTTATCAACAGCGTAAATAAAAGCTTTATTTTTCTTCTCTGTAGAGTTGTAAAATGTTGTAAACTTAGCTAACCTGACCTATATCAGCACCTGCTTTGATTTTTATTTTTTCACCGCTCATGGGTGAGTGTGTGTGTTTTTTTTATTTTCATGAATAAAACTGCGTATTGTATGTTTTTTTTTTCACAGCAAATGTGCACATTTTACTTGTTATATACAAATTAATAATTTTTAATTTTTTACTCATGAAGAAAGTGATATGTGCACATTTCTCATTCATGTGCTGTGAAAGAAAACATACAACACACAGATTCATTCATTAGTATTGTTGTGTCGCAAAACCAAAAAGTTTTATTTCATGTTAAAGGTTTTAAAAAACCGAAACCGAAGGTTCATAAAAACCAATGAAACTGTAAAGTCGGTTTTGGGTTTAAATACCCCAGTCCTATCATGGCTCTATACCACTCACCCTTGACCATAACATTCTCTCAGGCATCATTTTAAAAAATGTAACGTGGTTTTGTCGTAGGCTGAGGTAGCTTAGCCTCGTCCAGGGTCTACTTACGGATCCACAGACCTTAAGTAATATAAAAGATTATTTTTCCCTTCTTGGGCTTAATTAATCTGTTTTCCTTTATTTACTATAATAATTAATTACAATACGAATACAAAATTACGATAACCGACGAACGCCAACCCGACTGGTTCGTCAAATAGCTGGTTCGGGTGTGTTGGATGGATACGCAGGTTCGGGAGATAACTAGTTCGCAGGTTCGGATGGTAACTAGTTTGCAGGTTCGGATGGCACTAGTTTGGGTTACTAGTACGTTACGCAGTTCGGGATACAATTAGTTAGCAGGTTCGGGTTACTGATACAATACGTAGATTCGGGATACAACTAGTTCGCAGGTTTGGGTGATACTAGTTCGGGTTACTGGTTCCATACGTAGATTCGGGATACAACTAGTTCGCTGGTTCAGGTAATACTAGTTCGGGTTACTGGTTCGATACGTAGATTCGGGATACAACTAGTTCGCAGGTTCGGGTGATACTAGTTCAGGTTACTTAATCTAGGTTCGTAAATACGTACAATGGTTCTTATTGTTAAATTTCTACAATAATACGTAGTTTGCTTAGGGCACAGTCAGCCGAAGCCGCTGTGGGAACAGTCAGTGCAAAGACCGCTGTGGGAACAGTCAGCCGAAGCCGCTGTGTACAAAATTTATCACACCTGACCGAAGTCAGATGTATCTGAAAAATCAACTGGCTTATCTAGATAAACCAGCGGGCTCTTCTTCTATTATACGAGTGTAGCGTATAATATGCGAGACTTTAAAGTGCCCGTCCTGTGGGGGGTTGTAACATGCCGGTTGATTGCCAACCTTTAACACTTATACTTATTTCTACATTTACTAAATGAGAATTATAAATATATTTCTACTTGCTGGTATACATTATGTTTGTGTTTACACGGCTGTTGTTTTGCAAATACATAAAAATATGTACATGGGGATAATTTATATTATTTGTACGTTACAAAAAATGAAGTACCTATGATTACACCGATCCATGGATGTAGCGATGCCTAAGAAATACTTTCGAAGTCTTTTCGTACATTTGCCCATTTGAGCTAAAAATGAGCATTATTATTGAACAGGTTATATGCAAGCGTTTTTCTCGCATTAGTCTATTCGTGATACAATTTTGCCAAACTGAGTGCAAATGTTGATAGAGTTGCCATATCTGGACAAAAAAAAGTCCTTAAAATGCCAGTGTAGCAATAATGTATGAAAATATAAATTCACTGTTTTTTGTCATTGCTTTGTCTTAGCTTTAAAACTTTATTTTTAAGTTCTATGACTTTTATCTCTTTTAATTTAAGAAATTTTTAACATAAAGTAATTTTTAAATTACCTAAAATTTGGGTACATGTTTGCTAATGAGCTGAATGTTTGAGTTACTAAACTTCATCGAATTCAAAATAATTTGGGTTAATATCAAATTAATTAATTAAAAATATTTTATTACAAACCTATTCGACTTTTTTCTTTTCCGCTAATATTTGTTTATAATTTTAAAGTTATTTTTCTTACAAGAAGTAGGGCTTAAACTAATTCATGTTCCTGTCAATTATATATAATTACTTTTTCTATTTTGAGTAAAGTTAGCACACATATACGGGTATACATGTTTGAAATTAATGTTGCAACCGCCAACGTGGTGCACAAAATGACACAGTTCATCAACTGTTTCGGTTTGTATGGTTAATTTATACTCTTTCTAAAACCTGTATATTAGATTAAATATGCATGGTAAGAGTATTAAAAGAATACAAACTTCTTAAAGCTTATAAAGTGTTTGGATTCAAAATTCTTATAAAGATGTTTTTTTCGTTTTGATAATAAAGTGATATAAAAAGAATTCTTGTTGATGATGTTCAAATGTTCTTTAAAGCTACCCATACACGACATGTTTTTTTACATATGACTTTTTAACTGTGTGAGTAACTTGTTGCCGCACTGAATTATTTTCGTGTGCGCTACAGACTTATTTCGACTTATCGATTTTTAATTTTTTTTTACTTGAAATGTAAAGACGTTAAGTTTGTATTAAATGATGATACACGATTTCAGGTATCGCTCTTGTAAAATATTACCTTTAGCCGGCTAATGCTTCCGCCAATGGTTAATCGCCGTTGATTGTTTTCACACGGCAAAGGGTTATAACACTCATGTAAAACATGTTTAAAATTTTCCACGAAATTAATAAAATTAATATAAACTGTATCTGTTCTAGCGACAGTTTTGGTAAAATTCCTTACAATTTCATCACACACATGAATGTTTGTTACTGCTTTCATACATGAACAGTGAAAAACAAGAAATATACATATGTACATATTATTCATGTGTGATTAGTGATAAATTAGTATCTTCTGTTTTACATAAAAATATTTTTTTCATTTATAAGATTTTTTATTTGTGAGTGCTCATTTATGAAATTTCTCACTTCTCACACTTTGTAACTGCATTCGCCTGCAGTTAGTTTTTACAAAATGTGTGCATATATGTACGAGTACATGCATACATACACACATACATACAATTATGCGAATGCTTCAGTTGCATTCACCCATTTATTTCGAACAAAATTTTTGTCCGGAAAAAATTTGTTTATTGAGAGTTTTCTGAAGCACGATTTAATCATATGAAATACAAACTAAACTAACAATTCATAATAATTTAACATGCAGTAATTAATAATATTTTGGCATGTGAAACAGCATACACATTTTTTATTACTTTAACGAATGCTTCTGTTAATAGTTATTCAAATAAATAAATAAATAGTTTTAAGTATAAAATAGTTTTAAATATTTTAAGTTCACGTTTTTATTTATGTACATATATTCACTGCTTAAATTAATGATCAAATTTAGTTAAGAGTCTTTCTTTATTTTAACTTAGATTCACTATTTGGTTTCACAGTCAACGATACAATGAATAATACAGTTTATAATAAAAGTAGTTAAAGTTATAAAAATTTTAAAGACAAAAGGGAATAAAAGTAGCCGCAAATTAATTGTTTGTGTAAAATATTACTATTGCAAAAAATAAAGGAATGTTAAGAATTTAATGTACAGTGACGGTTCATCTCTGAAGACATTCAATATTTTGGAAAACAAAATCTACAATTTTACTATGCAAAAACTATATGATGTGTCAACTTTGTCCGGACAAAAATTAAAATTAAACCAAATCAAGCTAAGAGTTTTCTCAGAGAGAAAAATAAAAATTCATATTAAAAAATTTTGTCCGGACAAAAATTTTCTCCAGCTTTATTGTGAAAATTTTTTCACGATCTCACTTGTGAGAAATTAATTAAATTGTAATGAAAAAAAAAAAAATCTTCTCACTCATAAATGAACAAACACAAACAATTGTCTAGTCCCCCACACATGAATTAAAAAAAACAGAAAAAAACTAAAATGTACTCACACATGAGTGAGAAGTGAGTGAGCATTTCTGTACTATGTAATATTTGTTTCTTATTTATGGTTATTTAAAGCTAGAGCGATCATCAGTGAATTTATAATTAAGGTTTGTAGCACGCTATTAATTAATTTGAAATAATGAAAGTTTTAATACTTAAAATATAAATGATGTATTAATTGTTTTTTCATCAATTAATTAATTTCATTACATTTTCATTATAACTATTAAAAACAATTGAAAAAAATCAGTAGCATTAAATGGTAGTTAAAATTATTGCAATTGTAATTTCTTTCAATAATGCCATGTCAATGTCAATAATGCCAATGATTAAAATCCAAATTATGTACTATAGGGAAATCTGGACGAACACTTATCAATTAGATTTAAAATTCGGATGATTTCTAGATAGATCTGTCATCTTTTTTATATTAATATTTTACGGTTCGCAGGTTAAGAAGAAAAGAGCAATATATTTAATGCGATATTCTACTTACATATGCATATATCTGAAATCTTCTGCGATTTTTTACCATTTAGTTATGATCTATCTATCCCAACTTTGAAATTTCAAAAAATTCTTAAGAAAATTGTATGCATATTTATGTAATAACTAAATGTTTGAATCGTTTTAAAACTCTGCTCATATGCATTTTATATTTGTCATTTTATATTGAACCACAAATCTAAACACACACGTGCACGGCACTCGTGTACTCAAAGGGAGATATTTTGTTTGTTGAAAAAAGTTTTGAAAATTTCAAATAAACTCTTGGCTTCTCTCAATTTAACATGCAAATGTTAATTTTTAAATCTATATGAAAATATGAAAGCGTGGTGTGTTAATTTGAATAGCATTATAATTTATCATTATTTTGACATATAATATCTTATCGATTAGTAATAGGTTTTTATATATTTTTTTAAATTAAATGTTAAGAAATATTATTAAAATTGAACGATTTATAAGATTTCTAGAAAAGTTGAAAACTAGATACTTCTATTTTTCATTAACAAATTTAAGGTAACTACAACTACTAAAAATAATATTCTTGCATTTAATAAAATGTATCATTTAATATACATATGTGTCTATATGTATTTAATGTGTTCATTTCATTTTATTAAAAAAAAAAAACATCCTCAAATGTAATTTGTTATAAAATAAAAAATTAAATTCATTTTGACAGTTTTAAATAAAAACATTGGGAAGAAAGAGTTTTATTTTAAATTAACACAATAGCAGCTGTCGCTAAAATGTTTTTATTCGTAACTTTTCTGAAATGTCAAATTCATAAAAAGATGCATTTAGTTGTTTCATACATCATGTCACATAACGACAACAGCGAAAATTTACTAACATACTTAGGTATAAGTTTTATGGCTTTAAATTAGGGTGGGTTCATTTATGAACGTTCAAAAATCAACATTCATATTATTTGTTATAAATGAGAAATCTAAAATTTTATATTTCTTTTTCACGCTCATAAACGAATAATAAAAAATGTTCTGCCTAGTGTTCACAATGAGTGTACCTCTTTGTTTTTTGTAATATACATACATGAAGAGTGCTAAATTGGCTTCTTCTCATTAATGTTCTTTTTCAAAAATGTACATGTTCATTTATGAACGTTGAACATTTATAAAATTTCTCATAAAAGAACGTAGAAGTATTTTCTGCCTACGATCGAACATGCAGAAGAAATAAATAAATGAATAAAAAATAAGAAATAAAGAAAACATTATGCATACGCCGGCAGATCTACATTTTAAAATATCTGCGTACATTTATGTATGCGAATGCTTAGCGAACATTTTTCTACGATCTTTTCATTTGTGTAAAATTATCAAAATTGTAAATACTTTAATATGAACACTTGCGTGAACACAAAATTTTTTCTCATTTATTCACTTTTGAGCAGAAAGAGAAAAAATAAATCATCGCATTCATAAATGAAAAACACCAAAATATTTTGTATTCTCTCACACATGTGAGAGAAGATGCAGCTAAAAAATACATGAATGAAAAGTGGGTAAACATTTCGGTACTCTGCTTTAATTTCTTTGGAAATTGTTGTTCTTATGCAATAGTTTTGTGTTGTTTTTATTAGAGGGTAGGTATTTGTGGGTTGTTTGGGTTTTAAGGGATTGAATTCTGAAATGTTTATAAAAATAATTTGAAGTAGTGTACGAAAATTAGAGGAGGAGAAGAGCTTTAGAGATAAAAAATACAGAGTTAGCCGACGCACAGTGGCGCCTTTTCTTAAAACCCGTGGCAAAAATACGAAATTTCATGAGAAAATTTTGTGAAATGAATGAAAACATCGTATAAAGAACTACTTTCTGATCACAATTCAAAAACGTTTTCCTTAATTGCAAATAAATTATTGTTTGTGGAGCTGCTCAAAGTCGACAATTTTTTAGAAAACAAAAAAAAAGGTGATCTTGAAAAAATAAATGCACTTCAGAATTGAAGTATCAGAAACATTGCCGTTTGATTACTACTTTTTTGGTATTTTTTTTTAAGGTATGTTTGTTTTTTATTAAAAAAAAGTAGTAAAATGTTTAGCAGATGCCCTACGTTTTCGGCAGTAGCCGCTTTTTAGACACCCTATATTTAGGTAATTTTTACAAATAAAATAGAGCATATCTAAAAATGGTCTCGCACATATTTTCTGAGCATATTTGCTACATAATACTTTAAATAATTTAACAAAGTTTGGCCGCCGCAAGTGGCCGCTGTAGGTTAAATAAGAAGAAAACTTATAGCGAAAACAAGTAAAATTGTTTTCTCATTTTTAAAGTATGCCAATCAGGTAGGCTATGCCAATCAGGTATGCATACCTATTGCAATTTTTTATTTATTTCAATTTAAAAACACCTGTTATAAAAGTAGGCAGGTGGTTTTAAATCTTTTTTATACTGAATAAAATATAAACTGCAGGTATATATTCCAGTTACTTTTTTTACCGCAATTGTATAATGCAGCCAGTTTTTACTTTCTAAAACTATTTTATCTTAAAGTGCGATAATGTCATTTACAAATTTAGAATTGTTTGAGTTATTCAAAAACTTAGGTAATGAAAATGGATTTAAATTGGATATTGTGGAAAAACTACACGATTTATCAGGATACCACGAAATGGATGTTCATAGCAAAATTCACTTCGTTTTCCTAACAATTATAAAAATAATATAATATAAATTATGGCTTGCCTCACACCGTACGAAAAAAGCCTTTATGAAAAACAATCCAGACTGGCTAAATGGAGTTACAACTTTTGAAAACATCGAAAAACCGCATACATTCTTTGACAGCAAAAGAGGAAGACCTGCAAAAACTATAAACGAGTGTTCTGAGTACACAAGAAAACGTAAACTTGAAAATCCCACAAAAGATATATCTAAATCGCATCTTTCAGAAGCGTTTTAAAAGATAAAGATAAATCAAGGTCCGACATTACAAAAGCTGTGGTGCTTGCAAGCCTAGTTCGACTGTAGAGAATCAAAGGGAGTATTCCTACTCCACCAAATGCTTTACCTACAAAGTATAATATAGAAGAAGCCTTAGCGTTGTTTATGGAATTGGGATTGTCAAAGGAAAAATATTCTATTTTACGAAGCTCTTTAAAGAATCATACTGTAAATATTCTTCTGAATACAAATGGAAGCAGTGCCACCTAATGTAAAGGTTACTGAAGTATCGGTAGAGGTAAAACTGCAAGACTTAATGGATCATACTCCCAAAAGCCTTATTTAAAGTTTGCCTAAAGAGGAAGCAGTATCACTTCCAGATAGGCTTACATTGAAAAATAAATGAGCATGTGATGGATCATCCGGTCAAAGTGCTTACAAACAAACAATATCGACAAATGACACAACTTTTACAGATACAAATATGTTTATGGCTTCAGTAGTTCCTTTACGACTGAGAAGTGAAATCGCTGAGCATTGGAAAAATCCTCGCCCATCATCAGTTCACTTTTGCCGGCCGATATTTTTTCAATATGCAAAGGAGTCTTCAGAAATAATCAAATCTACAGTGAACGAAATAAAAAAAAGCTAATTTCGGAACTAAAGCCTTCTGTTATTGAAATAAAGAATGGAAAAAGTGTTTCGATTGATTATGAATTTTTTCTTACAATGATTGATGGCAAAGTCTTAAATGTAATAACAGATACCTCGTCAACTTTAAAGTGTGCAATTTGCAAAAAGTCAAAGAAAGACTTTCTAAATTTTTATGACTCAAGTGATGAGCAAAATTATGAATATGGAATTTCTCCATTATTAGGTGCATGGAGTTTATTTTAAAACTAGCGTATAAAATTCCGCGTGAAGATGAATGTTTTGATATAAACGCAACACAAAAAAAAACTATCTGCTCGAAGAAAAATTATACAAAATGAATTTCTTAAGAAGCTTGGGCTGAAAGTAGACTGCCCAAAGCAGGGGTATGGAAATACAAGCGATGGTAATATGTCCAGAGCATTTTTTGAAAATGATGAGGTAACAGCCCGAATTACTGGGGTCGACAATAATAGTATGAAAAGGTTGGCAGTTATCCGAAATGTTATAAACTCTAGAGAAATGGTAAATGGGAGAGAAGAAGAAACTTACTCCTAGGGTTCATAAGATTTGGGCTAATGGTAAAAGTTTAATTGAATATCAATGCTTACCGATTGGAGAGTTATCACAAGAAGCCCAGGAATGCAAAAACAAAGACTACAAAAAATTTATATACACGAATACTTGCAAAATTACACGGCTTAGACAGAATACGGACCCTTTCAATATGTTGGCGGCCTCTTCAGACCCACTAATTTCATCGCGAAGACATGTAAGATCTCGAAAGGATTTGGAAGAACCGGGTTAAACTAGTAACTTAATATAAATTTACTTAGATTTAAATATTGAATGTATATAAAATTGTGTATTTGCGATACAAATAAAAAACTTATATTTAAAGAAACATGTTAACATTTAACTGGAAAAATTATCCTATTTTAACCGCAGTTTTTGGAGCACCGTGTATCTCTAACAGTATTTTGTAAACATTATTTTAAAGCCTAAAGTGTCCTCTGTCAATATCTTTTTAAATCTCTTTACAATATCTTAATTATTTCAAAAGTTATGATTTTTGCAACGTAAAAAGTCAAAAGGCGCCACTGTGCGACATTACTTAAACCTATTTTTGCTTTGTTTTTTTAAGGAAACTAAAAATTTTTAGCCATTTTTTTAACGGGTCGGCTTACATTTTTGCGTGACTCAAAAATATAAAAAAAGAAAGCAATAAGAGAGCATAGTCTAAAGCAACAAAAATGTTCATTATTACGTTGCGTTAAAGTAATGTTAGGTTAAAAGACCTTAACTATGACATTTTTGAAACAGTCTCGACGATTCTTATATGACGCGTCGGGTAGATTGAAGATAACTAAAAGAAAAGGCCAGTCAATCTCTAGAAAATAGATGTTCCAGCACACAGGAATTACCTTAAGATGTAATAACACTAGAAATAATGGTAATAGTCATGCAGTGGTTGCACTTCTTAAAAGTTACGGGCAAGCTAAAATTTTACCCAAGACGCACCTCGGTGCAGTGTTGCCAGAAAATTTACCTATAAAATCTTCAAAATTTTTTTAAATCGGCGACAAATCTCGTAAAATAACAAAACACATAAATATAAGGTTTTTATGATTTTTTTTTATGAAAATGATAAAAACATCTTGTAAAATAAAGTGAAACAATAAATATTCAGAAGCTTCTTGTTTTCTGCAGAAAACACTCAAAGTCTTGTCTGGCTAGTATCTAACATTATTTTAGTTTTTTACTGCGTTTCTGTCTACGTTTTCCACTAATCTATACATATAATAAAATACTAACTCATTTCCGTCTGTCTGTCTGTCTGCTTTTCATTTGCGTTCGCATCACGTAAAACCTACTGGATGGATTTTAATTAAAATTTTGTGAGGTGATACCTTAGTATCCTGATCCCAATATAGGATACTTTCTTTCTGCAAAAATATCTTATCTCCAAGAGAAAGTGGAGAAGAGCAGTGAAAGTACGCAGTTGAACTAACCGGATATGCATACTTTATTTTTTATAAAGTAAAAAATCTTAAGACGGTTCTAAAAACGTAACAGTCTTTGTTGTGGATTGCTTTAAAAGCAAAATCGAATCAAATATTACAAGCACGCTGACAAAGTGGTGGGCACAGCTAGTGCAAAATATCGCCTTCAATTCAAAGCCAATGATACAAGCAGATTTTCTGCTTGTTTCTGATGAATTTTTAGTCAACGAATTGACGTTGACAATGATCAATAAAAAGATTAAAAACAGTAATTTCATAAAATCTGAAATTTGAGGAAGATAATCGGCAAATCTAACCTAGCAAATTTTACGATAAAAAATCATCAAAATGCAGAGAAATCAGCAAATCTGGCAACAGTGCTTGTGTGTTTCAGCTCCTGCACTCCTTGCTGGCACCTATACACATACTGAAAGTAAATGAGCTGCTGTTAAAAGCAACGGTTAGATAGTAACTTTGTGATAATAAATGATATCGATAACAAATCTTTTACAGCCATCAATCACTAAAACCGAAAGTAAAAGCAATAACTGCAAGAAACTCAATGATGAATGAACACATCATTATGATTCACTGAGGAGCAAAGGAGGTAAAAAAAATACTCAAACGCTAGTGGTATTCTTGGCTGCATGTAAAATGATCCTATGAAAAATTGCACAAAAGCAAAAATTAAATATAGTCCAAGAAATCTTTATACAAAATTGGGTAATATTTCAGATGAGAAGTAACCCAATAATGTTGGGTGCTAGTTTGTCGTTTTTGGAGAATATGTAAGTCATTTTTATAATTTTGATTATGAAAAATCGCCCAAATGTTTTAATAAAATATCATCTATTTTTGAGCGATTTTATATTATTATGTTTCACTGGGAATTAAAGCATTAAATAAATATATATATATATATATATATATATATATATATATATATATATATATATATACATATATTATTAAGAAATTTTTTAATAAGAGTGTAAAAATAATGGTTTATGTCTTAAAAACTATATGTCTTAAATAAAAAAATATCACTAGTAATAACTAGCGACGAAGTTTATCTTAAACTGCAAAAGTGATAAAATAAAAAAGTTATTAGACTTTAATTAAGGGCCGCAGGCAAACGATTTTGATAAAATATAAAAAATCGTGCAATTTTTAAATTATCGAGCATATTAACGAAGATTTTCAATCGTTGTAGTAAAAAACCCAGAGTCTTTGTTGAGAATCGAACTCACAAACCCCAGACTGATAGACTAGCACACTACTGCCCACTAGCCTACCGGGGCACCCTTTATTTAGCAAGAACTCTATAAATAAATATGGGAGATAATTTATATTTGAGTATTTTTTCACTTTTCTTTTCTGGGCAATTATTAAGTTTTTAAGGTGATTATTCATTTGGCAATTTTTCACTTTTGTTTTTGAGCTAATTTTCATAGGGTCATTTGTCATGCAGTGGGTATTCTTCAGTGACCCGCCTCTCGGTATAATTATTAGTATTCGTAGTCTTTTGAACTAAGTAAAAATGTACTTAATTTGCCATCTCTGGTTTGAATGTTTATCTGTTTTATTTTTAACGCCGTTTAACGCCAATCAACACATAACTATAAAAATATAGGTCAATGGTTGAAAGAAAGAAAAAAAAAGAACAAGTTTTAAAGAATTTTAGACAAAACAGAAAAATATTGCAAAAAAATGCATATGACCAGCAGTCATATGATACTTTTGTGTGAGTGTGACTTCACTTAGCTGTCAACATTTATTGGACAATAAAAAGGATATAAAAAAGCTTACAGAAAAAAAAAAACGTTCAAAATAAAAAAGAGGTGGAAATAAAAAACTAGTTTGTAATTAGCAAGCATTTAAGTGGAATAAATGAAAATTACACACAAATATATCATATGTGGGCTTTAAACAAACACAAGAAGAACTACACACAAATCAGTTTTTTTTTTTTGAATTACACACATCAGGAAATAGCAACGGGCAATAAAAAATTGCTCTCGTTACTTTTCCCACCACAAACTTACTCATACCCATACCCATTTAAACCCTTTTCATGTTTTGCAGTTTTGCAGTGAGTAAAAATGTGGCAGCAAATTATTGGTTTGGTCAACTAGAGTTTGAAAGCTAATGTGAGGTTAATGCAAAAATGGTTCAAATTGGCTTTTGTAATTTAATCAACTTAAGATAGGGAGTTACAGGAGAAAAGAGTTACTTTTGTTTTTTTGAATAACAATGTTATTAAAATGACTGCTAAAGTTTTAAAGTTTTTGTAGTTTTTGTAGTTTTTATTTGTTAATTTTTTTAATTCCTTAATTCAATGGGTTAGAGGAAAACATTATTTTACACAAAACTTAAAGGATGTCGAAGGATACGTGTAAGTATAAGTTTGTAAATGCTTAGTATCCTTATATATATATTGACTAGGTGTGCCCACATATGTTGTGTGCGTCCTGAAAATATTTTGTTCAATTTTGCTTTGAAAGTAATCCACACCAAATATTAATACTTGTACGTATTTACTTTATACCCATAAAATTCTAAATTAATATTAAATTCTAAAATTTATATAAATTTCTAAAATTTTAAAAATTATTGTAAAGTTCTGTAAAAGACAAACAGAAAATGAGTGAGCACAGCGCCATCTATTCCGCATCATTGCTTAAAATATACTGCTTTCAAAAATAAAAGCTGCCAAGTATGCAGTATCTTTAAACCGGTAAAAAATCGGCATACTTTCACTGCTTTTTCTCCACTTTCTCTTGAAATGAGATCTTCTTGCGGAAAAAAGTACCCCATATTGAAATCAAGATACTAAGGTACCTCACAAAATTTTGTTAAAACCCATCAAGTAGTTTTTACGTAATGCGAACACAGACAGAAAGACAGACAGACAGATAGACAGACAGGAAATGTGTTACTATTTTATTATATGTATAGATATAAATGTAAATTTAGCAGCTGTGACAATATCCGAGCCTGAAGTTTGACTAATATTAATAGATTTTAAGAGTACGGGTACATACCTCAGAACTTTTATCTTAGTAATAAATTATTTTTAAATTAACCTTATAAAAAGTCTTAGAAATGTTAAATATTATTAAGCTAAAAAGTTATACTCATCTGAACTGAACCTTCCCTGTAGTCTGTGTTAGGGGGAAGTACGTCTCCGTTTACCGGGCAGAATTGCTTGGGCTGTAGCATGCGTCAGATCACCTGCTGGAAAGTTGGGTGCATGGAAGAAAGGTTCTCATTGCACTTGACAACCAGTCGGCTATGAAACGCCGACAGATGTACCTCAACTAATGAGATAACGATGATGTGGGTTAAACGACACATAGGTACAACTAGGAATGATGCAGCAAACCAACTAGCAAAGGATCTGCTGTGAAACCAAAGTAGCACTGGAAAATGGCCTAATGCGACCGAAGTTCCTACAATGGGTGAACTCATTAATATTGAAAAGGTGGAGGTAGATCACTGCATGTAACCAGGGTCGAATGGTTCACCAAGAGCCCCTTGGCAAAGATGGGCAGTAAGATGTTCTGATATTACAGAAATACCTTCTGCTGGATAACTGCTTTAGTGACAGGTCATGGGAACTTCAAGTATTATCTAACCAAGATAAAAATCGAAGCAGACTGTGGCTGTAAGAGGTTGAGACGGTACTGCATAATGTGGGTGAATGTGCAGCGGTTAGCATAACTTAGGACCACGGGAAAAAACTTGTTAAATGTGGATGCCATAAAAGATATAAGCCGTATAAAAATGTTAGCAATTACGGCTGGTAGTAGCACGTAATTCAATGAAAGTAAGGTTGCCGTAGATTACAAATCAATTGCCTATTGTCGTTGAAGGCAAAAGAGGGCGAATGGGGAAGAAAAGGGAACCATTAAGGAAGGAGTCTGCTCGATATGCGCCTATATTAATAATAAGCTTAAAAGTCTAAAAGTAGAAAGAGAAATAAAATTTTTTCAGTTCGGAAACATTTTTTGATGGGTATGTTTTAAATTGAAATAATTTATTCTGTAAGTAAATTTATTATTATACTAGCTGTGCCCGCTACGTCGTGGGCGTCCTGATAATATTTGGTCGATTTTGCATTGAAAGTATTCCATATCTATTGTAAGATTTTTTTTATAGAGTAGCACCTATAAGAGAAAAATGCAAATAAACTAAGATGCAACTAACAATAACAGAATTTTGTAACCACACTCAAGTCGTACTATTCTTACCAAATTTTAAAAACTAACGCTAAATAACAAAAATAATGTAATCGGATAATTACCTAAGTATGTATGTATTTCACAAAATAACCAAATTATTCAACACGTACGCGACTTAAAACATATACAAATTTTATTCAATTGGTTATTTGGTAGTGAGTAATTCATATTAACGCCATCTGTGTTTAAATATTAAAACTTAAAGGTGCCGTGCCGTACTGAGTAGTTAAAACGATCTGTGTTTTAAAATATACAACTTTTAAAAATTAAAGGTGCGGAGCTATACTAAACAGTACTTTTATACCGGAAAGAGTACTTTCTCTTGAAAATAAGATATTTTTGCGGAAAAAAAATATCCTATATTGGGACAGGGAAACTTAGGTAGCTCCTCAAAAATTTTACAAAAATTTGTATTCGAAAATGTAAAAGTACTACAAGCTTTGGGATCTATACAATTAACCTTTATGATTTTTACAATCATCATAAAGGTCTAACCTAGAAACTTAAAGGATAATTTCTGTTTAGTAATCACTTACAAACCACAGAGTCAACAAAGAACCTGTGCAGAATTATATTTTATGATGCCCATAAGGCATGAAACACACGGATTACGTGGGTTGAGATATCAGCATGCAGTTCGCAAGACTTATATTGTCAATGGCCAGCCTAGCTAAATGCCAAATTAATGACGTCACACATGTCTATGATTTCTATTAGACTGGAAGTTGCAGTGACAATTTATGCCAAAGGATTTGGTCTGCTTAACTTTTTTTGACAGATGATCTAGTTTAAGTAAATTTTTCTTTGAAAATATATTTAATAAAACTTATGGCGTTTTCTTTTCTGACAAAAATGTTCCATATATTTTACACTTATTAAATTTTCGTGTTATTTTCTACAAAAAATATCAGAGTGTGAATAAACATTATGTTCTTTTCTAAATATGTCGCACCAAAACCAGGTAAATATGCTAAATTTTTTGCATTCAAATTTTATTAAGGGTGAGATATTGCCCTTTTTTGTGAATATTTTTTTTTTATTATTGAAAGCAAGAATTTTATTTTGAATTAAAATTTTTATGTGAATAAATATTTTATTTTATACGTCACATAGGCATAAATGTTAAATGTAAAATCAGTTTGCTTTCGTGTTCTTTTGAAATCATAAAAAAGCTCACATTTTTCAAGGGCTGGGTGATCCATAAAAAGTATTACCTATTAATAAGGCAAAATATTTTTTCAGAAAAGAAAACGCCATTAATTTCTGTCTGCTTACCTTTTTTCCCCGTTATTTTTTGTAATATATAGAATTCGGGTAAAGCGACCCAGTGTTTTGATCTTCTAATGTGATATCGAGCAGACATAGGTGCATAGCTTCTAGCTCGCCTGGAGAAAACACCCAGAGACTTTGCCGAGAATCGAACACCCTGATTGATAGACTAACGCACCATCAATTAGTCCACAGAATCGTTCAAAGTGTTTTCAAATATGTGTTAACCGGTTGTGCCACATGTGACCGCACATTGTAGTCTTAGTAGATACTTGATATCATCAAGTATCTTTAGAATAGCAGTTAGATCGAAACCTGGATTGCAAAGGAGACAGCAGACCATTTACATTGTTGCAATCAATCATTTGACGGGTAATTCGTGCTTCAAACACGAAGGGCCTGAAATCACTTGGGACATTCGGAGAGATTTTTATGGTTTTGGTAAAGTTGATGTTGTAAAACTGTAATAATTAACATGAGTAATTTATCTAGAAAACTGAAAGATCTAGAGCTTTAAGAGTTGATGACGTTATGTTTACAAACTTAAATATACAAATTTGTAATTAGCGGCAAAACCGCACTCGTGTTTTGATGCGCCTCATGTAGACTCCTCTGCCGCCGTTCCCTGTTGCAATAGATGCAGCTCTGACAATAGAAATTAAGGGCGGATATCCTTATCCTCGGGTATAGTTCGTCATAAATGAATATATATTGCGAACAATAAAATTTTCGAATTCATATAATTTTCTTGTACTTTTAATTCCGAATTATATAATTTTTGAATTTATATAATTTTCTTCTACTTTCAATTAATTATATTTTTGTATTATATTTTTTCTTTTTCTTAGTTATTTTAAACGTTAAACATAATTAAATTCCCATTTAAACAAAGTTTCTCTTCTAATTTCAATTAGACGGATACAAATTTACTTCAAAATTAATTGAATTAAATAGTTTTTTATTAATGAAATTGGGTTAAACGACCACGACAACTGCTTATTACAGCTTTAGAGCTCATTGTATGGACGTTTTTGCTTTATAGTTTTATTTTAACAACAAAAAGAAAATTAAAAACAAAACATAATTAAAAATAAACTAACATTAAGCTTGATAACAAGAAGTAGAGAATACATTTTTTATACATTTACTCTAACACATCTGTAAAATAAAAAGAGGCAGGCAGAGCATGTCGCACCCATATCTAATTGGGGCCCTATAATTCAATTTTTGTTTAAATCTGAATGAAATTTCTCAATCTTTTTAGGTTTTTCATTAAAAATGTTAGAGAAATTTTTCAAGTGGGCAGAAGTTAAATTAATTTTTGTGATATGGTCTCAAGAACAATATTATTACATTTTCCATCCTTCGTTGTTAGTGCTCTTTTTTTTGTAACTTTGTAATAATTAATTATTATTAAGTTTGTTATTAAATAAATAAACAAATATATTTTCCATTTTTTTAAATTTACATTGGTTACGATAATTAGGTTTTTGTTAACACTTGATTATTAAATTGTTGATTTTAGCTATATCATTTTTGCTAAAACTCAAACCACAATCAAATGGAGGTATTTGGTTTCTGCAAATTAAGGTATCATTTGCGAATAGGAAGACATTAGTCCCTAGGCATTGTGAACACTTTCGTTTATTTTTGTTTGCTCTCTATTTCTTCAGCCATTTTTCTAAATTGAAAAGGTGGACTTGTTGGTAGTTGGCATATCCCAAGAATACAACAAGTATAAAATAGGTCCCAAAACTCCGGCTTCATGACTGTATTGCTGTACAACAAGTAAATTAAGAAAAAAAATTCCCCTGATTTTTCTCTATTTTGCTTAACTGAATTGATGCAGAACAAATTTCATAAAAGAAAAAGTTTAATTAAATTAAACTACAAATTTTCAACTATATAATCAATTTTTTTTAACCATTTAATTCGTTAAACAAATAGCTCAATTATTCTAAAAAAGTTTTAATGTTTATTTTTTTTAGGTGACAATTTAATCTCCATATGGCGTGGGTTCTATTTTGGCACTTTTGAACAACGTCATCATAAATAAAGTATTGTATATTTCCTTATTGCCAGTGTCAGGCTTTCAGTGGCCCAGGCAGCCAACAGACAGCCGTTTAGTTTGTCTGTCATTTTGCAAAATGTTTTAATCCCCCTAGATTCACAACGAAAAACATGGCTCGTTAACTTAAGCAAACAAAAAACAAAATATAGTTTTTTTTTGTGTGACAAATTATATTACAAAAAACATAAAAAATAAAAAAACAAACTATCCATTGTAAACAAATGTTGTCCATTTAAAACATTAAAAATGTCAACATGACGTCAACGGACAATGACTGGGACTCGTTCACATACAATAAAAAAAAAAAAACAAGTAAGAATGCTATATTCGGCTGTATCGAATCTTTTATACCTTACACAATATTGTTTTTAGATTATTATCTTATTTTGATATAGTATTATTTGACCTTTTTTTTTAGTAATTTTTAATTTAATTGTTTTTATTTTTAAGTTTTAGATTGTTAATTATTTTTATTTTTCTTTTCGATATTTTGCTACACAATGGCGAAATATCGAAATATGGAAAAACGAACTCAAGCGGCTGAGGTCGTTTTTCGGTAAAACGCTTAAAATGACACGTTATTTAATCCTCTTTGCAATGGCTTTTGTTTGATGTCTATATCTCGTTTTTCCGCTGAGTTATGATAATTTTAGTACTTAACGATAAGAAACTATCCCAGCAAAAAATACTGCTTCGTCGTATGCAGGTTTGTAAAGGAATGACGAGTTGTTATTGCTTACAAACCTGCTTACGTATGACATGATATTTATTCGCGATGTCCCACTTTGTAGCATTTTCTTTTAAGCGATTATTTCTACGCAGTGTAGATGTTCTAAAATCATACCGTATTATGTTCGTAATTCGTCGAAACTCCTTGTAAATTTAAATTTTTGTTTTCTCTGCCTTACAGCTGTGCTTTTTCGTATGCACTACTGTAAGGGGAAGCTAGATCTATTTTATCCAGGGTAAATTCAATGAATTAAAATTTGTTGCCTAAATAATTTTCGGTACGTCTTTTTCATCTTCATTAATTAGTCATACTTTTAATTTTAAATAACGAACATTTAAAATAATAATAAAATTACAATAATCTAAAAAAATATTAAATCAAAATAAGAATCCCCAAAAAATCCCCAAAATATTGAAATTATCCTTAACGAATTCCCCCAAACCAAATCTTTAATCCCCATTAATAAATAAAAATCCCTAATTTGGGTATAAATCCCATAATCTGACAACACTGCTATATAATGACAAAAATTTAAATATACATATTTAAATTTAATATAAATGACAAAGATAAAAAATAGAGAATTCAGTGATTTTCACTGATTTTTGATCTTGGTAGCATTTTGATTTTAAGCTAATTTTAAATATTTTCTTTGCAAAATCTTAATTTTTCGTGAAACTTTAATTTTTAGAAGAATTTATTTTAATAAAATTAAAATTTTGTTGCGAAAAATTTTTTTTGTGGGAAATTTTGATTTGTGGGCCAAATTCTTTTTTATAAAATTAAAATCTTTTAAAAAATTAAATTTTTTGATTTTTTAATTTGAAATTTCACTTTTAAATATTTCGATGAAATTTTGATTTTTTGTTGAAAATCGATTTTCGATTGTGTTTCGACGAAATTTTGGATTTAGTTAAATGTTTTTTGGTGAATTTTTTATCAAAATTTTAGTAATATTTTGATTAGTTTGATGAAATTTCGATTTTTGGATAATTTTCTTATTTTGCCAATATAAAACTTTGTGTCTTTTTTCATACATTTAATTCTAAAAATATTTTTTCATGTACACATACATACGTACATAAATTTATAATTATGTTATAAAATAAAAAAATATTGTCCATATACAATACATAGATTTTTTGCAGTTCAAAAAGAACCAACTAATACTCATTTAAACATTTCTTTGTTTTGGGACGCCTGGTTATAGTCATCTCTATATCTTTATAAACTTACCTATTTATAATCATTAAGTCAAAATAAAATACAATTTGACACACATAATAAAATATATGACACAAGAACATAATAAAGCGAAAAAATATCAACATAAAAATCAACAAAAACTCGGTAAATGTTGATATATATAGAGACTGAATTATATTTGTATATTTAGCAGGGGTCTAATCGCCGCTTTCGATATCGATTAAAATCTCTCGTAATTTTTCAATTTGGGATCATGACACTCGATATCGTATAAAAAGTATTGTAATTTTATTCGAAAGGAAATGTTTTTAAACCGTGTTTTCTTTTTCAATTGTTGACTTACACAGTGCAACACGGAAAAAAATAACCGTATAAGGACACCACTACGTGATAAAAGACCAAAAAAAAAAGACCCCTATCTCCCAGTTTTGCCCAAAGTCCTCCAGGTTTTTTTTTATGGGCCCTCAAAGATGTGGGGCCTTGATGTCATTTTTGCAAAAAATTATCATTTCCTCAAGCTCATATTTTGCAAACCGTTTGAAATTTTGATATACTCTCTGAGGTAAAGTTGTGGCCCTTGTCATAAAGAACAAAAATTGTGAACATATAAAATCAAAAAAACTTCATCTTCAAGGTCAAAATCGCAAAAAAACTTTAAAAAATTCAATTTTTTTTACCTTTTTTTCTCTGTTCAGGTCCATAGGTAGCAAACCGTTCAAAATTCAAGGAAACAATCAACTACAAAAATGAAGATCTCAATAAACAACTTTCTAGAACATATGAACTTCCTAGGAATGATTCTTAACACCGTTTAGGTAGCGCTTAGGTAGCCGCAAAAGTGAAAAATTTCCCGAAAATTTTTTAGTTACCTAAGCGCTACCTAAACGGTGTTAAGAATCTTTCCTTGTTTATTGAGATCTTAGGTTCATTTTTGTAGTTTATTTTTGTCCTTTATGACAATTTTTGTTCTTTATAACAAGAGCTACAACTTAGCCTCAGAGAGTATATCAAAATTCCAAACGGTTTGCAAAATATGAGCTTGAGTAAATGATCATTTTTTTGCAAAAATGACATCGAGGCCCCACATCTTTGAGGGCCCATAAAAAAAAACCTGGAGGACTTTGGGCAAAACTGGGAGACAGGGGTCTTTTTTTTTTGGTCTTTTATGACGTAGTGGTGTCCGTATATGGTTATTTTCCATGACTTAAAAAATTACACAGTGTGTTATTAATAATCAATTACAATTTGATAAAAATAACGATTCGATACATGACGAATGGCATAATTAGCTTACTCGGTTCGTATCGAATTTGTTACTCGATACGATAGTTTACTCGATATCGAATGCGGTGATTAGGCCCCAGGCTTTTATTATCCGCGTTTGTGTGTTTTTAATCTGACAGATTGGATTTTAGTTAAATACCATTAGATACCAAACCTACCATAAGGATTCAAACCGCCAATAAAATTTGTAGAAATTACAAACGGAATGGTAAACTCACCCATACTCGTATGTATATCCTTTCTATCTTTGGTGTAGGGTATAATAACTTACAGTACAACAGCAACATTAAATACATATGTAAATATATAAAATATTAAGTTTAATGTTAACAAATTACTTACAAATCGCAGACGGCCAAAACTCTCAAACAAAAGAAAATAGACAGGCTGGCACACAGTCAATCAGACAGTCGGAAAAACAATTAAAACATGACAACAATTGTAAAGAGTAGTTGTTTAAATGATGACTGCTAATATTTGTCAAGGTTACTCTCTGCATGCTGGCAGAAATCACAGCTGAATGTTTGCCTTCGCTACTGATAAAGTTTAATTATAAATCGAAGAACGTTTAAACAAAAGCCGGATCAATAAACTCTCTTTCCGTTTTGATAACATGCGAAATGGTGTTTATTTCATTGAAACGTAAAGCAAACTACGGCAATTGATAGCAAATATTATTGGAGTCGGTGCTCGTAAAGAGTTATAAATGCAAAATTATATTTTACAAATACGAACTTTTGAAAATTTTCTATAGGAATAATCATTGGCAAGCGTTTAAGTGTTTTATTTCTTATAGAAAATTTATAGCAAGCTAAAATTATAACAAGTCAAAAGTCTCTCGCAAGGGCTAATTTTTCAATATTTCTATTTCTCTACCAGCTTTTTAAAAATAAACCAACATTTATACTGTCGAAAGTACAATATATACCTAATCCTAGTGGCGACGAGGCGAAAAGAAATTACTCGTATTACGGCGCCATAGCCTAGTTCTGGAACAAATGGCAAATATTTCGAGTTCAGTCGTTAGCACGCGGATTATGGATTTAATACAGATTTATCTGCATATATGAAAAACTTTGACTTCTGAAAAAACGTGTAAATGTTTAAGTAAAAGACGAATCGGCAAAGGAAGAAACGTGCTAAGTAGGACCGACTTTAAAACAGACATACGGCCAATTAATTTTCAGAAAATATGTAAGATAAACAATAAACGTCAAAATCAGTCTAGCGTGTGTTACCTTTTTCCGTTTACTATAGTAAAATAGTGTAAAATTCAAGCGTCTGTCTGTTGCGGTTTAAGCGATAAGCTATATGCACCAAAACATGTCTTTTTTATGGGGACACCCTTTAATTTCAATACTTATCATAGCGTACATAGCAATAGTATCTAATTTTCAAGTGCCTACCTATAATAATTTAAAAGATAATGCCAAATACATCAAACTAAGGATACCCTTTAATTTCTTTTTTTTTTTGTTATTGCGGATATAACAATATGGACTATGTGTAAATTTTGGTGTCTGTATATAACACTCTCTAATTTTTTGGTGTCTGTATATAACACTCTCTAATTTTTTGGGTTCCGTACCCAAAGGGTAAAAACGTAACCCTACTGTTTTCGCTACAATGTCAGTCCTTCTGTCAGTCCGTCTTTAACCGACTTTTATCTCTGGAACCGTATAGGTATACTCTTGAAATTTTCATAGAAGATATATAACTGTTGCCGTTATACAGTTATAGATGTATAACTTATATATTGTTATATATTTCTTGAGCTGTAGGAGGCAACCACTTTTGCAGACAGTAATTAAAACTATGTTCGCTTTATAAACAAGTAAACAGAATTAAACCTAAAAATTAAAGGGTGTTCCGATAGTGAAGTGATTTTCATGAATGTGGTCTAATTTTTGAACCATAATTGAGAGACTCTTAAAATTTCCACAACAAATAGCAAAAATTAAAAGGTATTCCGACAGTGTCGTGATTTGCACATATATAGCCTTATTTTTTGAAACGTAATAGGTAGGCTCCTGATATTTTCATAGAAAGTCCTTATATTTGAACAGTAATAGGCTGACATGACCGATTATATTTTACAATATCTACTGTAACAACAAGAAACAAAAATAATTTTGAATTTCAGAAATTTGACCTTCTCTTTTAATCGTTATAGGTATACGCTTGATATACACACAGGGCAGTATACAAAATTATTAAAAATTAAAGGGTGCCCCATACGATGTGAAAAATATAATAACTCCTATTTTTACAGTTGTACCGAACATAGTACGGAACCCTGCGTGTGTGTCTGACTCACACTTGACTGACTTATTTATACTTGTTATCATTGACATATTAATACATATTTTGTTTAAATTTAATCTATAACGAATAAAAATATAAGAAATTCAAATTTAAAATCTCGCAGACATATTTAGCTGAATAGATGAAGGCGATGAGGAAGAAGGTCGACTGTTACAATCGCCAGTTTAAAATCACTAATGTCGATAATAAAGGTTATTGTTAGCTCGAGATTCAACTGAAGGGGTCGAAAAGGTACGAATAAAGTCAGAGAACTGCTTCGATATTCCCACTACATTAATTTCGGCTTTTCTTCTTTAAAGTGTCAATAAGATTTATGCATTGACAAACTTTACAATATATTTTTTACAATTTATGGGCACGATAATAATTGTTGAATAACTTATTACAATCATTTTTGGTCATGCATGATTAATAAACCTAAAAAGAAATATTTCTTATTATTTTATATTGACTTATGTAGTCACATTAAATCATAATTTTAAAAGACAAGTATACAAACAAATATGTGTATGTACAAGTATGTATGTAAAAGCCAGAAAAAACAATTCAGCCGAAAAACTAAACTAAACTAAATCATTGTCAATTTGGTATTAGAATTAAAAGCATGTCACACGGAAAAGGTGTGTTAGAGTGAGTATTTTGTGTGCTTCTCACTACTGAGTTGGTTTCTGCAGCTAAATGCATTTCCGTATTAACAAAAAATTTTAATTTCTTTTTTTTTTGTTGTTTTAGAAAAAAAAAAGAAATTGACAAATTATACATGCAAAACTGCCATGACATTATTAACCACGAAGCGCACCTTGCTAACAACAACCATGCAGCAAACATACTTTAAAACGAAAACACAAGCTGACGTTATACATAATCTCCAGCTGACGTACTATATTTATTAAGTGTGATTAGATAAAACCCACTGCTGTACACGTAATAATGTATGTATATGTATTGTTAGAATGAATGATCGAAGGAGGACGCCCTACTGTATACATGTATACCCTGCCAAGATTTTGGACAATCTTTTCAGAGAGAAGTCACTTCTTTGTTACTTTTATAGATTAAAAATTCTATTTTACATTGTCGATCATACTTTGACAATAACAATACATTTTTCGTGAAAACCAAAAGTTGTTCGGATTGCAAAAAATACAAAAGTATTAAACTTTAAAAGTATTAATCTCCATTATGATACAAATAAAAAAAGTAACATAGAAAACGAGAAGTTAATAATAAAATATTAAAATATAATTTAATATTTGGGCGTTCCGGTAGGGTAGTAGATAGTGTGCTAGTCCATCAATCTGGTGGTTGTGGGTTAGAATCCCCCCAAAGTCCTTGGGTGTTTCGCTGAAAGGAATGAAGGTCTCGGTAAAATAAGTTAGACTATAATTTGTAATTGTATTATAACATTTAATAAATAAATGCAACAAAATGTTTTCAAAAGTGATTTGTTATATATTATCTATGTGCAAGTGAATGTTTATACCCATTTTAATTTTCGAAGTGAGAACACTTTCATAGTTTAAATGCAAAGATGCCAAGTTAGTTTAGAAGAAAATTATGTTTCAGTGTTATTGGCTTTTTACACTTGAGTACATTTTGTGGAAACACATGGAAGATGTTGAAAAACTGAAACACTTATTCACACTTGCAACATCTAACATCTACCATCATTATTATGTCAAAATGGTAAAAACTCACATTGTTCAGTACAGTTTTAAAATCACATGGATTTAGAATAATCACTAAAATTAATAATTAAATTACATGTTGATTATTATTGCATATGGTATTTCTCTTTATAATAAATTATTAAAAAAAAAAACAAATTCAAAATATATTTCAGTCAAATTATGTATTTTTAACAAACACATGCATACATTTAAACAAATGATTTCGCAACAAACCAAATAGCAATCAACCTACAATAAGGTGAGAATAAGGTTATATAAAATAATGTATTTTAAGCTTTTCTTCATTTCGCTTATGATAATATTTATAAAATGTGAATTCACAAGCATTTCTTATTAATGCTTGATAAACTTTCATTATACTGTTTATAGTACTGGGATTATGAGATCTTAAAAAGCTGGTTGATGTGCTCTATTGCTCTTCATATTGCTTTAGTTGTGGAAATTAGCCACAATTATTCTTCAATTGCAATCATAAGTTTATAGTAATCATGCACATATAATATTTTCACAACGGCTCGGTTTTGCTTTTTCTACAATTATTACGATAGCATTGTTTAATATATTCTAAAGACTTTTTTAAGCTTAAGGATTATGTATGTAAACTTTTTATAATAATTTTCTGAAGTCATTTGGTTTGTTGGGTACATTTTTTTCAAATATAATTGCCTGTTTATTAGTGATGACACTAAAATAATCGAAATATGTAAGATGGAACAAAATGATATAGGAACATTTTGTAAAGATGTTGAAAGATGTTTCGAGCACTAGACCCTATACAATTCGTATGGGAAAATGTTAACATCTTTAAGAATTGATGCTAGATGTTGATAAGTGTGAAAAGGGTATTAGTATTATTAAAAATATGAAAAATAATGATTTCTACTTGCAAAAATTATATTTAATAATTTATTAAATTTTTACGCAGATTCGTTACACTGAGAAACAACATATTCGATACTTTTTGAATATGCACTTCTAGAAAAAGTTAAAAAGTTTATTAATTAACGAATAACTGTACATTTTAATGACTTTTTTGATAGAAAATACTTTCAGGGTATAAAATACTTGAAGTATATAAAAAAAGTGTAACTCAGTTTAATACGAAAATGTTTTAATTTGTTTTCTAATTTTAAATGTACATACTCGCAAATTAACCAATATTATTTTCTCTTGCTTTTTATTCGGGAAACATTATTAAAAACTAAAGGTTTGAGAAACGGGAATTCCGCCCCGGGAATTCCCGGGAAAAGCTATAAACAACTTAGAAATTTAGAAACAACGGGAAATTTTTTGATAATTTCCCGGGAAACGGGAAATTTAAAATCATGACCACTTTAAAGAGAATTCAGTGGTTCTCACACAAATATTTGATTATTATTGTGCTGAATAAAAAACAAGCATTTTTAAAATTGTAATATTTTTAGAAACTTACAAATATGTTACAGATCGTGCAAGACAAATTGTAAAACTATTTGAAAAAGTCCTCTAAAAACAGCCTGTGTGGAGAAATATAAGAAACAAGAATATGGTTGCGCTTAATTCATGATGTAAAAACAAGATAATTATGGTTGAAATGATTCAATCGTATCTTAAATCGAAGAACGCAATTAAAAAAGTGTGATAGATTTTAATTGCGCAGAGTTGTGGGTTCAAGAATATGTTCAGATTTTAGAAAATTTAGTGGCCGTTGTAAATCCTATTTAAGATGCAGTAGAGGCCTTGAGCAGCAGGGGCACAAATTTGTTAATAACAAATGTTATTATTCAGACGCTCTAAGAGCAGTTTTTGGCTATTAATTGGACTCGTTTAAAACCGATGGTTGAAAAGAAAAATAAATGAACGAAGGGATAACAAAACGTTTTCGTTACTTAAGTATTTAGAAAGTGGTTAAATTGCTAATGTGCCAAAAAATGTCATAAAACTTTATTCAGCACAATTGTTCAACAGGTTATTCAAGAAAGCCACTCGAATCTGTAGAACCATCAACTAGCAATTGTGGTGTTAACGAAATGGAAATAACTTTTAAATGGAGTCTTTCTCAACAAACGCAAGGAAAAGAATGTCCAGTGATTTGTTAAACGCACTAACAGTTCTAAAATCATATTTTTAATAAAATAATTATTGAAATACTTTTTCAATATTTAAAAATATTTGTTATTTTTGTCACCTGAATTGTTTTTAAGTTTATAAACTGTTTATACTAATAAAAGTATGAATTTTTAAAAACTGTTTCAGTAAATAAAGTTATTTTCTTTAAGAGCTGCTTTTCACGGCATTCCCGGGAATTCCCGGATATGCGAATATTATTTTCCCGTTTCCCGGGAAGTCCGGGAAATCCCAAACCTTAAATACATAATGTTGAAAAAAGCTTTTAAATATTTAAAGCTTAAAGCTGATGCTCAAGCTTTAAAGCAGCTATTATAATTAATAAACCTTATTCACAAACAAAAACGAAAGGAAGACAAACAGTTCAAATGATTTTATTTCAATTTGAGTTGCTAAGCTTCTCTACTAACTCGAAAGCAGAATATAATTTAATAAGTTTCTTAAAAACAGCCTTAAACACACGAAAGCTTTTCCATTAGCTTCCCCTAATTAAAAAAAGAAGGGCGGAAAAGAAAGCTTTTAATGATTATTTTTTTGTTAAAATTAGTTTCATTGTATAATAACATATCTTAAATAACAATTTATATATCTCTGTTGGGATCTGAAAATGTTTAAATTGTACCGCCCCAATGATAAAATTGTACCAAATTAGAATCAATTGTACCAAAATTTGGTATTAATTGAAAAACATACAAATCATACATGCAATAACTTAACATTATAATAGGACAAATCAAAAACTTGTATACTTCGTAGTAAACTGTTGCATGAGCAAGCTCATTTTATGGGTGTGCTCATAAGCTCATGAGCAAGTGGTTATAATCGAACATTAACATGCTTACATTGAAGTCACCCTAGTTCATTGTTATTATGTTCTACATTTACTCATAGTTATGTAAACTTGCATGTGGAAACCCAGCAAGCTCATTACATTTAACTCGCTGGTCTTTGCTGTTTATTATTATCCACTCACTCGCTGTGGTTGAGGTAACCATAATCTAACCATAAGCAAGATATTGCAATTGTCTTATATGATTGATGTTAAGCCATATTTTTATTTAATATAATAACAAACCATATTATTGTTAAAAGTAACATATTATAATATAATATGACCATAATACAATTAAAATTTTTATATTAATTTAATGATCATAATTTGATTCAAAAAGCATATTTATTTATTACCGGTTTGAAATGGAAATATCTAAAAAAATGAAACAACCAAAAAATTATATTTATATGCTTATCTTAAAAACGAATTAAAAAAAAAACGAAAAGCTAATTTCCTGAAAGGCGTAATTAATAAATGGTTAAAATATGTTTACTAAGTTCCGATGTAGTCGTACCATAGTTAATGAAATCCTTGGATTGTGGTTTAGGATGTAGAAATCTCAACCGAGCAGGTACATCGTTATCGTTTTAAAAAATCTATCCATGCGTTAGATGCTGCAATCAATACAATTAACTAGTGCACATGTGTGTTGTGAATTGGTCTAGCAACTGCTACCCCATCTTTCTATTTCCTCTTTTAAAATTTTATGAAATGGCTGAGTGCTTAGAGATTTAACAAAAAAGAAATTTTTTAAGTGATCTGATAATATCTAAAAGCTATAGGTCGATGATTACCAAGTTCTTTTGGCCTGAATTGGATGATATGGATACTATTAAGAACTTTATAGGCAAATCACTTTTGAAAAATATTTATTTAATTTATTTATTAAATGTTACAATACAATTACAAATTATAGTCTACCTTTATCTTTACTCCTTGCTGTGAAACACCTAAAATCATCGGTGGGAATCGATCCAACAACCCCTAGATTGATAGACTAGTACACTATATACTAGCCTACCGGGACACCCAAATTATATATAATTATATACAATTAATATACAACCATATTTAATTATAATTTATATTTTGGGTAATTTTTTTATATATACATATGTATGCAAATGAAAACAAAAGTATCCATTGATGAGCCACAACCACTTCAATATTTAAAAAATTTTAGCCACCCACACATACACAAGCTACAATTATGACTTAAATTGCTGATATTTGCCACGCATACTGATTAATGTCGCATCACACTTCATTTCATTTAGTCAAGCCAAACAAGTGGCACGTTTCATACTTCTGTAGTATTTTTGCCGTTGCTGATTTTGGTTGTTCGACAGAAAAGATGGTGTGGCACTGGTGGTGTAGAAAAACATCGGTGTCGCTATCATTTTATTAGTATATCAACTACACAGATAGTGTTTTTTTTTCGTTAATTGCTTTACAATTTGTTAAATTCATTAATTAATTTCTAGCGAAGATAGAAAACATCATAAATTGACCATGACGTAATGATAAATATTATCTGTTTGTATTTGAAAATTTTGGTAATTGACGACTGTGGAACAACATTTGCTACATCTATATACAAGCTATAACTAGCTGTGCCCGCTACGTCGCGGGCATCCTGACAATATTTTGCTCGATTTAGCTTTGAAAGTATGCCACACCAATTTTAAGACTCTTACTTTTATAGTGCTTCAGTTATGGTTTATGTATTTACTTTCTATAAAGATACCCATCTCTGGATAAAATTCTAAAATTTATGAAAAATTCTAAAATTTATTAAAAATTCTAAAAAATATTGTAAAGCTCTGTAAAAGGTGTAAAAATACAAGTAAAAATACAAATCAAATAAAAGGTTTATTTAGTTGGCGTCTAATGTTACGCAATAGTGTTTAGAATATCTCAGTTTTAAACCGAAAATTGTGTTTTTACACTGCTTTTTCTTTACTTTCTTTTGGAAGTGAGATATTTTTGCGCAAAAAAATATTCTCTAATGGAATCTGGATGCTATGGTACCTCCTCACAAAATTTTATTAAAATCCATCCAGTAGTTTTTACGTGATGCGAACACAAATGAAAAGCAGACAGACAGACGGAAATGAGTTACTATTTTATTATAAATATGTATAGATATCAGGGCCATTGCTATACATGAAATGTTTTTTGAAAATTTTGTAACTGCTGCGAATAGTAATCAAAATTAAATACAAAAGAGCAATTTTTTGAATTTTTGTCTTTCTGTCTGTTTGTGTTCGCATCACGTAAAAACTACTTGCTGAGTTTAGTATATTATATATATATATAATGGGTGATTTTTTTGAGGTTAGGATTTTCATGCATTAGTATTTGACAGATCACGTGAGATTTCAGACATGGTGCCAAAGAGAAAGATGCTCAGTATGCTTTGACATTTCATCATGAATAGACTTACTAACGAGCAACGCTTGCAAATCATTGAATTTTATTACCAAAATCAGTGTTCGGTTCGAAATGTTCAAATGTGACAAATTTTGTTCAGCGATGAGGCTCATTTCTGGTTGAATGGCTACGTAAATAAGCAAAATTGCCGCATTTGGAGTGAAGAGCAACCAGAAGCCGTTCAAGAACTGCCCATGCATCCCGAAAAATGCACTGTTTGGTGTGGTTTGTACGCTGGTGGAATCATTGGACCGTATTTTTTCAAAGATGCTGTTGGACGCAACGTTACGGTGAATGGCGATCGCTATCGTTCGATGCTAACAAACTTTTTGTTGCCAAAAATGGAACAACTGAACTTGGTTGACATGTGGTTTCAACAAGATGGCGCTACATGCCACACAGCTCGCGATTCTATGGCCATTTTGAGGGAAAACTTCGGAGAACAATTCATCTCAAGAAATGGACCGGTAAGTTGGCCACCAAGATCATGCGATTTGACGCCTTTAGACTATTTTTTGTGGGGCTACGTCAAGTCTAAAGTCTACAGAAATAAGCCAGCAACTATTCCAGCTTTGGAAGACAACATTTCCGAAGAAATTCGGGCTATTCCGGCCGAAATGCTCGAAAAAGTTGCCCAAAATTGGACTTTCCGAATGGACCACCTAAGACGCAGCCGCGGTCAACATTTAAATGAAATTATCTTCAAAAAGTAAATGTCATGGACCAATCTAACGTTTCTAACGTTTCAAATAAAGAACCGATGAGATTTTGCAAATTTTATGCGTTTTTTTTTTTTTTAAAAGTTCTCAAGCTCTTAAAAAATCACTCGTTATATATATATATATATATATATATATAACTAAGGAAGCTCCTCACAAAATTTTATTATAATTCATCCAATAGTTTTTACGTTATACGAACAAAGGCAGACGGACGGACAGACAGACAGACAAAAATGCTAAAAATTGTTGTTATGTATTCAATTTCGTTTACTATCTGCAACAGCAAGAAAGTTTTCAAAAAATATTTCATGAATATTTCAGAAATGGTCCTGTTTTAATATATGTATGTACATATGTATATGTAAAATATGTGGACATTTAAAGTGTTTGCCTATTACAGTTCAAAAGAAAGGCCATATACATAAACTAGCGTCATTATTTAAACAATCATTAATTTTAGTTTTTAATATATTTTTTATAGCGGACATTCTGTGTGTAAATTTAAAGGCTCCACACATAAGCCATATACGTGAAAATCTAGTCCCTATCGGTACAATCTTTTAATTGTTTTATACTATTTATTATATCGAGCATATTTTTAAGTATCCATTAGGTAATTAACTAAGTATGTGTATTAACAATTTCCATGTAATCTCATATTTTCAATACAAAGTATAATTATTTACTTTATTTGTAATTAAACACTAATGCAACGGTAATAAATTATTTTGTCACCTAAAATATACTGATTGCATTTATGGGAGTTGCTATGACCATTTAAAATGTCTTTACTAGTAAAGTGTTAAATACGCTAGATCTTGTTTTGAAATTTTCAACTTTTAAATGTCAATAGTTTTTAACTAAAGACTCTGTTTTTGTAATTATTTTTATTAACATAAAAAATTTATTTTTTAAAATAAGATATATTTATGAAAATGAATTATTATAATTATAATAATTATTATATTGAAAATAAATTATTATAATTATAATAATTTATTATAATTATAATAATTTATTATAATTATAAATTATTATAATTATAATAATTTATTATAATTATAATAATTTATTTTCACTATTTTTCTCTGTTCTGCAGAGCACATGCTTTAAAGTTTTTCTTATGCTGTTCCCTTATTTCTGTGTACTTATGTAGCCTTATCTTGTTACTTTACACGTAAACCTCGGTTTCTACTTCAACACTTGCTAGAGGGGCTGTAGAACGTCGAAACTCAACTGTAGATTGAAATGCATCCAAATCCGTAATATCCTACACGATCAAACAATAAAGGGATGATTCCCAAATAAAAGCAGCAATCATGATAAATATTTTTTTTTGTTTAGCACTGGCTGGACTTAATTTTGAATAATACTATCTGTGCCCATACACGTTGTGTGCGACCTGACAATATTTTGTTCGATTTTGCTTTGAAAGTAATCCACGCCAAATTTTAAGTCTCTTACGTATTTACTTTATATAAAATTCTAAAATACTAAAAGTAATTGTAAAGCTCTGTAAAAGGTATTTAAAATATTTGAAATTTTATTCAGTAAGTAATTCATATTTTGTCATTATTTTAAAGCAGCGCCATCTGTTGCGCAACCGTGTTTAAAATATAACGCTTTCAATTAAATATTTTGTTATTATTTTAAAACAGCGCCATCTGTTGCGCAACCGTGTTTCAAAAATATCCCGCTTTGAAAAATAAAAGATGCCTTAAAGTAAGCAGTACCTTTAAATCGGTAAAACAAATTGGCTTACTTTCACGGCTTTTTCTTCACTTTCTCTAGGAAATAAGATTTTTGCGGAAAATAGTATCATATAACCAGGCGACTAAGATACCTCCTCACAAAATTTTTTTAAAATTCATCCAGTAGTTTTTACGTGATGCGAACACAGACAGAAAGACAGACAGAAAAAGAGTTACTGTTTTATTATATGTATAGATGATAAATATAAATATGATATATTATTTATCAAAACAAACAAATTTTGATTTGTTCTGCTGATATTTTTCGAACAAGGCTCATTTAACTTTTTCCATAATGAGTCCAAGCACCAGACGAGACAAACATAAGAAAAGATAAAGAAAATTAATGCCTTTAAGAATATTATAATAAAATAGCGACACCCGGATAATACCAAAGGCCCCAATATCAACATTTAATATAATCATTTGAAAGAACAAATAAGGCCGAGCATGTAATCGCACGTTATTCTCTGAGCGGCATATGTATAATTTATGGAGTGTATTTACACAGAAAAAAATATTTTTAAATGGTTTTAGAGTAAAATTTAATGAAATAATTAATTTATTCAATTATTTGTTTAATTTTGCATTTTTTTTGTTCTGTTTTAAACAAATATATGTATATGTATTTGAATCAATCAAAAAATTAATTGAACTTTAATTTAAAACTAATTTAAACCTTTATTTGGTGCGAAACATTTTTTCTGTCTAGATATAGGATAATTAGTAGAAAATTTTTATGAAAAGTACCCGTTCTCCCCCGTCCCATACCGCCAAAACTTAGATTTAAAACGCATATTTTTCCTAGAGTACAAAATTTCAAGACGCTCTCTTTAATAGCTCGCTAGGTGTACGATAATAATTTTGCACTTTGCATGGTAGGTATCACGACCACTGTTGCAATCCATTCAGTTTTTAGCTCGACTATGCACAATAATAAGGGGGTTACTTGAGTTAACTACCAAGACTCTAATTGTTTTATTTCTTTAAGTGTATAGGAGCTATCGACAATTATCGATTAATCACATTTTAAGAGTATGCCTTATATAGCTCTAGTTACATGATATATATTTTTTTACTTTGTAAGGGAGGAACCTCGCCTACTGTCCCAAACCATCCAGTGCCACGCCCACCTTAAATGTCAAATAATTTTATACATCCTATGTTACCCACCAGATAGCCAGTAGCGAACTGTGAACATTTTACAAACAAAGGTCCACTACTACAGACAGTGGTCAAACAAACATATTTTTAGCTTTAATTATATTTTACATATACATAGATAATGTTGAACATTATTAATAGGTGATTGAACCTTAAAAGGTGTTATGGTTAAAATTGCTGCTTTCATATTTGTAATAGACTTTTACAAAAGGCAACAACAACTTCAATGAAACACCATAAAAATAAACAATTATACGAATGAGTATCTACCAGATACAAGTATGTGGAGATTATTTGTATCTATGACAACGTTTAAATTCAAAATGAATTGTGATGGTTGATTATTTCTTTTACACAAATTATTCTTCATTTACTACGTGTATTAAAATATAATTTATGGCCTCAATTTTTAAATTTATTTTAAGATTTGTTTGTCTGTGTCCGTCACATAATGGCACGCGCCGCTATAGTTGAATTTGGAAAATTAATTAGAAATAAAAAATCCATTAAAGAAAATATCACAGAGTTGTGTTGTGTACAAAAATCAAACTCTCATTTTAACTTTCTATTTTCACGCGATTTGAAATGTGCAAAAACAAAATATTTTATTAAATTTCTTGAATTATTTATAAATCTCTTTTTATTTAACTTTTTTCTTTTCTGAAATTAATGTTGTTGTTGTCATAAAGATTTTAATAACAATTTCCTTTTTGAGAATATGTCGAGTGGTGTTCTAAAGAGGATTTTATTGCTACCGCTTAAGGAGATTTTGAGTTCATAAGCAGTTAAAAATATTCTGCAATTATTTATGTATGAGATTGTAGTTAAGAAATATTTGTTCAATTCACAATCTCTCTTGTATAGCTTAAGGTTGATTGAAATACACTTATTAATTAAATAACTTGTGAGCAGGCTTTTAAATTGTTTGCTTACTTCAATCTGTAATAAATGTTTTAACAACCAACGTTGCCATTGATGGACTTTTTCTCCTAAATGTGGTGGACATTTTTGGGTTTTTTAGGATGGTAGCTTATCACTTTTAAAATATTTACTATTTATACCACATAAAAGCGGTATTCAGTGTTTAATGCAGGTGGTCTAGCAAAAGTGAAAATCCTTTACACCATTAAAATTTACCAAAAACAATAGGTATTTTCCTTCCAAATATGGACAAGTATAAGAAGCCTCCTGGTAACAAAATGTATTAATTTTTATTTTGCCATCTTTTCTGGTTTCCAAGAAAAATGGTCTCATCCCTTAGAGAATCTCAAATTTTAAAATTTCAAACATTCCCAAAAACTCGTTCCAACTCCCACTGTTAAAACTTCCAAGTATAGACAAGTATAAGAGACCTCCCTGGTAACAAAACGTATTCATTTTTATTTTGCCATCTTTTCTGGTTTCCAAGAAAAATGGTCTCATCCCTTAGAGAATCTTAAATTTTAAAATTTAAAAAATTCCCAAAATCTAGTTCCAACTCCCTCTGTTAAAACTTCCAAGTATAGACAAGTATAAGAGGCCTCCCTGGAAACAAAACGTTTTCATTTTTATTTTAAATCTTTTCTGGTTTCCAAGAAAAATGGTCTCATCCCTTAGAGAATCTCAAATTTTAAAATTTCAAACATTCCCAAAATCGCGTTCCAACTCGCACTGTTACAACTTCCAAGTATAGACAAGTATAAGAGGCCTCCCTGGTAACAAAACGTATTCATTTTTATTTTGCCATCTATTCTGGTTTCCAGGAAAAATGGTCTCATCCCTTAGAGAATCTCAAATTTTAAAATTTCAAAAATTCCCAAAATCTCTTTCCAACTCGCACTGTTAAAACTTCCAAGTATAGACAAGTATAACAAACCTCCTGGTAATAAAATGTATTCATTTTTATTTTGACATCTTTTCTGGTTTCCAAGAAAAATGGTCTCATCCCTAAGAGAATCTCAAATTTTAAAATTTCAAACATTCCCAAAATCGCGTTCCAACTCGCACTGTTAAAACTTCCAAAAATGGACAGGTATAAGAGGCCTCCCTGGTAACAAAACGTTTTCATCTTTATTTAGCCATTTTGCATTGCTTCCGTGAAATTGCAGTTTTGATGCATAAACCGAAGATTTATTCCATTAACAGAGCTATGTTAGCAGTTTAACATTTAACATTTATCTGGACGATGCTTTTTCCAAACTGTTCTTTTGTTTATATACATACACATACATATATTTCACAGAGCGTTTTGATTTTGGGAATATATGTATTCATGGTAAGTATTATATAATTTTTCAGAGGGTTTCGGCTTAAGATCATATGACGTTAAGGTAAGTATTATGTATTTTTAATATATACTTTTTCAGGCTAAACAATATATATTTTTTAGGTTATAAATTTCTGGGTAAATCACACAGGAGCAAAATCGCAATAGTACAATTCTTGCGGTTTAAATGGTAAGTATGTACATTTTTTGGTTTTAAGATTTTTGGTCATAATATGACATTTTGTAATTCAGCAACTTTATGCTAGGAACACAACTGGGACAATCGACGAATTTCGTCCAACGCGATGAATTCTTCGGTAAAACTTCGCTGTGTAAATTCGTCTTATAAACCATACTAAAGACGAAAAAATAACAGCTGTTATAATTGGTAAAGTTACTTAGTGTTTGTGCTAAGAATGTAAAAACACAAAATTATTCAAAGAATTTAAAAATCAAATAAAATGCTTATTATATTAAAAGATTTTTTCTCTAAGAGGTGGTTGGTACGGCCATTAAATATTAATAAAAAAATAAATCAGTTAAGTGCGAGTTAGACTCACATTCGTAGGGTTCCGTACGACGTTTAGTACAACTTTAAAAATACAAGTTGCTAATTTTTTCATCTCTTATGAGTCACCCTTTAATTTTAAAATTAAAATCATAATCGCGAAAATTGCATCACTGTTGGAACACCCTTTAAATTTTAGTAATTGTTGTTATAGCGGCCACGGTAATACACTTTATATAAAAATATACATGCGCCTACCTATTGGGGTTAAAAAAATAAGGTAATATACGTGAAAAACATGTCACTGATGGAACACCCTTTAGATATTAGTAATTGTTACAGCTGCCGAGGTACAACATCTACTGTAAACATTTCAACAGTCTATCTATTACGGTTCAAAGAATAAGGCTATTTTCGTACAAATCATGTCTCTGTAGGAACACCCTTTCATTTTGTTATTTGTTATAGCGGCCATGGCAATTCTCTTTCTATGATTATATCAAGAGTCTACCTATTACTATTAAGAAAATAAGGTACTATACGTGAAAAAATTGATACTGTCAGAACACCCTTTGATTTTTAGTAATTCATAACGGCCATGGCAACACATCTTCTATACAAATTGGAAGAGTCTACCTATTACAGTTCAAAATATATGTCGTTATACATGCAAAACACGTCACTGTCGGAAAACCCTTTAATTTTTTTTGTGTGTATAAGGGTCATAGTAATACACCATTTGTGAAAATTTCAAGTCTATTTATTATGGTTAAAAAAATTAGCCCTTATACATGCAAATCACGCCACTATCGGAACACCCTTTAATTTTTAGGTTTATTTTTTTAGACTTGTTTATATAGTGAACTTTAAGTTTTAATTACTGTTTGTAAATCTTTAGTCTACAGTTCAAGAAATAAACACATATTCGTGAATAACAGCTCTCTAAGTCTTTAAGTTTTAGTATTTGTTGCTATAGCGGCAGCAGCTATACATTATCTGTGAAAATTTCAAGAGTCTACCTATTACGGTTCCAGAGATAAAAGGCGCTGACAGACGGACAGACAATGTAGCGAAAACAATAGGGTTACGTTTTTACCCTATAGGTACGGAACCCTAAAAAACGATCTGATAAATTGACCGTATAATATAATAAAAACTATAAAACGAAACATTAACAAAAATACAACTAAAAACTATTTTTATAGTTAACAAATATTTTGCACAATTTTAAATGCTACAAAATAGAAATAAATTAATTATTAAATTAAAAAAAAAATATTTACTAATATACTTGAAACTAAAACCACACATGGTTACATTGTACTGTTGAGTTCGTCGTACGCCGGAGTAAGAAATATATATAAATATAAATCAGAGTTCGGGGCGTATGACGTATTTTGACCGACGCACAGTGGTCAATTTCGCGAGATAGCGGTCAAAACTCTATAACTTTTGGCCGGATTGGTATTTTTTTACGCAATTTGTTTTGTTCAATAGGAGGGACTTTAAGCTTCAATTTGCGTGTTCAAACGTAAAAATCGACTGATAGGAACGTAAGTAATGTGGAGTTAAAAATGCATTTTAATTTTTTGTTGAGTTTCCATGTAAAAGTTGAATATTTTGACATTTTAAATAGGTATTTTTTTTTATAATTTCTTATTTTCTTCAATCGTATTTTACAACCAATACTTATTTATTATTCCTAAACTTAATTTTGGTCAGAAAATGCAAACATTTGGCCCCTGACATTTATTTAGTCTCAATATTCACAGGGGCCAAAAGTGGGTTTTTTTGGAAGAAAGCTAATTCTTGTGAGGATTAAACTGAAAAATAACACTGAAATTCCCAACAATATCAATACCATTTGGATATATTATATACAGAACACAACATCGATAAAATTTTAAGTAAACTTTTACTATTGATTTAAAGTGCACACATACTAAAATTAGAAACAAATTATAATCTTTAAACTAGTATTAATTAAACAATATTAGTAAAAATTTCTTCCAAATAGCTTTGATTTTCATTTTGCAGTAGTTGTTTTGCTTCTTCGGCTAACTCTAATGAGGTTGATTTCCATTTTTGTCGAATACTGGACATATATGGGTTTGATGTGCACAACAAAATATTAATAAGATCTTCATTAGTACAATATCTGGAAATTTTATTGTGCTCGCGAAAGAATCTGTAGTCTTTGTCCCTTCTGAGAGATCTCCAATTGGAAGCATATTGTGCTGAATTATTTGTTCCCCATGGAACAAAATTTTGTGAACTGTGGTTGCCATATGTCTCCAAGAGTATTTTTGGTTATAAAGGGTTGCTGTCTCATTAGCATACTGACCAATTTTTTTGCATCTATCTTTTTGCTACATGCTATAACTTCTAATATGATTTGGAATCGTCGTATTAAATCATAATCTACTCCAGTTATAGAAGCTGCAGTTTCTGGATCGGAAAAAAATCTCCTTGCTGTGTTTCCATCATTACAATTTCCTTCTCCTTGATTTGGCTGGTCAATTATAATCACACGGTATTTTTCTTGAATATCTTTTTTTTTTGCTTTCTTTTTTCCAAATTTTCTTTGTTGTTTCTCACTGTTTCGCCTGACGGGCCAAATTCCAAATTGTATCCCAATTTAAGAATATGCTCCATAAAACGAATTCTAGCATGAAGAGGTGACATTCCAAATTAAAACTATAGTCTTGTGTTGGCGGTTGGCTCAATTGACTTGATGTTTTTTGGCATATGGTGCACCTTGACGAAGACTTTGTTTCGGTTAAAGCTTGTGCAACTTTTCCATCGATCATTGTAAGTGCAAATGCTTCTTCTGGAGTAAATTTATTTTCTTCAGTTGGTGTCCGCATACTTTCTAAAATCCTTTTTGTGCGTCTGAGGCTTACTTCCAGTATTTTTTCAATGATAGCAATTTTACTCTTTTTAACCGACTTCAAAAAAGAAGGAGGTTATCTATTCGTCTGAATGTTGCTTTTTTTTGTTTATGTAACCGCAGAACTCAGCCATTTCTGAACCGATTTTAAAATTTTTTTTCTTTATTTGAAAGGTTATGCTTTCAGGTTGGTCCCATTTTAAAAACAGTTCATTATATTAAAAATTAAAGGGTGTCCCCATACAACATACATGTTTTTTACGTGTATTAAGAACCGTAAATGGCAGCAAATTAAAATTTTAAAAAATTGCGTGCAGCTATAGCTCCCAACAGCAGAAATTAATAAAAAAAATAAATTTAAAATTTAAAGGGTGTCCCCATAGGTGACATAATTTGACCTATTTGGGTCTATCTTTTGAACCGTTATAGACAAAACCTTGAAAATTTGACAGAATGTCCATTACTATGACCGTTATAATAAAATGTATAAATATTCAAAATTTTAAATTAAAGGGTGCTCCAATAGCTCATTTAATTTGATGTAAATCGCCAAACTTTTGAATAGTTGTTCACAGACCTTTGAAATTTAACATTTAACATTGTAAATTAAAGGGCGTCCGAATAGGTGATGTTATTAGATCTGTGTGCCCCTATCTTTGAAACCGTTATAGACAGAGGCTTGAATGATGTCCCCATACAAGACGGATACTGGTGAAAATAGCTTAACTTTTGAACAGTAATAGGGAGAGGCTTGACATGCAATAGTCTTAATTTTTTTCCCTCTAATTTTGGCGCATCTTTTATTTGGTTTAAATCTAATTCTTACAGATTACTTCTTACATTTTTAGTTTAGAATTGGTGCCCTTCTATCTGTTTTGAAGTCGGTTTTTTTTGCAAAAATTATTAGTTTTCGATGGTTGAATTTGATGCAGAAATGAATCCTTTATGATGCTACAAGAAACTTCTTCATTGATATGTTTAAGCTTGCGTCTTCGTGATCTTTCACTACAATTATCAATTGGCTTTGCTGGTCGACCACCTTTTCCAGTTTCCGTAGTAGTTACTGATGGCTTTTTAAAAATAAGTTTATTTTGTTAGCCATTCTTGGTTGCGTGAGTAAAACAATTTCTTGTTTCTGGAACATTGATTGTACCGTTTTCTTAAAGTATTTAAAAAAGTTTTTTATTTTTAAGTTATGAATTTTAATTTCTTGTTTGTCGCATATTTTGAAGAATGGATTATTCATTGGTTTTAAATTTATTTGCAATTTTCAGGTATTTAAGTTGTGTAATATTAGATGGCAATAAAATCATTTTTTACCTTTTCCAAATGAATTGCTAGATACCACATAATTTGAGAGTTAACAGGTACTGGCAATAATATAACAGGTACTTGGTTTTACCAGTTATTTCCATTGGTTTTAAATTTATTTGCAATTTTCAGGTATTTAAGTTAGGTAATATTAGATGGCAATAAAATCATTTTTTACCTTTTCCAAATAAATTGCCAGATACCACATAATTTGAGAGTTCTCTTGTCATTTTTGTCAAAATTTTGATACACCCTTCTATCTGGACTACGTCCAAATATGGGCCAACTTCTCCTAATTTCAACAGAATTATTTTTTGGGTCAATAAGAACTCTTGTACAAAATTTCATCAAAATATATGCATAATAGCCACTTTCACATACAAATAACTTCTCAAAAAATATGACGTGCATTTGTACCGAATATCTTACCTTGGGTCAGAAAAATTGCTGTAGCTCAAAAAGTGCAGTCCCGATGCATGGACATGTATATATAGGAATGTAGGGGAGAGTTAGGACTACAAAATAGTAAATTTGTGTTTTGACTCAGCTTGACTCACAGGAGTTGTGCTCTATGAAGTAGGAAATTTCCGAGAAATTTGACCTTTTTTAAAAAAAATATTTAAATTGTTCTGAAAACAGTAGAGCTTCAATTTTTTTTACCAGTAATAGGAAATAAGTGAAGTTACAACACAAAATTTATTTCGTCCAAAAATCTTGAAAAACAAAAAAGTTATGATCATTTAAACTTTAAAAATTAACTAAAATTATCATAAATTTACTAAATTCTGAAAAAGCCCATTTTGGACCACCCTGTTCTCAGTGAAATAGTTGAAATAGAGTTCTAATTTTTTGGCTCCCGAGGTTTACTACTGTCTACTTTCATATGAGTCTAATAACTTTAAAATCGGAGAACAAAAACCAAAAGGAGTTTTGGCCGCTATCTCAAAATATTGACCACAGTGCGACGTCATAATTGTGTGCATTTTCATATACACATATGTATGTGTTTTATTCTTGGCGACGAATATTCGTGGACAAAAATTCGTCGTTCGTCAAAGTTGTGGTCCCAGCATCATTGTTGATAATATTAGACTGGTAAAAATGATTTGGTTATAACTGCCTATAATTTATAATTTAAGAGTTGCCATCACTTCTAAATAAAAATTTCATATATTTCTGTTTATTTATTTATATATTTATACGGGTTTTTATTCTCTACAAATGTGTGTCCAAGTACTTTGGTCAGTGGTATTAAAACACCTCTTTGACTTGAGAATGTCTTTCTGTTTCTTCAAGTGCATTGAACTACTAAGTGCCCGTATATATTTCCTGACACTTGTCAAAAACAATAAAGTGTAGTAGAGAGTAGAAGAAAAACACTAAACTTAAGATAAACAACTGAAATACTTAAGACTTTAAGAAGCTTAAAATGAAAATAAATACAAAATGTGGTTTCTTAATATTTATTTTTTTTCTTGTGGAAATACTTACGTACTTTTAATATCCATTGGATGTTTTTTTCTTCTTGTTTGCCACAAAAGTTCATCAATGTCTTTGAGAGATGAAAGAGAAGACAATTCTGAAATTATAAAAAAGCAAAAGTATAAAAAATCACAAACAAACTTTGTAGTGAGATGTGAAAAGGAAACTATTTTTTAAATTTCTAGTATTTGTTATGAGTGATTTAATAGCAAATTGTTTTAGAAGAAATTTTAGGGTGCTCAATATGCCAGATATATTAAAAAGGTTATTATTTTAAATAAAATAATTTGATACCCTTATATTGTCTTTATCTAGTAGATGGTTTAACTCCTACAACTACTTTATTCAATGTGGGCTCAGCCTCTTCCAGGCACAGTATTTAAGTATCATCTTCTTCGATTTCCATCTTGGCTAGATGATACTTGAAGTTTCCTTGACCTGTCACTAACGCAGTTATCCACCTTAACGAATTTTTATTATATCAGAGCACCAATAAGGTGGTGAAGACTAATATTCTTCCTGCCAAGGTGTTCTCTGAGCACCATTCGAGCCTGTCTTCATGTAGTAGCCTCCTTCTACCTTTTCAGGTTTAAAGAGTTCACTCATCTTCCATTTCTCAGCGATACTCTACTTTCTGGTGCACAGAAATTATGTATCCTGTAACCAACATCGACGTTACATCAAACGCAGACGTACTGCCCCAAACGCAGACTTTAGGACAGGCTCAGCTTAACTGAGTATGTAGCTGGTCCTGCTGCTCTATCGTCCATACGAGAACAATCAGTAAGTATGCTGATGTCATTCGTACGCAATTTTACGTATTCAATGGTACTGCAAACTTGACCGCACCTTATGTTTTTAAAATCGGGACTTTCTAAACACTATTTACAGAACTCTACAAAAGCCTACATTCCTGAGTAATTACCCAGGGATGGGTACCGCTATATGAAGTTAAACATAAACCATAACTGAAGCACTATATAAATAGGAGTCTTAAAATTTGTGTGTGGATTACTTTCAAAGCAAAATCATGGTGGGCACAGCTAGTTATCTATAAATTTATAAGTTTAGTACCGTTTTTTGATGATTGCTGAGATACAATTTTAGCAAAAATTTAATAATCATTTAATCAACATGGTGTAGGGTACTTCACTTTATATTGAAATCATTTTTTTTCTAATGTTTGAATATCTGTCGGAATCAGAAAATGGATAATTAAACAGAAGTGGAAAAAATATTTATCGAAATCACCTTAAAATTGATGTTAAATGGTCGTTAAAACCAAACCCATAAGTAAACCTTGTCTCTATTATCCGTGATTACTCCTGCTTATTGATTATTGCTGTTACAACAATCCATTACAAATATTTTCCCAAATTATGAACCTTAAAAACACAATGAAATGGCAAAACAATACTTCAAAGTTGGTTTTACACAAACACCCACTTTAAAGCAATTTCTCTGCCTCAGCCATTGCATCATCATGTGGGAGGAGAAACAACAAACAGAAATCGTAAACTTCACAAAAAAAAATTATTAAAGTAACATAAAACAATTGTTTATGTGACATAAAAAATGTAGTGCAGCAGTAAAATACTTGTAAGAGAAAAATAAATATATTTTTTCATTGAAATCGTGCGGAAGTGTACAAGCGAATTGTTTAAAGTTGCAGTCATAGAAATGAAAAGGAAATTACGTTTTATGACATATGACGTTTAGTAATACAAAAATTAACTGAATGTTTAATTATAACTTTAATAACTCTTATGCATAATTCCTTACTTTTTATTTTTGTTGCAGCTAAAACGAACAAAAATACAATGAACTCTCTCTCCTCTTCTCTCTCGGTGTTACGTTAAAATGCAATCTTTTTTTATCATAAACCTAATAATTTTGTTATTATTATTTAATAATACATTGTTGAATACAACTTTGAAAATTACGGAAATAATTTCAAATCCCTTTAAATCAAAGAATTTATGTTATTGCTTTTATTTTTACGTTGAACGAGTATTATGTGCTGAAACTTTTCAAAAGCATAAACAATGGAGAATTGGGTTGATAACCGATTATGTAGGTGAATCTTAACTGAATGAAAATTAAATTGGGCGAACAAATGTGATGACAATTGGATTGTGAATACAAGCTTGTGAGTAGATACGCAAAGTTGTGAGTATTCGTTTGCATTTTGAATGGCTGTTTTAGTAAAAGTTTATGTAGAATAAAACATTGTATGCATATTTTATACACTAAGAGAAGAACTTGATACATTTTCTTTTTTTACATCGGAAAAAACAATAGGGGGTTTCACGATGGGCAGTGCAATCTGTGCAAATGTGAGCAAAAATGCATTGTTTTTATCAACACAACAACAAAATATACATATGTACATACTTGAAATTTGCTTCCTTCTGTTTCGTTTTCACTAAAACAACCTTGAACAAAAGTAGTGCATATTTGCTTAGATGCAAATAAAAATAAAAAAAAACATTTTTTCAAATATTTCTAAAAAAGAAAAAAATATTAAATAAAATTATTTATAAAAATCCCAAAAAATAATATTTATTATTTTCCTTTTCCTTTTTTGTTTTTATTTCTATTTTTCCAATGTATATTTATCATACTAGGTAGTGTCGTCCGCCCAGCTAATTTAGTAGTTCGACATGTCAAAAGTTGTAAGTGTTTAGAAATTTTATAGTGCAGAAGTGAGAGAGTAATAAGAGACATACATGCCTTCTCAATTTTTTTCTATGTTTTTTGACATTTCGAACTACAAGGTAACAACAAAATGCCATGTTGTTTTTGTATTGTTGTACTTTTTGATGAATTGCCGGATTTTTTTAAAGAGAATTAAATGCTTTCATCAAAAGCATTTGTCCAGGGAATACTTAATGGAGCTATAATAGTGGGATATCTGAAATAATCTTAGAACTTGGAAGAAAGCTGTGTTATACCAGCCCCTTCCCATTTTTTCATATTGGCCACTAATCTTTTCAAGAAATTTTCAAATATGACTATTTTTAAAAAACTCAGCTTAACTCGCAATTCTTAGATTATTTCAGATGTCCCACTATTATAGGTTCATTGAATATTCCCGCGACCACCATTTGAGAATGGTGTGTTATACCAGCCAATCCCCATTTTTCCATATTCACCACTAATATTCCCGATTCCATAGTTGTAGCCTCCAACAGAATTGGGTTGATAATTACAGTGAATGTTACACCAATAACAGTGATCCGTTGACTGCAAAATGAGCTCTGTTAAAAATTTGGATTCTGTTTCTGTTTCTGCTAGTTAAATTCGAATTTGTTACATGAAAACCCCTAATATAAAATAAAAAAAACTTATTTCTTTGGGAAATTGTTTCATGGAAATAATATATTTATATTTATGTTAAGTTTTTTAGTAACGGAGAACTTTAAATTGGCTGCACCTTATTCTGTCACAGTTGACTTGACAATTATCAGTTGTTTGGGCTTAGTTTGATTTGTCAATTTATCATGGACAGTCCCAAGTCAGGACAATGACAGCAAATTGTTTAAATTTACTTACTTTGAAAATCAAGGGTCAAATCGACAAATTCGAAGCGATTAATTCGATAGCCAAAGACGCCATACAGGACAAGCGATTATTGGCCTATATGTCTCCACAAATAACGTTACAGACGTTAATGTTAAATAACGTTACGTGGTCTGAATTAAAAAGCATTAGTATTGCATACTTGTAGTTTCAGCAGAATGGTGCCACATATCACACAGCGTGCGATACAATAATTTTACTGAGAGAAACATTTGGCGAAGGAATGTTTAGGTAAGAGTGCGTTTAGATATTAGATTATTTTCTCTGGAGATATGTAAAGTCCGAGGTCTATGCAGAGAAATCAGTAGCGAACGAACACCTGGAAGCAAATATTTAACCAATTCACTGCGAAGGGTTAAAAGTTTAACCCCCATGTACCAGAAATAATATTTAAAGCAATGCCTAAGAGAGCAGATATGGCGTTGTGCGAACAAATGTTATAAGAATGCTGTTTCATCAAGAACATGACGTCGACAACAAAAGCCCTCACGACACATTTTCCACAAAATTTTGAGAGAAAAAAGAATAAAAAAAACAAATTTTATTCAAGCTTTTATTTGATAAAAATTAAAAATAACTTAAATGATAAAAAATTTGTATGGGCGTTACTCCGCTCACTTTTATGCATAATTATGTAGTGTCAGCAAAGTCTAATTTAATAGAATCGGTTAAAGAGGACTTCTTCAAAAACATATTTATATGTTATGTGCCTTCTTATTATAATCTTGTATTGTCAGAATAGGTTTATATGAAAAGTTTTAATAAAATCGAATAAGCATTTTGAAGGCATATTTTTTATGGCGGGCTCCTCCCACTTTTCCAAACAACTCATTACACATTAATTCAACATAAGCGAAAGCCAGGAAGTCAGTCCAATATAATTGCAAAAATAGTTTACAACCTTGGAGACAGGTGAAACTAAAAACCCCATTCTCAGAAATTAATTGGCTACTTTTACAAATTGTTGTAAATTTCTTGAAACAATGTATATCAAACTGGGGGGTTACTGTGTATTTCGATTCGAAAGAACAATCATTCGAATTTTTACTCGTATGTCTTATACACAGTGTTTCGAAAGCTGCTTCTTTCGAATGGGAATACGCATTAACACCCCTGATATCAATGTATATTATCTGAAGCATTGGAAAATGATATATTCAATAAGAACACTCACGGGCATCGACTTTCTCACCTTTATGGATACAAAATATACTCCTTCTGGGAGTGAAAAAGAATACTATGGACATTGCAAATTAAATGACAAATTTATATATTTGTATCTATTTATTTTTATATACTACTATATAGAAATACCAAAATACATTTAACAAAGTTTTTGTTTTATAATTGCAACCAAACTTATTATTTAAAAAAATTTCTTTTCTTTTAGTGTATTTTTCTAAGACGTAATATTTTCTTTTATTTATCTGAAGAGCTCTTAACATATTTTCATTACGCTATAATTTAACAAAAGTTACCCACAGTTGTTCAGTGCAAGCTTATTTTACTTTAATGGTAGACTATGTTTCTATAACAACCTCTTAAGTATTAAAATTATTTGTTTTTCAGTGTATTTAATCTTCTTTACTCTAGAATAAACAAATCTATGCCATTTGAAACATAATACAAGTGGAAAACAAAAGGCTACTTGGCACTAACCACGATATCACAAATGGTTGAATATAAAAGTACCTTTTGAATGCTGATAAATATTAGGGTGGATAGTATTAAAAAGTGTTTTAATAAAATAGCAAAATATTTAGTGACTAATTATATTTTGCAACTTTTGTCGCTGCAATTTTTCATTCTTCTTTAAAATTGCATTTGTGTTTATATCGTAAAATTTTTTATTGCGGCAATTTATATGGATGTACACATTTCTTTACATCATAATTGAAACTACGAATGGGAGCACAAAATGAATTTTAAGAATTAGAACTTATAGCTAAACCTAAGCAAGTGCGTGAGATGTAACGATGTCTAGTGCCTTGCTTTGAACAAACCTAAATAAGAATGATTACCCAAATCAAGTCAAGTTATTGCACGATTTGTGCAGAAAAGTCATAAAAATATACCTCAGAACAATGCAGTGCTGCTAAATATTTCATGGAAGGTGTTGGAATGCTGTTGTATTCTAAAAAGTAACACACCTATATATAAATTTAAGTTAGCTTCGAATACTCTACTTGCAATTGTATTGTTAAAATTAAAAAAAATATATTTTTTTAGAAATGTTTAACAGAAAATTATTGTCATAATATATTTACAAATAACTCAGCGGGAAAAGGTAATCAATGAGAAATGAATAGGTAATACAAAGAATGTATAATATTCTGCTTCCAGTATCTATTGCTTTTAACACATAGCATGCATTATTTAAATGTATACTGCGAACGAATTTTAGAATTCATTACTTCTAAAGCATAAAATAATAAATAGATTTACATTATTTATACACACATTTTTTATTTATTATTAAAACTAATAAAAAAATTTTTAAATTATTAAAAACCTAAGTAATTTCAATATTAAAATTAAGGCAAAAAATTTCTGTTTCCAAATAATTAAAAAAATTTATATAATTTTACTCGCTACATTTTTTATCTTTATTAGTATGCGTTCAAACATAAACTGCGTTTTAAATAAAAAGTGCAAATAAGGAGGCCACATGACGACGATGTGAAACTACGAATCTTTTTTTTTCAAAATATAGGAGAAAAACACGAACAATTGTCACATGAAGAAACAGTACTTTCCTTCTGAAAATTTGGGAATATGTTTAGGTACGTGGTAATCAATATTTACTTTTTGTGTCGGTTGAAATTACTTTTTCGATTCCTGAGTAATATCTTTCTAAAGTAATATATTAAATATTTAATTATATATGTAATAAATGAATTTTTTACCGCTGGGAAGCTTGCTAAGACTTTTAATTTGTTCGCATTAACAGGAAGTACCTTCCTATTTGTTTATCATATTTACTACATCACACAACTTAGTTAAATGAAATATTTTATCTCTCACATAATGTGTTCAATTTAATGTTTTTTCTACAATTTACGCTTCTGCTTCAGAGAGTTGTCAATAGGGCAATTCATTGCGAAATCGGCCAATATTTTTACTATGTTTTCGATTTGACTCTAAATCACGACATCACATGTTTCACATGTTGTATGTAAATATGTATGTATGTATGTATGTATGTATGTATGTATGTATGTATGTATGTATGTATGTATGTATGTATGTATGTATGTATGTATGTATGTATGTATGTATGTATGTATGTATGTATGTATGTATGTATGTATGTATGTATGTATGTATGTATGTATGTATGTATGTATGTATGTATGTATGTATGTATGTATGTATGTATGTATGTATGTATGTATGTATGTATGTATGTATGTATGTTTGTATGTTTGTATGTATGTATGTATGTATGTATGTATGTATGTATGTATGTATGTATGTATGTATGTATGTATGTATGTATGTATGTATGTATGTATGTATGTATGTATGTATGTATGTATGTATGTATGTATGTATGTATGTATGTATGTATGTATGTATGTATGTATGTATATGGCTTTGTCTTTTTGTGTGAGAATTATTCTACAAATTTTTATTGTGATAGAACCACATCTTCAGGTGCCGCAGAAGCCCTGAACATATTTTTTTGTCTTTAAGTCTTATATAGTAATATTTTTATTTTATTTGTGGGTTTTCTTATATTTATTATTGTTTTAATTTCATTACAACTAATCCTACAATAATGCAAAACAAAAAAATTTGTTATCCATCGTCATTTAATAACCTTTTTTTACCTTTTAGTACCTAAATGGATAAAAAACATGAAAATTTGCTAAATTTCAATGTATTTGGATCTGCGATATTTGCTTTTGCGGCTTCTCTTACAATTGACAACAATAGCAAATGGCAATTTTTTTTTACTATTACATATTGAAATTGAAAAAAAAAAAATGTTTTCGCTCCACCCTAATGTATAGTATATTCATGTACCTTCGATAAAAAATTTTTCATTCTTAAATTCACGATCTAGTGCTACCGACGATATTTATTTTTATCAAAAATTAGATGAAAAATTAAAAATTAGATACCTTAACCCATTAGTGATTTGGCTGAAATTGACAAATTTTTGTTGATATAAATTTGTAGTTTTGTCTTGACGGGATAGCCCCTTGTACGAAAACATTTCAATGGTGTCTTCAGTCTCCGTTCAAGTGAGATTTCACTGTAAGGTAACAATACAACTACAATGTAACAATACAATTACAAGTTATGCTCTAAATTAATTAATCAAGTATGGTAACAGAAACATTCACACGTTTTTCACTAAGATCTTTGACCCAAATTGTTGCCACAGCTACCAAATTGATTGACTTACAATATTAATATGCTTATGAGGACGAAAAAAAAATGACTCAGTAGACTCAACCTAAAATGGAATCTTTTTTAAACCAATACAATAATATTTGGATTTGAAATGAATACCAGAAGATGAAAATCTACAAATACAAAACGGAAATAAAAGTTTATCACAACCTCTTTAATTTTCAAAAAGTGTTGTTTTTAAATTTGATTTCCATCACATACCTGAGTATTTACTAAGACGCCTCTTTAAAAATCTTAAATATTAATAACAAAAACCGTAAATATTAAAAAACTATATAAACCCTGTGGGCAATGGTATTGGTTTTGATATTGATATTGGTTCACATTTTTTAATTTTTTTTTCGATTTTGTGTAGTTATCACCATTAAAACTTCGTGAAGTGGTTCATAACAAAAACGCAAATATTTATTTGGTTATTAATTATTTTCTTTATTAAGAGTTACAATACAACTAAAAATTATATTTTATGAGCATAGTAACGAAGACCTTCAATCGTTTATATTTATTTGGTTATAGAAAAATATTTATTGTATAAAAAAATTGTATGGTTTCCAAAGTTGTTCTTTTTAATTATTGGCCAACAAAGAAGTCTGGTGGAGAAGGACATTTCAACTCATTTTAATTAAGTGCCTGCACATTGATTTGGTAATCTTTTGACGTTTTTACTTCCTTCAAAAAGAATGAGTGGTAACAACAAAGTGTAACAAAACATCTTTATGTTAAAACTTTTTTGGTGTCATTTTAAAACGACATTTCCAAAGAAGAAAGCCGGTAAAATTATGACAAAGAAAAGGGGAATCATACAGACGAATATAAAAAATATAGAATATTTTACGCCAACCAGTGCAAAAGCATGAAAGGCAAAAAAAGTACTATGAAACCAGATTAAAACATCGTTCACCGCACATTGGGATGAAATTAATATATTTGTGTAACGTAACTACTTATTTGTGATCGCAGTCAAACTTTTTGCACATGTCACTGATGAGTTTCAGTCCTATTTTGCAAAAGACTTTCAAAGATAACTCATTGAGCCGATTAAGACATCGATGAGATGCTAGGTCTCTTTTGTGTGAGAATACATTAATATTTAAAGGTGTTCTTAGACTGCGCGTAAAAGTCATATGGAATGTCAGTTTTTTATATGTAAAACTGTGCACATAGTGTAATTCTCTTGAAACATAACATATGTATGTTATTTTCTTATGTGCAATAACATCTGTTTGTTTTTTATTAACTTTTATTTTCAAAAATTCCGCTCATACATTTTTATCATAAAGTTAAAGAGTGCAAAATTAACCAATATCTTTATTCTAACTTTATTTATTTAAAGGATATATATGTTTTCAAAACTATGGTGACGAAGGTATAAAGGACTTTTATATACGAATGAACCGATTTTAATAGAAGTTGAAAACATAAGTACATAAGAATATGTATAGTGTTAAACGGCAAAGTGTGCTCCTCCCTTTTGCCGGCGCTAAGAAAGTCTGAATTAAATTACAAATTTACTTTACTATAGTGCATTATTTTTTAATAATTTTTAAGGCGCTAAGTTAACTGTGTAAATTGTAATATCACCTAATTACTAATTACTACGGTTTATTTCATTAATTTCAGAGTTGTTAAACTTATACTTATACATTTTTAAAATTGTTTTATTAAATTAAATAGAACTTTTTTAAAAATTTTTTTGGATAATAATAATAAAAATAATTAAAATTGACGAACGCTTTTTTCTTCGAAAAAAACGCATAAAAACTGAAACAAACCAACCAAACTACCAAATCGTTCATAAAAAAAAGAAAACTACCAATTTTGGTCTGGATCAAAGTGGCATCGCTGCTCTTAAAGGGCAGTTTAGACAGTAAGACTTTACGTACGTAGAATCTAAGAGAAAATAAAATGAAAATCAATCCGTATGAAAAAATAGAGATTAAAAATCGTATGGTTTTTTTCTTACGTTTACACCATTGGTGTTGAATAAAATGAAGTAAAATTGAAATAGCTGTTGTTAAAACAATAAAAAAGTGAAAACAAATAAATAGTGCGCGTACTTGTGAAAAATATGCCAAATTTAAAAAAAAGTAACAAGGAAAAGGTTCTTGGTGTTGTGCTAGCCATTGCCATAATAAAGAAAACTGGAAACCAACAACTAAAACAAAATTAAAAAATTTTCACGTTATTTGCCAAAAGTTTTTTATTGTTTGCAAACTAATTTGTGATGCCAACTGGATCTATTTTGCACTATATTCAGCGGTTTTCTGACGAGTTTTGCCTTTGAAAAGTTAGCATTAATAAGAAAAACACAACCCTGATCTAATGAAGTAGAATAGTTTTTGAAAAATTTCAAAATATAAAGAGAGCCGTAAGACTGTCAAATTTCCATCCGTATTTTCTCTCAATGTCGGACAGTTTCATTACATATTATGTTTAGAAGATACTACTTGTACTCTTCTACACAAAAATTTGACATGTCGTATTACTTGTATAATGTAAACCGCCCTTAAATGATAACACAAAAAAGTAGTTCTTTGTATGTATATGCAGGTAGTTGACATCACTAGCGGGTTTTGAACAAAATGAAGTCGCGACAAAAATATGCAAAATTGCCTAATAACTTATTACAACAAGTAATAAATAAAGTTATTATATATTTTAATAATTTAAAAAAATTACCCATCTCATTTTCGGTTTTTCCTTAGAGCCACATTTTGAAGACCATATGTTTTAAGTATTTTATTTTTGTTTTTAACAACAGGAGGTTATTTCATATGTACATAAGATGTGTACGTGTGAACATGCAAATTATAAACCGTATGTTAAACACTGATTTTGACATGCACATGAAATTCCATAAACATACCTTAAAAGGGGTTTTACACGGCGTGTATTTGTCATATGAAACTAAACACATCGTGTGAACCCTTTCAAACATAACATGTGTATTTTCCATGTGTACAATACATATAATATTTTTCATTTAGAATGAGTTGAAATACATATGTATTTATAGAGTCAACACAAACCGGTGACATGACACAATGGATCACTCTCTCTCTCTCTCTTTAACTCAACCCCCTCTTTTTTCAGACAAAATTTTTTTTTTTGAAAAATATTAAGATACCTTTTTAAAGGCTTACAATTTTAAAATAGAAAATTTTTATTTCAAAATTTAATCCTTGCCCATTTTTTTATATAATTTTTTCCACTTTATAGATTTACGGAAAAATAAATCTTTTTAGGTTCTTTACACGTAGAGAAAGTGTTTTTTAAACTGTGACTTTATAATGCATGATTTTAAACATTTCTGAGGAGCTAGAACTTTCAGGATTTAGGTTTTTATTGCCCCTGAGATATTTTGATTTAAAAATGGGGTCAGAGATTAAGTAAGACGTGTACAACTGATCGAAGAAAGTGCTAGCCAGAGAGAGAGAGAGAGAGAAAGAGAGAGCTCTTTTGTATTCATTGAGTTTAATTACGGTATCCTGCAATAGTTACAGTCGGCTTAACTAACATTAAACACTAAGAAAGGCTTCAGCGTCGTCGCCATATTTTTCTATGCAAGGTATCACGTAATAAAAACGTAATAAACTCACTTTCTTTTTAATAATCGCAAGTTTCTGCCTTGTCATACGTAAAAGTAATTCATCATCCTCATAGACGTAAAGAGTATGTCAAAATTATAGCAAGATTTAGATTTAGTAGTAGCTACCTTTTGTGCAGCAAAATGTTGCCAACCCATTTTGACAGTTACTCGTGAATTGGGACAATGGTGGATTCAGAAATGAACATTATTTCAAAGATAAAAAAATGATCTGGATTTTTCGAGAAAGATTATTATAAGGAAACTTATTACACTTGGAATTTAGAGAACTCACATACGATCGTCGAAAAACAAATGTATTCATAACATCTGACTCACTGGTGGTCTAAATCGCCACAAGATAATAGAGTTATTTCTGCCTAAATTTAATAACACTGATGTGTACGACATCTGATAACATCAAAATTTTATCAGTCGGTATAAGAAACAATGGTATAACAAACAGGTACTGAATGGCAGTTCTCCTACTCATTTAAGTGATCATAACATCTCTATTTGATTATGTAATTTAATAGCATTGGATTTATTTTGAAAGGGTTATTTGAAGTCAGAGGTCTATGTACTTAAGTGGAGATTCCAACATTGTATCAACGATAGTCAGCAACACTTCTGCAAAATGGTTTAGTATTTAATATTCCATACGTAAGCCTATCCGGTATACTTGATGATTTTTTAAGTCTGCTACCAAATATGTCAAAACTGTATGAAAAAATCTTTTTTACTAAGGTGAACCCAATTTTTAGCGAAAAAGGATGTATTCCAAATCACCAATTCAGATTCAGAAGACAGCACAGCACTGTACAACAAACGAACAGATTGGTAAATGTAATAAAAAAGACATTTGAGGAAAAAAATATTGTTCTGCGCTTTTTATAGACGTTTCCCAAGCGTTTGACAAAGTATGGCACGAAGGCTTACTATATAAGTTAAAACTTAACTTACCCCACAACTTCTATAATCTTTTGAAAAACTACTTAACTGGTCGCAAGTTTATCCTTAAAGAGGGAGATTTTTTAAGCTCGCCTGTGCCAATTAAAGCCAGAGTTCCCCAAGGTAGTAATTTGTGACCCGTTTTATACCTGTTGTACACTTCGGATATGCCCACAAGAAGCCGAGTCCATACATCGACATTTGCGGATAACACGGCTTTTCTTAGCATTCATGAAAGCCCCCATATAGCTTTAAAATATCTACAGAATAATATAGTTCACCTGGAGATGTGGGTAAAAATGGAGAATAAAAATAAATGAGCAGAAATGTATCCACATAACTTTTACACTGCGTAGAGATTCATGCCCTCCTATCCGCTTAAACAACCAAGTTATACCCCAGCATTTAGAGGTAAAATATCTTGGCATTCATCTTGATCGATGCTTAACCTGGAAAAGACACATCGAAGCAAAATTGACACAGATGAAGCTAAAAGCAGAGCAAATTAATTGGCTGATTGGTAGAAACTCAACCCTAAGACTGGATTGTAAACTTCTATTGTACAAATCGATTCTCAAACCTATATGGTGTTAGGGGATTCAATTATGGGGCACTGCCTCAGCTTCAAACTTAGAAAAAATTTAAAGGATTTTACGAATGATAACAGTTGCCCCCTGGTATGTAAAAAAACTCGAACATTCATAAAGATCTAAACATTCCATTAGTTACTGATGAAATAGCGAAATATGCAGTAACGTATCTGAAAAAGCTGGAAACACACCCAAATCCACTGGCTCGAAACATCCTTAACGATCGTGTTTACATTCGACTAAGAAGGAGAAATCTTGCTTCTTTTAACCGAACATCAGATAAATAGCTCTCATGTATAACTAACAGTTTTATTGTCTGGCGCTGGCTGGACTTTACAAGTTTATTTTATTTTACCTTAGATTTAAGATGTGAACACTTATTGTCAGTTCAAATACTTTGAAGATACAATAAATAAATTATGAAAAAAAAAATGTATAAGTAAATTTGGTTAGAATTCTTCTTGTGAATAATATTTGATTAAAATTTCGATTTTCCCATTTTATTTGGAAACGAAACAGATCCATTCTGATTATTTATTAATAGTTCTGGAATTTTATGCGCTGAATCCGTCCCATTGTGCATCATCACTAGCCATACGTTTGCTTGCTGAGGTTTTTTATTTCTTTATTTGTGCATACAAATTTTCTTTGGATGAATTGTGGTTGTTGATGATGTTGCTCATATAGAAGTGTATGGCATTAATGCTGTCGGTTTGGTATTAAAAGTGTAATGCCTTGTGAGGCCATTGACCATGAGCATTGTATGTTGGGTTATTATTGTTATTATTGCTGGTGTTGTTATTTTTGTTGTTGTTGTTGTCGTTGTTGTTGACGTTGTTGAAAGCACACCCATCCAGCCAACCATCGAGCTACCAAGGCAAAAGTATTTAATGTAACCAAGAAAATATAATGAATGAAAAAGCAAACCAACCCATTATAAAGAACATCATGACGATGTAAATGATTAAGATGAAAATCTAAAAACTTTTTTCTTGCCCCAAAAAAGAAACAACAACACAAACTTGAAATGGAATAAAAGAAAATATTTTTCTTGTTTTTACTTAAAGAATTTTATTTAAATATTTAGTTTTTTCCTTTCATTCATTTTCTTGTTTATTTCTTTTCTGAAGAAAAATAATAAGAGCGCGCAGTTCTTAACTTTAGGTTTATTCTTTTTTTCCTTAAAAAGTTAATTAACTCATTTTACAAGTTGGATACAAAGAAGAAATGTTCTATTTTCTTTAAATAAATAGAATTTCAAATACTTTTAGTTTGTTTTTTTGTATTTTTTTCCCCCTATTTAATTATTTTGATTAGTAAGTATTAAGAAATGTTGTTGATTTCTTTATTACTTCTGGTCGTTCTTTAAAAAAGATAAAATAAGACTATCTATATATTGATCTATTTTAAGAGAATGCTTCGACTTTACTTGAGCCAGTAGATAATTATTACTTTTGGATTCAATTATTAGCAAGTATTTCTCAGTTGCCACTAAGCTAATAACCACTGCAAGCCAGCAAGCACTTAAAAATATTATCAATAACTACTCAAAAATACATATATTCTTAAAAGCTCTTGCTATTAAAAAAACTTAAGCCGATGGCATATAAGCATTCATCTTGAAACAGTGTGCGAAGCAGATGCTTTTTTTTATTTTTTTTTAACCGTAAGCTTAAATTGCAAGCTTATACTTTATAAGTCGATCCTTAAAGTAATATGGTGTTATGGTTATGGGGTACTGCCTCAGTTGTGTACTTACAGTGCACAGTGGTTAGAAAACGATTTATTTTGGACAGAATTCGGTATCTTATGAAACACTAACGATATGAAATTTTACAGTATTGGAAAAATGTAAAAAATACAGTTTTTTCGGGATTTTTCCCAAAAAGGTGGTATGATTTTTTTACTTATATAATTTAAACTTACTTCAGCACTAGTAAATTTTTTGAAGCTATTTCAAAGACAATCTATAGCAAATGTAAATAACAGAAAAATGATGTCAAACATTTTAACGGTTCCCCCTCCAGCCCTATCCAAACATAGCTAATTTTAAAACAAAATTTATAAATTATTGTAAAAATCTTCGGAGTGCAAAGCACCGATTTAAAACCCGTAAAGGGATTTTGAAAGCCTTAATTGTTGACTACATAAGGATTTGACAGCCCCGTGATTAATAAAGGCAGGGTAGCCACTTTTATAAAAAAAAATCAAATTTTTGGGGACATTTTTTTCCCGTTCTGGGAATTTATATGTTAAAATAAAAAAACTTCGAATTTTATTTTCCCATTTGATTAAAAGCTCTTTTATGTATATACATAATTTCAAAATTTTGTAAGAATATCTCGATCCGTTTAGATTTTGTTGCAATTCAAATTCGTTATTTAATTTGTCAACGAACCGCCTTGATGTGATTTTTTCAGTTTTTATAACCCAATTTTTTCGTAAACTAAAAGAGATAATTGCACATGTAAGCACATTATTTATACATATTTTCAAGGTCTACTTAAATTTAAAAAATCTTAACATTTAAGTTCCACTCAAGAGCACCTCTGCTTTACCTCTGTAAAATTTCATTAAGATATCGTCAGTGGTTCATAAGATACCGATAACTTCTATTTTTTTGATAATTGCTGTTATATTTTATTTTGTATATGACAAATATTGTTAAAAATTAGAACAAAAAAGCTATTTAATGAAACCTAGAATAGCACATGGTTGTTCTTGGCACAAGGATTGGCTCCTTTGAATAAGACTTTTCGAATGAACACAGTCGCTCCATGGTATGTATATTAAAAAATCGAACACGCACAAAGATCTAAACGTGCCACTAGTTAAGGCAGAAGTATCGCAAGCCTTGAAACCCATCCACATCCACTGGAATGTACGTTTGACTAAGAAGGAAGGATAAGCTAGATTTTTTATTTCACTCCATGTGAGTCCTTTCTCTATGACTTCTGCTTCAACTAGGCGTCTCCACGTCTTTTCAGGTCTTCCTCTGCAGATTTTATTGGGCCAATATACTCGTAAGATTCTTCTTAGACAGTGATTTATGAGGGCTTGAAGAGTTTGCAGTTCTTTCCTCGGTGCGTATTTTAACTTAATATAACTTTAACACTTATAATAATTAAAAATTGATTATATGATAGATGATATTCTAACATCAGCTAAGGGTATAATCTTTAACTTAGTAGTACAAATTAAATTAAAGAACTTGTTTCCTCTCGAATGAAACCTGTTCCTCGTTGTATTTTATTTGCCAATAGCGCTGACAAAGTAATATCGTCCATATGTGAAACATACTCCCCTTTTAAACCACATTTCAACTTATCAACATTTAATATTTCAGAATGAAAAGTTAAATTATTATGACTTCATTAACCTAAACTAATTTCGAAAAAAAATTATTAAAATTATCATTATTTTCAATTGTTCGACTGTGTTTTTTGAAAATCAATTATAGCGTTGCTGTGTTGGGGGAATAAACAGTAGAATTGTCAAGGCAAATGTCATTCAAATTTGAATGAATAATTAAAATTTCATCAAAATTAATAAATGTGTATTGTATTCTATTTCTTGTTGTTAATTACGAAGAATAATAATCTTTGAAATACAAATAATACAGACAGTCGTCTCTCATCGTGCCACATGCAACTTGTAATTCAAAACCACATGTGGCAAAAACAAGGAAATAAAAATAGTAAGAAGGCCTTTTTAAGGGGTCTTTGGGGCAAGATTAAAAAAATATATAAAATTTATATTCAATTTTACCTTTCATCATGAGTCAAAAGAAATTTATACCAAATATGTTTTAGATCATCACTTTTAGGAAAGCCGAGTATTTCAAGACCGCACAGTTGTACATCGGCAAATTTCATAATATCGGCAATTTTCATAAACTTGTTGTGCTACATTCGACCCAAAATAACTTTGTCGTGTCTTTGCATGTATTGCGATTATACATATTAATGATATTCTATAATGTTTGCCTGTGCCGATTTCATGTGGTTTTAACGACACATATTATGCCGCACCCACAGGATCCTTGACATAAAGAATATTCGTTTTAATCGACGATTGTGATGTATGGATATGCTAACCCCAAGATTTTTAAGTTTTTTTACAAGTGCCGAAATGATGCAAAAAAAGCCCTTGCATGATTGTCTTTGAAGCAAGCAGCTGTTCACAGCTAAAAAATGCTTCTCACAAATGTTGACGCGTTATTTAACACTTTCAGTCTAATCTGTCTGTGTGCTTTTCTTTTGTATTCGCATCACTTAAAAACTACTGGATAGATTTAAAAAAAAAAAAATTGTGAGGAGGTACATTAGCATCCTCATTCCAATAAAGGATACTTCTTTTCCGGAAAAATATCTCATTTCCCAGAGAAAGAGGTGAAAAAACAGTGAAAGTACGGTTTAAATGTACTGAAATCTTCGATTTAAAACTGCGATATTTTAAATACGGTTGTCCACCTTTTATTTTTTGAAGTGGGTTATTTTAAACAACAGATGGCGCCAATTGAATAAAATTTGTATTTGATTTGTATTTTTACTTTGTGGAAGTACATTGTTATTAAAATGTTTTAAACACCTCTTACAGAGGTTTACAATTATTTTTTGTATAAAGAAAACAAAAAATATAATTTTTATATAAATTCTACAATTTTATCCAAGGCTGGGTATCTTTATATAAAGAAAATACGTATCTAAATGGATTTAACCAAAATTTTGTGAGGAGGTCTTAGTTTAATATATTATAAACGGCCTAGATATTCAGGGCCCTTTCTATTGCACCCTGAGCCAATACCAAGTGAGCAAATATTCTAAAATTTTTTTTTATAAAAAGCACTCACTTTTAAGTTTTTCCCTACAAATTTACTAGTCGTATCGCTCGCTTGCAATACAGAAACAGCACATTAATATTGAAAATTTATATGTGTATTTTACTCATTGGAGGTGTGTTAAAAAATATCGGAAATTTCAATTGTTCTTTTATATTTATATAAAAAATGCACTTGTGCAATCGCCATTTTCATTTCTGCAAGTTCTTTAAAAACACGAACATCCACCTATATACTGTATTCCTTTAACTATTTATCTTCAAAGGGGGAAATTTCTGTCGAGAACGTTGATCACATAAAGTATGCTCCATAGGAGACAGGGATTGCTCAAAGGTTAATCCAAATACAGAAAGTCCATTTAATATTACAATGCTTTAAGGTAAGAACACACTAGCTTTGCATCACATCGGAGCAGAAAATTACTCCATATAGTTCACATAAATTCCTGTTTGCAAATAGACCATGAATTCAAAAAAGTAGGAACATGTTGTAGATACTACAAATTTGCTGCAATTAACCAAGTGATTTTTCGGCTTTAAAAGTGGGCTTAACTTTAACAAAGCACGAGAAATAAAATAACTTCCGTTTACTACGCCCCTCGTATCAACGAAAATGGTCATTAAAATGGCCTACAGTTTTAGTTGTAGAGAAAATGACTCTAAGCAATGTATTCCTAATTGTTAGAATTGTGTCAATGCAAATTTTTGTTCGACAAATGACATTGACTTGTTGCAATGATTTGTTGGATGTTGAAACAATTTATGACATTTTTTATTTACATTTTTACATATAAAATGACAAAAAAATTCATTAATGAGCAACGTTTATGGATCTCATACAACTTAAATAATTATATACTTTTTATACTGTTTTTTATAATTTTTTTTTAAATAGTTAAGAGAACTTTTAAATAAATGGTAATACAAATTTAATATTTTATATTTTAACACCTGAATTTCTAAAACAGAATGATATGTTCCAAAAAATATAGTTTTTATAACAGTGGCTACCCTACTTTTGATCCCATGGTCAAATCGTTTTTGGAATATGTAGGCAAGGGATGGAGCATTTAATATCTGCTCTATTTTCTCAATACAATTTTACAATAAATCATAGAATTGGTTTTAAAATTGACTATATATTGATTGGGCTAAACGCAGAATGGTTACAATTTATGACCTACTTTTTCTTTTATTCACATTGGCTACAGATGGTCTTTAAAAAAATTCAAAATAATTTTAATTAAAAAAAGTTTAATTTATATAAGCAAAAAAGCTATACCGCCTTTTTGGAGAAAACCCCAAAGTTTTTATATCTTTTACAATTCATGGGCTTGTAAATTTTTAACGAAACGAGCTGTCAGAACAAAACTTGCTACTGTTTGATTTTAAATTTTACCAAAAATGCAGTCGACAAATTAATCCGAACATAAATAGATGCACCATGCTAAACAAAACAAGTTAATCAATCAGTCAATTATCTCGCAAAAAAAACTGCCTGTACCACAATGTCGCAAGAAATCGTTCGATAACATTCAAAACAATTAAAAAAATTTTCTTTTTGTTTTAAATGTAACTAGACCCACACACGTTGTGTGCGTCCTGATAATATTTTGTTCGATTTTGCTTTGAAAGTTATCCACACCTAATTTTAAGACTCTTACGTATGTACTTTACATAAAGGTAACCACCCCTGGATAAAATTATAAATGTTAATGTAAAGCTCTGTAAAACATGCTTAAAATATTTCAATAACAATGTTTATCCACATGGTAAAAATACAAATTAAATACACATTTTATTCAATTGGCTATTTGGCAGTCATTACTTCATAATTTGTCATTATTTTAAAAAAGCGCCATCTGTTGCACAATCGTATTTAAAATATCCCACTTTCAATTTATATTTTGTCATTATTTTACAACAGCGCCATCTGTTGCGCAGAAATGACTTAAATTTCCTGCTTTCAAAAATAAAAGATCCATTAAAGTATGCAGTACCCTTAAATCGGGAAAAAATCGGCGTACTTTCACTGCTTTTTCTCCACTTTCTTTTGACAATAAGATGTTTTTGCGGAAAAAAGTATCCTATATTGGGGTTAGGATACTCACAAAATTTTGTTAAAATCCATCTAGTACTTTTTACGTGATGCGTACACAGACAGAAAGATAGATAGACAGACAGAAAATGATTTATGGTTTTATTATATGTATAGATTGTTCGAACGAATGATTTCTTGTGATATTGAGGGGCAGGCTGTAAAAGAGATAACCCAGATTATTTGTAGTACTATGTGAGTTTAAAAAATTAAACATAATTTCAAAAAAATGTATACTGGTGATATCCATCTTTGGAGGCATAACTACAAGCCATCCTTGCCCTAGGGGGCCGACCGTCTGTGTTGCGTTTGGAATAACTCAAATATTTTTAATTGAAAGTTTATTATGCAGCTGCACGCACGTATACAATTTTTACTTAATACAACAAACTATTTGTTCTTTGTTGGCAAATTTAACAAAAACCCTCTTTTTCTGCAGATTGCAGAACAATTTCTTACGACAAAATACGTATCGAAAATAACAATACAAAAGTTAGTTTTAAGAAAGCAAAAACTCGAAGAAGTAAATAAGAAAAGTTACATCAAATTACAATCTTCGTGGGAGTTGATGCAGAACAACAGGTCGAAACCACAATCTTAAATCATTGAAACCGTTTAGGTTGAAATTGTATACATTTACATTTTAATACAAAAATATTACACACATATGCACGAAATCATTTCTAGAAATACCCGTATACATCGACAAATTAAATATTTTAAATTTATTTATTTATATGATTTGACATTTGAGTTTTTTTTACCATGTAACAAACATGTTACATGTATTCAGTAAATGTTCCCAACAAACACTAAGTTAAACATCGAAAAAATGTTGGCTTTATAATTTAAAGTCAAGTATAAGTTTAAATTATTAATTTTAAATATGAAAACACAATTTATGTGATTTTATACTCAACATTCAGGGGTGTTCTTGAAATTTTATACTAAATTATACAGCGTGTCCGCCGGAAAGGTTTTATATATTTGTTTGTTTATAATTTTTAATGAAATCAAAGAGAATGGATCTTATATTGATAGATGTTTTATGTCTTGTACAAGAACCTCCTGTGTCAACTGAATCTTAAATGGAAATAAATGCGAATCCTTGTGCAAAATTATGTCCAGAGTTGTTCTTTGAAGACCAAGCTCCTGAGCAAGGCGTCGAATTGAGATTGACGGATTGTTTTGAACACTTTCTTGAGCAGCAGTAATATTTTCAGCCGATCTTGCAGTACGTTGTGGTCCATGCTTGGACCTATCACCTATAGTGCGTTTTGTTGCCACGTTGTTTCTCCCAAAAATTTCACGTAACTTATTCATCGTCACAGTAATCGATGATTGATTTTGATAAAATGTTTTAACGATTGAAACACGTTGTACTTTAAAACGGCGGCAAAAACCAGTAGTATTACATCACGGCGGACACCCTGTATATTATATGTTCGCATATAATAAAATAATTTTTATAATTAAACCTTAAAAGATTTTAATTTAAAATAATTAAATTAAAATAATTAATTTAGAATAATTAAAAAAAAAATATTTTTTAAATACTAATACCACTCGCAAAAAATCATTATAGTTATTTTAAACAATACTTTGGCACGATAAACAAGTTTTTGTTAACAGTTAATCATTTAATGGTTATACGCACCAAAAAAGCAACATGGTTGAATTGAACCATATTAAAATTCAAACCACAACCAATTTTTTTTAATATTTAAAAATAAAATTATATTTTATATAGTTTATTTGACCTTTTTGTTAATATTAATTTAACTATTTTATTTAAGCTTTAGGTCTTTAAATAATTTTATTTTTATTTTTTCGATATTTCGCTACTCCTTTGTGTAGCATCATCAGCAAAAATTAACAAATTAACGTTATGAAAAATTACAATTAAAAAAGTATTGAAAAAATTTTCTTCAAAAAAACATATTTCAAAAAAATTTTTGTCATAAACTTATTAAAAAGTTTTTAAACAAGTACAAACAATAATTAAATTATTTCTTATTTACTAAATGTCTGTAAATTTGAGCTACATTATCTGTGTCTGCCTTAAAATTAATTCTCTGTGTGTTTGCTGTATTAATAATTTGTAACATTTCTAATATGTAACGACGTTTATAATTGTTTTCTGAATTTAGTACTGAAACATTATCAAAATTGGGATAGTGATTTAATTCAGCACAATGAGAAGATAATGCTGTTTTTTGCGAATTAATATTCCTATATTTTTGGTCTGATTTATGTCCTGCTATTCTAGTTTTAAGTTTATTTTTCGTTGTGCCTACATATACTTTATTACAATTTTCATTTTCATTTCCGTTACAAGGTATTTTATATACTATATTTGACAATTCTAATTTTTGGATTCTATCTTTAGTTTTACTGAATAATTTGTTGAGTATTTTGAGTCTTAAAAGCCATTTTATATTTAGTATTATCAAAGATTTTAGATTTTTCTAAACGTTCAGTTATTTCTGGTACATATATTAAAGATTTATAAATTTTTTGTTCTATAATATCTATTGTATTTTGATTACTTCTTCTCCCATATTGATTTATTAATCTATTTGTTAATTGTTTTGGAAAATTATTATCATTATCATCTTCAATACAAAATTCTTCCGGAAGAATTATTAACTATTATTCGAAACATTGTAAACGAATAATAGTTAACGCAGCTAAAAATTTAGTAGACAGGGTTCTGACAATTAGTAATAAAGAATTCCATAAAAATAATAAGGAAAAAATAAGAAATATTTTAAATGATAATAATTTTCCAAAACAATTAACAAATAGATTAATAAATCAATATGGGAGAAGAAGTAATCAAAATACAAGAGATATTATAGAACAAAAAATTTTATAAATCTTTAATATATGTACCAGAAATATCCGAACGTTTAGAAAAATCTAAAATCATTGATAATACTAAATATAAAATGGCTTTTAAGACTCAAAATACTCTAAACAAATTATTCAGTAAATCTAAAGATAGAATCCAAAAATTAGAATTGTCAAATATAGTATATAAAATACCTTGTAACGGAAATGAAAATAAAAATTGTAATAAAGTATATGTAGGCACAACGAAAAATAAACTTAAAACTAGAATTGCTGGACATAAATCAGACCAAAAATATAGGAATATCAATTCGCAAAAAACAGCATTATCTTCTCATTGTGCTGAATTAAATCACTATCCCAATTTTGATAAAGTTTCAGTACTAAATTAAGAAAGTTATAAAGTTTAATTAAACTAACCATGTTTTATGGTATAGTAACATTTAATGATCAAATAGTAACAAAAACTTGATTGACGTGACCATAGCAATGATTAAAACAACTATAAGTTGTTAATCCCATCCGTTGTAACCATAACATAACCATGTTTTTCGCTACGTGTAGTTGTTGAACTGTAAAAGCTAAACATCTATGGCCTTAAGGAAAAGAAATAAGGTCTACTTGAAGTCTACTTTAAGACAAAATTTTCATATAAAATTTGAAATAAAGTAGACTTGAATTAGATTCTATTTTTTTCAACAAGGGCAGTAAGCTTTTACGGCAAGAATTTTAGTGAAACATAATATGTTTTCAATTATTTATAAGATTTTTCTTGTTTTAGGGTGCCTCGATAAGCTAGCTAGTAGGATTTCACTACAACGAGTGAAGCTCTCTCTTCGTTACTATGCTAGACAATTAAGTTACGACATCATTTATAATTGTATTGTAAAATTTAATAAATAAATAAACAAATAAATAAAATAATATATTTTTAATTGTGCTTTTAATGTAAAGTTAAATTTGGACTCAACACAAATAATGGTCACCTTTATCATGTTTTTGCTTCTCTTTGTGATAAATTTAATTTGCTTGCTGGACAGACATTAATGTATTTTATTTATGTGTAGAAATTGTTGTATAAAAAGTTTTTCCTTTCGTAAACTTTTACGATATGTTACTTTCACGAAATTGGATTTATATGTAATTTGTTTTTTGAAAAATTAAAAGGTGAAATAAAATTAAATGCAAAATATGGATTTAACTTTTATGGATGGATATAAAATTTGCTGCTTAAAAAGTTTTTTAAATATAATTTTTTTTTGGTGTTTTGCTTTAGGAGGTATAAAAAGGCTTGGAAAGCAAACACAATGAAATAAAAATACCACATGTAGTTTTTATTTAAATGTGTTGTAAAAATTCTAACTACATAAGTACATACATATGGATATAAAAAGTTTTTTTTATTATAGAAATGTATGGTAATGTAAATGTACTCGTATATGCTCATAATCCGAATTATATACAGTAAAGCCACGATTATCCGCGAAATAGACTGGTGCGGATACCGCAGATAATCGAATTTCGCTGGCAAAATTGCCCATTGTGGGTAAACAATGGCTGAAGGTACAAAGTAAACAGTAGTTCGTTGCACTGTACATTATTATAGTTTCTTATTAGGGTCCCGTAACCAAAGGGTAAAAACGTTACCCTTTATTGTTTTCGCTACAATGTCTGTCCGGCTATCACCGCCTTTTATCTCTGGAACCGTAATAGATAGACTCTTAATATTTTAACAGAAGATGTATAACCATTGCCGTTATAGCAACAATTACTAAAATTTATAGGGTGTTCCTATAGAGACATGTTATTCACGTATATGTGTTTATTTCTTGAACTGTAGGAGACATACGCTTTAAACTTACAAAATCGCTGAATAAACAAGTATAAAAAATAAATCTAAAAATTAAAGGGTGTTCCGATAGTGACGTGATTTGAATGTATATGGCCTAAGTTTTGAACCATAATGGGTAGACTCTTGAAATTTTCACACGAAAACTTATAGGGTGTTTCGCAAGTGAAATGTTTTTTGCGTTTATGTTTTTATTTCTTGAGCTGTAGGAGGCAACCATTGAAAATTTGTAGACAGTGATTAAAACTATGTTCACTTTATAAACAAGTATACAAAATTAAACCTATAAATTAAAGGGTTTTCCGATAGTGACGTGATTTGCATTAATGTGGTCTAATTTTTAAACCACATTTAATATACTCTTACAATTTTCACAGATGATATATTACTACGGAGTCTATGAAAAAATTAAAAATTGAAGGGTTTTCCGACAGTGACGTGATTTGCCTTTATATGGCCTACTTTTTGAACTATAAAAGTTAGACTATTGAAATTTTCACAGAAGGTGTATTAATATGGCCTTTATAACGAAAAGTTACATAACTAAAGGGTATTCCGACAGTGTCGTTATTTGCACATATATAGCCTTATTTTTTGAACCGCAATTTGCATAGAAAGTCCTTATATACATATATGAACAGTAATAGGCTGACACTTAAACTTTCCACAGATTATATTTTGAAATATCTACTGTAACAACAAGTAACGAAAATGAATTAAATAAAAATAAAAGGGAGTTCCCTCATCTAGGGATGTCGCGAATTTGAGAAATTTGACCTTCTCTTCTAAACGTTATAGGTAGATGCTTGATATATACATAGTGTATATATGTAGTACTATACTCTAGTATAAAAAATAATTAAAAATTAAAGGGTGCTCCATAAGACGTGAATAATACTGAACATAGTACGGAACCTTACGTGTGTGAGTCTGACTCGCACTTGACTGATTTATTTTATTATTTATGATGACTTTTATTATATTAAAGTACATACGAGTAATTATAAAACTTATTTCCGTATTTACGATATAATTCTATGTTTTAAAACTTAATTTTATTTTAAAAAAATTCATACAAATTTTTTTTTAATTACATTTCAATTAATTATGAATTTGGATATAGACTTCTAATATTTAATAACTGTTGGTATTCAATATTGAAGATTTGAAAGTTTTCTATAACGTAACGTATTATATATTTATTTTATCTAGATTAATGCACATCATGTAAAAAATACTCGTTTTATTACAGTAGAAGTATATTAAGAACAAATTTATTTCGGATATGCCAACTGGCAACCAAGCCCAAACATCGACATTTGCTGACGACAATGCTTTTCCAAGTATTTACAAAAGCCTTAATGTAGCATCCCAATGTTTGCAGGATCATATATTTAATTTTGTATTGGATGAATGGAGGATAAAGATTACTGAATAAAAATACACATAACATTTACACCGCGTACAACGTGGTCAAGATTTAACGTCAATACCTGCCATGATGACCTTACCTGATGGTGGTAAAACGCGCCATAGGTTAAAGCAGATATTTCGATACATGGGGTGGTAATGTATTTGAAGAAGCTTGAAACGCCGGTAAATCTGCTGGTCCCTAACATTGTGGTTGCATCCTAATAAGAAGTATGAATATTTATTCTCTTGACCAAAGTGATGGCAGCATTGACTGGAGTTAATTAAGTACATATATTTTATTTAGACCAACGATATAAATATTAATGTGGCAATACGAAAAAGGGATTAAGTCTGAATTTTAAATTTTGTAGGAGAGCAATTTTAAACATTAAAATTAATTAAAAAATAGCTTATCTTTAAACTTTCCAAATGGGAGTCAAATGTATGTTTTGGAAAAACATCTTATATCTACCAAAAGTACGCAGGCCTTGCAATTAATAAGTTGTAAAAGAAGTTTTTATGATTTGGAAAAATAGATTGTAGTTATTAAAGCTTTTTTTCCAAATACGGATTAGACATTGAACAAAGATAAGCAGAAAGTCATTTCGCTATAACTTGTATCTGAAAAATAGTAAAAATTAATTGTAACTTTACACATTGGGTATTTTGGACTACGGTTATTACAATGGATCCAGTAACTTAAAATATGCTTAAGTCGACTTAAGCACTTGTTCCTTATTGCCACAGAATTATTTCATATCATAAAAAATCTCACCCAAACCCTTTGGCGCGTAACATCCTGAATGAACCTGGTTACATTCGACTAAAAAGAAGAGATACTGCTTTTCTTGACCGTACATTAGAGGGATGATCCGTAAATGATTGCAAAATCCGTGATACAAATATTATTTTTGTCTAGCATTGGCTGGACTTAAAAAGTATATTTTTATTTTAGACTTAAGATATGAGTAATTATTGTTAGTTCAAAAATATTGAAGATACAATAAATAATTTATGAAAAAAAGCATATTATTTGACCACCTCCGCCAGAGACCGCTATTTATGTTATATGTTGTGAAAATGAACTTAGTTCTTGAATTTTAGTGGATGTGTAGAAAAGCAAAAAAAAATATTAATAATAGTTTAAAAAAATATTTCGTTTGTATACTTCTTGAAACAATAGACTTTAATTTTATTTCTCCGATTTACAACAGAAATTAAAGCAAAAAAATAATCCACTTTTATTTCAATAAATAAATAAATTATAATGAATGAAATCACTGTAAATGACAATGCTGTGGTTAACAGAACTCCATTTATTAATCGTTAATTCTTTTACTATAAAAAATTAATACACTTTTGCATTAATTAAGAATAAACAGATTCCATTTATCTTCACTTCCTGCACTTTAATATTAAATTTTGTTTAAATGTGATTTTTTTTATCATAAATTATTTCAATTGTAATATATTTAATTTAATTTTTTTAATAAAAAATATTTTCAATAAATACTTTTTGCTATCATTGAAACAACATTAATGATGTGTTTATGGAAATATTTGTGGAATGAAAATTATTGAGATATTTTTGAAATGAAATTTTTTTCCTGAAAACATTTTATTTAACGAAGTTTGTTACACAGAAAAAAATTTAATATAAATAATATGAATACAAAATATAAATTATTTCATAAATATAAATGATTTTGATTTTATTCGACAATAAAACAAAAACAAAATTGCTGGAAGAAAATTGTAAAAAAAAAATATTAAGATATTTATCAGAAAGAAAAATAAAATGAAATACTCGTACATAGAAAAAATTTCCCTTAAATAACAAGGTTTTATGTAGGTATGGATATAAATATGTATGTACATACATGGACATGGCAAGAGGAATACTGAAACATGTTTTCACTGATACTTACATACAGGGCAGCTTACCGATTATATATTAAGATAAACTGTAAACTACTAAGAAGATTTGAATTATGTATGTAGCTTATGAAGATTTTCTTAATTTTTGTTATGATGTTCATAAACTGATTCAAAAAAGGTTGCGAAAAAATCATGCTCGATTCATATACAATATACGAAATAATTTTTTTCTGTGTATTTGGCTTTTTATGTAAAAGAAAGTTGATTGAAAAATTAATTAATTTTATGTGAAAAATAAATTTAGGTATTTATTAAACTAACACTAACGCGGAACTTCAGGTACTAGACAACGGCACAATTAGTGATACGTTTACGTCCAATATGGGGGTCCGACAGGGCTGCCCTCTATCGCCACTACACATTGGTAATGGACTGCTTAAATATGCAAGAAGAAAAGGGGAATTGCGTGAAGTTTTCAAAGAAATCTGAAAGTTTTAGAATATGCAGATGATATTTGCCTTCTTTCTCATAAACTTTCGGACATGCAAGGTAAAACAAACGATTTTGTGAAGTCAGCCAGAAGAGTTGGTTTGGAAATAAATATAAAAAATCTGGAGTAGCTTACAGATATTTTTTGGATATATTACATAAGAAAAATTAATTATTTTCGGTTTGGGGTGTTAAGTAAACTACCCCTTGGCCCTGCTGATTATGGCCAAAATTAATACAGCTCTTGATCTCCATATACCAAAGGTACATACTGAATTTAATTTTGATATATCATATGGTATGACCTATATAGCGTTCACAAAATTTGGGAGTAAGTAACCTACCCCTTGCCCCTTCACGATTATGCCTAAAATTTACACAACTCTTTATCTCCGTCTACCAAAGGCAAATACTGAATTTTGATATATCATATGGTATGACCTATATAGCGTTCACAAATTTTTGGAGTAAGTAAACTACTCCTTGCCACTTTCCTATTATGCCCAAAATTTTCAAAAATCTTCAACCCCATATGCCAAAGGTACATACTAAATTTCATTTTAATATGTCATACGGTACGACCTGTAGAGCGTTCACAAAATTTGAGGGTAAGGAAACTACCCCTTGCCCCTCCCAATTATGCCCAAAAAAAGGCACATAATAAATTTTATTTTGATATGACTTGCTTCTGCTCACGAGAAAAACAAAGATCCGTAATTTCAAAAAAGTCTTTGCATTATATGTCTTTGCATTATATGTGGAATACACTGACCCAACACAATAATAAGCGTAGAGGTCTGGAGTTTAGCCAAAGAAGAGCCCCATACAAATAAAACGCAGAGAGTGGAAATGGATAGGGCACACCTTAAGAAAACCAGTACATAATATATCCTAGATGGCGCTGAAATGAAATCCACAGGGAAGAAGACAAAGAGAAAGACCCAAAAATACCTGGCGTAGGTCTATAAAGAAAGAACTAGATGACATTAAGAAATCATGGGATGAGGCAAAAATAATTCCGAACAATAGATCAAGTTCGAAATATCCTGTTAAAGCCCTATGTTCCCTCGAGGAATACATAAAGGAAAAACAATTATTAAACTAATTAAATTGTTGACTGTGGCATTTAGCTGGTCTAATTTGGAGAAAAAGTATTTTATAGTGCTTAGTTCATGGTAAATATTTGACGAAAGAAGAGTAACCACTTTTTTTGACAAATATTTGTATAATATTACTTGACATGTAATAGCAATTACGGATTTATATTACGGATTTTAATTGTTGATTTAATGAATATCAGCTACGTCAAATATGCTTAATAAAAAATATTCACAGAAGGCCGAAATATTATTAGGTTTTCTTCTTTACTTTTTGGGAAAAATTCGTGATAATGAAAGCAGCTATAGCGTTCTCTCATAAAGAGACATACATATTTATATACATACATACATACATCTATACATACATACATACATAATGGTTTAAATGCCTAGAAATTATGTCCCTACCTTGACGAAGTGCTGTCGAGGAAAATGAAGGCGTCAGGTTTCCTGGAGTCTGAATCTGGAAGTCTATTTTATTATGGGTTAATTTCGAGGACCGACCAGTATTCAAACGACTGGCACCTCGGCAACCGGTAGCCCCCCAAAGTAGCTAGTTGTTGGTGAAGTCCACTTCGGGGGTTCAAGTGGTGGCTGTGATTTGGATCAATAGCTGCAGATATAGTGCAAGGTTCATTCAAGTGTTCAAGTGTGCTGTACAACACTCAGCAGAAGGAGTTGGATGGCCTTCAACCCCTAAACAAGAAGTTGGTTTAGCGTACGTATTGAGCAATGTGCGATATTGTGCCATGGCATTTAAAGGTGGTGCTATTGTCGCATCATTGCGCTTGTATTGTATAGTGTGCGGTATTTGTATGACGCAATGGGGGTGCATCTGTACCACTGCAATTTTTTCCTGTTTCCAAAACTAAAAAGATCCATTTAAGAAAATAAAAACCTTATTGCTAAGGGAGCCTAGAGTCATTAAAAACTAATATGACTTTAAACGAACAGCTGGTTGAAGTGCTTTCTATATATATCTGAAAATAATTACTTTAAAGGACAGAAAATTGATATTGATGGATATCACCAGAGCTGACAAAGTGGGTATTTATTTGGTTTTTTAAGTTTTTTGAAGCATTGAAAACATTTTCAGTTTTTTCTTAAAAAATAAGTTTTTTTATAAAAGTGTCAGTTTCGAATAGTTTTTTATAAATTTAATATTTTTACTTTAATATCCATCTTTTAATTTCAATATATTTAACCACTAGAACTTACTTGTTGCCTCGTTGTTAAATATACCAGTGATCACATTGTGTTCTTGCATCAAGAAAACTTATCCTGTGTGAGATAAATTTTCTTGATGCAAGACCGATGTTTGTGGGAGAAAAAAAAAACAGTAAAATTAGTCTTCTCTCCTCCAAAACAATAACACTTGCTGGAAGTAAACTTGCCCGATGTGAAAATATTTTTTGCTATTTTTTTTTTATTTAAAATAGATCAGCCAATAGAACATTTTACACTGCAGTTCAATTTTTTCTTTCAAGTTGTTCACACGAATTTCTTGTCAAAATTCACTTGTGCAGCCGTTCTTCGTTCTTGAAGACCGGCTGCATGCAACTTGGAAGCATTTTGAAAGTATTTTATTTTAAAGATGTTGAAAAACAAACAAGAAGTTCCCTTGCATTCCTGATCCAAACTTACCTGAAGCAACAACAAATCCAAAAGGAGTTAGCTAAAATCATCAAAAATGCCCTAAACAAATCGTCAAAATATGCATAGTATTTTTAAAATCAGCAAAAAATGTGAAAAGTAAAAACACATAAATTTAGGGTTTTTGTGAATATATCTATCTTTACATATGATAAAATAGTAACTGATTTCCGTCTGTCTGTCTGTCTGCTTTTCCTTTGCGTTCTCATCACGTAAAAACTACTGGATGGATTTTAACAAAATTTTGCGAGGCGGACCTTAGCATCCTAATTCCAATATAGAATACTTTTTTCGGCAAAAACTATCATTTCCAAGAGAAAGTGGAGAAAAAGCTGTGAAAGTACGCAGTTATTTTAATAGTTTAGTAAATACATAAACCATAACTGAAGCACTAACCACTAACAGATGACGCTGTTTTATAAAATAAATACATAACCACAACTGAAGCAGAGTTTAATACGGCACAATAAAGTAAGGGTTTTTGGTGTGGATTGCTTTCAAAGCAAAATCGAACAAAATATTACAAGGACGGTCACGAAGTGGCGGACACAGCTAGTTTACAAATAAAAATGCTGATAAATTTGTCTGTCTAACAATACTGGGTAGATGATGGGATCATTGTGAATTTAATAAAAAAATTTCTTACTCTATTATCTGAAATTGGTTGATTAAACAGATGTTGATGAGCTTAACTGAGCTATACGGAAAGTATAGATAGCTGCAAAGATTGTTGAAAAATTATCTAGCGATCCAGAATATGAATTTACTTCTGCTGGTGTGTGTCTAAATAAAATGTTTGCCATTTTTTTTTAAATTTAACATTTAATTTGTAAAAAAAATATTTCTGAGAAATCATTGCATCAAGTCATTTTCTTAATTTCATAAATATTATCATTATATTTGACTAAGTAATTAAATACGTTTACAATTAGTGAACAACTCCAATGATGATGTGAAAATTAATACTTTTAAAAATAATAAAGTTAATTGTAGGCATAACGATTATAAAAAAATTAAATAATATTACAAAACGTATTCCTTTAACGTAACGGTTAGAGCCTATTTTTTAATATGGATTTTTAATATTAATTTTCCAAATCTTCTTTGCTTCATTCAGCATTGCAAACAATTACAAAAATTTTAAATTATTTCTTCTTAAAGTGAAAACCGTCAGACAAACTATTAAATTTAAAATTGTAATATTTTGTGCTGAGAGAGTATTTATTTTTGTAGTCTTAAGTATCATTATGATTATTATTATTTTTGGCTGAAGTATTCTTAAGTTTTTACATAAATACTATTTTCTTTCTCCTCTAAAGATTCAAAAATAAAAGACAATATTTTTATATTTTATCTTCGTTGGCAGATACAGTTTTGTCATCATCCACAATAATTTTGCTTTGGATTTTCTAAGCAACATCAGCACTTGCAACACATTTAAGTGTGCAACTTAGTTTCTTTACTGGAGGCATATTTTTTCGTCTGTGGAGTGTCACAAAAAAAGTAGAAGGCAAAAATAAAATACACAAAGTAAAAGGAAAAGGAAAAACACTTGTGTGGTTTTTCATTTTATTTTCGACTTCTATTTTTAAATTGAAGAATTATTTATGTAAAATGCGGTTGGTACTTTAATGTACATGTTTTCTTTGAATGAAAAATGAAAAACATTATAAAAGTAGACAATCCGAAAGGAAAACTTATGTGCATCGTTGGGTAAAAACAGTTTATAAATTGTGTGTTACTTTTAGAGGCTGATTTTACAGTTGTCGTTTGTTTTGAGGTTAGTTTGGGTTGGCAATTTATCATCAATAGGATCACGGCGAGCAATGTATTTTAAAAATCATAATTTAATTCAACAAACTCATTGCACGCAGAGAAAAAACATGGTTATGGTATGGTCACAAGAACCATCCTATGTTCTCTGTAAGAATATATGGTTGTGAAGAAAAACCTTTAGTTATTTATAACATTACTATGGTCACAATGAATAAGGTTTTGTTACGATTTGATCATTAAATGTTTACTACAGCCACCCAAAAAATTCAATAAGGTTCGTTTGAACTATACAATTTTTAAACCACAACCAAAGTTTTATTAGTATTCCAAAATAATATTGTATTTCTAAGTTTGCTTGTATTTAACCACAGTATGTCTAAAAACAAACAAATAATGTGTGGTTTTTGAAGTTTAGTGTTTAGTTTTTAAAATTATTAGAATCCAATTATACGGGTTTCTTTTAAAAACTAATTATTTATTAATTGAATTGTTTCTCAAATCGAATGCTTTAAAACTAAATTAATAAATAATGGTATGTTTTATTATAAGGTATATTTGTATTAACAAATAAGGTATATTTTTATATTTTTATATTTAAAATTTATTTCTTAATAATATTTTATATTTTACAATGTTATTTTTAATTTAGACAATAATGTGGTTCTAACATAACAATACTATTATTAATAAGTTAATAATAATATGGTTTATCTACAACCATATACATATTTCAATTATAATATGTTGCTCTTAGATTATGGTTACCTCAACCATGTTTTTATTTACGTGTGGGCATTAAGTACTTTTTATGATGCTCATAACCGTCCATCAGAGCTGTTAATTGCTCATTGATTTTTGCGTACGATGCAGGAGAGAAACTTGGTGAGCAAGTAATTTCTTGAAAAAGACCTGGTAACGCCAACAGATAGTGTTCTCTCTATGTAAATCCCAGGTTTATGCAGATCAATCAGAAACGTCGAATATGGAAGCGAATATTCTTTGTGTTATTGCTGAAATACAGACTGATTTACTATGACATAGACCTCCAGGTTACGTCATGAACGTGTTAGTCGCGTCCCCACATGTCCATAATTATATTAATGCCATAAAATTGTCTAATTAATAAAGTTAATTGGATGGATATTAGAAACGTTTTTCTCTGTTATATATGAATTTAAAGTTCTCCGCTTCTATAAAGAAATACCCTTTACACGCATAAGAACAATTTGGTTTAAAAGAAAATAGTGCCTGCCACTATTTTGAGGAGTTTGTACAGGTCATACTGTTTGACATATCAAAATGAAATTTAGTATGACATGAAGAGTTGTATAGTTTTTAGGCATGATTAGGAGGGGGCAAGGGTTAGTTTCCTTACCCCAAAATTTCGTGAACGCGCTACTGGTCATACCGTATGACATATTGAAACGAAATTTAGTATGTGCCTTTGCTATATGGATATGAAGAGTTGTGTAAATTTTGGGCATAATCGGGAAGGGGCAAGGGTAGTTTACTTAACACCCCAAACCGAAAATAATAAATTTTTCGATTGGAATATACTCTGAACTTACATTCTTTATGTAATATATCATTTTTACTGAATTTGTAAAGTTTTTATATTTTTAATAAATTTTACTTATATGTACATGTGTTGACGTAACTACACTTAGTCCTAAAATATTATTTATTTCATATCTATGTTCATAAGCAAATAACTTAAATTTAGGAAACAAACCATAAAACTAAACCATACACTTATGTATCTAGATAATGAAACAGTTCTGCACAAACTGTATAATTAATGAAATTCTGCTAATTACAAAGTAGCTTTATCTACTCTACTCTAACTATAAAAGAGAAAATACAAAAAATCTGTATATTGCAGTCATAAAAAACTTAATAAAAAATATTCAGAGGAGTGTTTGTAAGTGTGTTAAACGTGATGAATAATTACATGTGTAAAATTAAAACCATTTATATAGAATCACACACAAGCACGCATACATAAATACATATGAATGAAGTTGTTAATCACAGCTTACACGCAATGCCTTCAAATTGTCTTTTCATGGGTTTTGCAAGAAAGTGACAAAAATTCTTATACAAATATGAAAACAGACTGTTATTAACACTGAAAAGGTTGACTTTAGAACGTCATTTTCTACCTGCACAAAAGAATTTTAATGTTTTCAGTTGTGCTTGTAGCTGATGTATGAAAGTAACTTCAACTGCCTTCATTTGAAAATGCATCCATACTGCACATTTGGTACTTACTGTGGCTGACAGCGACTGACTTACAATGTGTGCCGCAATTATGTAAATGCTGCAATAAAACTCTAAGTCAAAGTCGGCAGGTGGTGCTTAATGTTAAAAAAGATGTTTGTTATGCATGAAAAGAAAGAAGAAAATGTTATAAATACGAGCGCAAATGTAAAATAAAATAAGCACGAATTATAAGTACCCTAATGAAAGGAACGCCGTAAATAAAATCTCGGAAAAGATAAATGAATTATCATCAAGGTTTTTTTTTTATTAGTTGGAAGGATCTATCGATGCCATTCTACATGCAATATAAAATCGTACAAATATCCGACGCGGCTTCGTTGGGTGGAGTGCAACCGTAACGTCTAATTTACCATGACTATGGGGCTTAAATCAGCATGAAACTTATCTATTATCTATACATGGGTTATGTTGGCATTAAGGGCGGCTGTGGTATCTATCTTATTTGAAAAATTCTACTGCTTAATAAAACTCAACAAGAAAAGTTTTACGGAAACAAATTGCATTATGTCGGTGGCCAGTTCATATCACCTCCTCGTAAGAAGACCTTGCACTCAAATCGCTCATGCAGAATGTTTAATACGGCATGAGCTATGTTGTAATTTCACATACCGTTGATATCAATATCAACGGCAATTCAATATACATATGTATGTAGCTATAATAATATTGAAATCCTTTGTAAGAAGTGTAAAACAAAAACTGACTGCGCACCTTATGGAACCACATAGCAGTAACTTTACAGACGTAGAGACTCAACTAAATTTCGGACGGCATCGGACTCCCAACAATGTGTGAGCACTTAAAACACCCAAGAAGTATCGGCAAATGATTTTCGGCATAAAATCTATGCATTAATAAAACAGTAACTCATTTCATGTCTGTCTTTCTGTCTGTGTTCGCATCACGTAAAAACTACTGGATGGATTTTAACTAAATTTTGTGAGGAGGTAAACATGGTTGCGCAACAGATGACGCTGTTTTAAAATAATGACAAAATATGAATTACTTACTGCCAAATAGCCAATTGAATAAAATTTGTATTTGTTTTGTATTTTTACTTTGCGAAATTACATTGTTATTAAAATATTTAAAATATTTAAAATACCTCTGTTACAATGATTTTTATAATTTAAGAATTCTATATAAATTTTAGAATTTTATCCAGAGATATGTAACGTTATATAAAGTAAAAACGTAGGAGTCTTAAAATTTGGTGTGAATCGAACAAAATATTATCAGGACACACACAACGTGTTTGGGCACAGTTCGAGACACAATATATTATATCTGTTATGCCGAGAAAGTACGCCGATCTTTTTTACCGATTTAAAGGTACTGCATACTTTAAGGCATCTATTATTTTTGATAGCAGTATATTTTTTTAGCAATATTGCGCAACAGATGGCGTTGTTTTGAAATAATGAGTAACTCATTGCATGTCTGTCTTTTACAGAGCTTTACAATAATTTTTAGAATTGTGTATAAATTTTAGAATTTTATCCAGGGATGGGTAACCTTATATAATATAAAGTAAATACGTAAGAGTCTTAAAATTTCGAACAATTGTCAGGACGCACACAACGTGTCTGGGCACAGCTAGTAATCAATAAATTTGTCTTTGTCAGCCTTCAGAATTTTAATTTAACTTGATGAAAAAACCGATTGTGACCGATAAAAATAGAACAATTTAAGACGTTCGCGGACGTGAATGCTATATCATTCATTTTCATAGTGATGCAAAATGACGTGAATGGAATTCAGCTATTACAACTAGTTTCAAAAATACATCCATGTCCGAGAACGTATTAAATAAACATTTATATTTTTGTAAGCATTTGTATATTTTGCATATATTGTAAAGCATCACTTAAAATAACAGTGCAGCTTTTTTTCATTTTTTTATTCAATAATAGCAATAACTGTGACTAATAATTTAGTGTGCGGCACTGAATAAACTCCTTAGCGTTTTATCTGAAACCTGTTGAAAAGTATCCATACTGTCTCAGTTGCTCCTCCTCTTTTTTAATTAATTAATGTTAGAACTACCAGCGGTTTCTCTAACTCAAAAACCAGCCAGATAGCAATATTTATGATAGGTCTCTTGCTTCCCGAAAAGTTCAACAATATTGAATGATTTCAGAAATGAAAATCATTTTTTCGACTCCTTCAATTATTGGTTAATTGATAAAGCTAAATGCCTAATATAGGGCATTTTTATTACAGCATTAATTTGAATATAGTATAAAAAATAAATAATTATGCTGTTTTCGAAAAAAAGTAAAAAACAAAATATCCATATGCAAAAAATATGGAAATCCGTTTTAATCTTCATTGGAAAACCAAAGGAATAAATTATAGCAGCAGCAGAAAAATCTTGTTTACTTTGCATCATCCTTCACAAGTGTAAAATCGTACGAAACAATATTTTTACTTTACTTTTCAGAAACATATATAAAAACAAATAGAATAAGAGATGTCTGGGGTTTTTTATATTTTTTATTTTTTGTATTTATTTTACCTTTTACCAATGTCTCTATTTACAGACTTAAAACACATTTCGTTATCATGATTGCAATGTAAAAAAACAAACAAACAAAAAATGCTAAAGAAGATAAAACGAAAAAAATTAAATTTCCATACAAAATCAGCTAAAAATTCTTAACAAAAAAACATTCTCACACTCACCGATAATAAAAAAAAAAAATAATAAAAAGGTATAAAGGTCTCTGTCACAAAAATGTTTTAAGCGCCTTTAATTTACGTGTTAAGTAATCTTTAAGTGTGAGCCGCACTGATGGACATACATCTCGTATGTATGTACGTCGATGATTGTGACCATTGAAATTTGTTTGGAAAATCGTCCTTTTCGTATCTCTTTTAATGACCTCAATTGACATTTTGCTGTACACTTTGTAGATCTTCGTATTCTGTATAACTTCTATGTTTTTATCGCAAATAAATGAAAATGTGTTTCAATTTATTTTTATTGCTTCTAAATTTGTAAATGCTGTAAATAAAAAACAAAAAAAAGGAAGTAAAAAATGAAAAGTACTGAAAGGTGCGGGTTTTATTAAAACCTAGCTAGCTGTGCCCACATATTTTAGTCGATTTTGCTTTGATCCACACTAAATTTTAAGACTCTTACGTTTTTACTTTATATAAAGGTACCCATCTCTAGATAAAATTCTAATATTTATATAAAATTCTAAAAATTATTGTAAAGCTCTGTAAAAGGTGTTTCAAATAGTTTAATAACAATGTTATTCCACAAAGTAAAAAACACAAATCAAATACAAATTTTATTCAATTGGCTATTTTGCAGTAAGTAATTCATATTTTGTTATTATTTTAAAACAGTGCCATCTGTTGCGCAACCGTGTTTAAAATATATTGCTTTTAAAAATATAAGATGCCTTAAATTATGCAGTACCTTTAAATCGGTAAAATATCGGCATACTTTCACTGCTTTTTGTCCACTTTCTCTAGGAATTAAGATAATTTTGCGGGAAAGAGTATCCTATATTGGAATCAGGATACTAAGGTATTTCCAGAAAAAATTTTTTGAAACTCCATCCAGAGTTTTTCCGTGATGCGAACACAAAAAAAAATACAGTTACTATTTTATTATATGTATATATATATATATATATATATATATATATATATATATATATATATATATATATATATATATATATATATATATATACATCGGAATACCATATAAATTTTAATATTTGCTGCTATAGTTATACTACAGTTATACATCTTCTGTGAAAATTTCAAGATTCCACCTATTACGGTATTACCCTTTGGGTAATAAGAATTTATATATATATATAAATTCCTATTGTTCCTATAAGGAGTATCGGGTGTTCTGATAGATACATATACATTCACGTATATGTGTTTATTTCTTGAACTGTAGGAGGCATACACTTCAAATTTAACAAACAGTAATTAAAACATTGTTCGCTATATAAACAAGTATAAAAAAAGAAACTTAAAAATTAAAGGGTATTCCGATAGTGACGTGATTTACATGTATATGGCCTAAGTTTTGAACCGTAATAGGTAGACTCTTGAAATTTTCACAGAAGGTGTCAACTGTGACCGCTATAGCAAAAAAATACTAAAACTTATATGGTGTTCTGAAAGTGACGTGTTATTTACTTTTATGTCTTTATTTCTTGAGCTGTGGGAGGCAACCACTTGAAACTTGCAGACAGTATTATAAACTATATTCACTTTATAAGCAAGTATACATTATGAAACCTAAAAATTAAAGGGTGTTCCGATAGTGACGTGATTTGCATGTATATGGCCCAAGTTTTGAACGATAATAGGTAGACTCTTGAAGTTTTTAGAGGAGGTGTATTACTATGGCCACTATAACAAATAGTAGAAATTGAAGGGTGTTTCGACAGAGACATGATTTGTACGTAAATAGTGTTTTTTTGTTGAACCGTAATAGGTAAACTCTTGAAATGTTTACAGCAGATGTTGTACTGCGGCCGCTGTAACAATTACTAATATCTAAAGGGTGTTCCATCCGTGACATGTTTTTCACGAATATTACCTTATTTTTTGTATTTTATTAAAAAGTGTGTTACCATGGCCGCTAAAACAACACTTACTAAAATTTAAAGGGTGTTCGAACAGTGATGCAATTTTCGCGATTATGATTTTAATTTTAAAATTAAAGGGTGACTCATAAGACAAAAACTAAAAAATTTAGTTTTTAAAGTTGTACTAAACATAGAACGGAACCCTCCATGTGTAAGTCTAACTCGCACTTGACTGATTTTTTTTTAAAATGATTTAATGATAAAAAATTAAAAGTTTATAAGTTTTAGCTCTTTTTTGAAATGAAAATAATAAAACTTTATTTCTCTTCTTATATTTCAGCGACGTAAGCTTATAAGCAATATTTTTATAAAGAATAAAACACCGTTAAGCGAAAGAAGTAACTACTACCGAAACCTTAATACTATTGACTGAAATGTCAACATATTAAAATATTTTAGAAGATGATTCAGGTAACCTAAAGCTACTTATGAACCAACAGTCAAAGCCTAATTCCTTGGTTTTATATCGTTATTAAATAATTTTTTGTTTCAATTTATCGTTTACCTCAGAACAACAATTCCCCCTTTAAAAATTATTATCACCAGTGAAATAGTATCAGTTTATTTAACTTCTAAGACTTCTGAGGAATTATTAAAAATTTTCTAAAATTAAAATATCATTGTCTGGAATGACCCTCTGAAATGCTGCTTTCTAGTGCAGTAGTCACAAATAGAAAACTTTAGAAATACCTCTCCAAAGAATATTTGTGTAGGTGCTTAATATTTTATTTTAAACAATCTTATGTTCCCTTAAGATGCCCAGAAGCAAAAAAAAACAAAAACATAAATACAACTAAAGTGTAGTTTTTATTCATTTATTAATATCCCACCATTTCTAACGAATCATTAACTATGGGAGGATTTGAAAAATGATGTATATATATTTATGTAACTGCACAAAAGAAATATTATACCCACATACCCACCGAATAAGAAAAAATCTCTAGATAACAAAAATCGCTCTTTTTATTAACAAATACAAAGAAACAAAAATATCCCAGTGATAAGAAGAAGGAGTATAAAGGCCTTCTTGGAGGCACAAGGCCTTCCAATTGCATTCCATTCTCATATCTTTTTTACACCGGTTGTCATTGCGAAGCAGGACTTCCACTTTCGCTTCTGCCGCAAGCGTTGCAGAAGTCCTTCCGAAAATAGTCTGAGAGAAGGCCTTTAATTTAATGCCATTTAGAAGGCAAGATTTTTTATTGTTGGTCAAATTTTATTAATTATTTTACATTTATGTGTTTTTATTTTTAATTTTTAATAGGAGTATTTAAATGTTTTTTTTTAATTTTTGGCAGTCAAACCATCAACCTACAGATTAATAGACTACACGCAAAGAAAAAACATGGTTGAATTAACCACAATCTAAGAGAAACATGTTATGGTTGAATTTTATGGTTATATTCAAACCATATTATTTAAAACATAATAATAATATTGTTGTCCTTGGAACATATTATTGTCTTACATAAAAATAACATTGTAAAATACAACTATAATTATGTTTATAATATAAACATACCATAATATAAATGGTTATAAATATGTGACAACGAATGAATATATTTGTTAAATAATAAAAAACAAATACACAAATATTTCCATTTAGACTTACATACAGTTGTGTTCCATAAAATAGAGCCAGTCTCACTTTCTACATTTTAATGGGTTTAATTCACTTAAAGAAACTTTGTGGTCTGTCGAATAAAAACTAAATTTATTTAACTCTGACAAGCAGCCACTGTGTACGAAGGCCACCAAACACTAAACGTCTTTCTCAATACACCATAAATACCATTAAACACGGTAGCGGAAATATTATGGTGTGGGGGTGTTTTTCATATATTGGAACTGGGCCTACCGTACGGGTGGAAGAAAGAATGGATGCTATTTTTTACAGAAATCTGCTATGTGTTATGTGATGGCTTACGCAGAATAAGAAATGCCGCTTCGATTTGTGTTTCAGCAAGACAATGATCCGAAACACACATCGAAGTGGGCAGAATATTGGTTTGAAAAATATGGGGTTGATGTTTTAAGCTGGACTGCTCAGTTGCCAGTCTTAAACCCATTAAGAACTCGTGGCGAATAGTTAAATCAGCACTTAAGGGAAAACATGCAAATAAAAAGATCACTTGTTGGCATTAGTTAAAGGAGCTTGCCGTAATATTCCAATTTATAAGACATGACAAAAACTCGTTAACCCTATGCCAAAACGGTGCTTAGCCGTTATCAAAAATAAATTTTATCCCACTAAGTACTGAGTAATTTAAAAATAATTAAAGTATATTATTTTACTCATCTCTTGGAATTTTGTGTTTTTTAGATAATTGAAGTGTATGGCTATATTTTTTTATCAAAACATTTCTATAGTGTATTGGTCAGTTGCACGGACACACAAAAATAAAAACCTTAAAATTTGTTATGAAGATTTAGTATGTCTTTTTCTTTTGCGAAATATGAAGTAAAAGGTGGCTCTATTTTATGGAACACCACTGTATATATTTTGATATTTTCTGCTTATCTTTTTATATGTTTGGTATTTTTAATTTAAAACTGTCATTTATAATAAAACACAAATTTCTTTGTTGACAACAAATGTGTATTTAATGTTTTTACTGTTTTAGATGACCCGTTGTGTGTAAGCTACACATATTTCTGAACTGAAAAAAGGCCAAAACCAGAATTGAACCGTTAACAAAAATTTGTTTATCGTGACCAAAGTATTTTTTAAAATAACTATAATTGGTTCACAGCAAATATGTGTTGTTACAGAGAATAGAGTGTGGTTGCCGTGACCATACAATAACCATGTTTTTTCTTTGCGTGTGCTAAGAGAAGCGATGTAGGAATGTGTAGTAGAACTTCTAGAAAAAAGGCCATCTTTGGAAGCCAAAGAAAAATGAGGATTGTATCGAGAGAAGAACTAAGCATACCTTATAGAAGGCCTGAAGTAAGGAGGCCTCTTTAGTTTTACCACTGGGATGTTTAATACACATTTATGGTAACACAATGTTTAAATGTACGTAGACATGTCTGCGGGAGGCAATGAAAATACAGTTTAAATAGACACATTCAGCAGACCATTAATTATTTTCCTCTCACATTAATACCTTTCTCCAAGTAACTTATCAGCATTATTATGGACTTTAAAGAAGTTCGCGTTTTTTATATTTTCTTTCGTTTCTTTGCAGTATTTTCGATGGTTTAACATAAATGTTTGACGTCACAAAAGTAAACACTAACAAACTGGACCAAAGACAGATGGATTTGCGAAAACTGTAAAAATTTTTTGCTTTAAAGCAAATCAAAAACCAAAGAAAGCTTAAAAAGAAACTACTACAAACAATCAGAAAAAAATAAAGAAACCAGACAACCAACCAGATTTGTTTGCAATGGACAATTTTGATTAGGGGGCAATGAACCAAAAGAAAAGTCTAAATTGAAAACAGTAAAAAGTCAGAAGTTTTCGTAATGGGCATACCGATTTTTTTATTTTTAAAAATAAGTATATTGTTGCAAAATATTTCCTACAGTTAGACGGTTTTTAATAGTCATTGTTAGAGCAAAATAAAAAAAGGAGAAAAAAACATGAAATAATAAAAAAACCAGCAAATATTTTTTATTACGAAGCAGATAGGCAGACATCATAAGAATCATAGTCATTATCATCACTGTTATTATCAGTTAGTTTTTTTTAACAGCTTGATGCATATACATACATACACACAGGCAACTTGGTTTTGTAAAAAAAAGCGAACAGCAAACAAAAATACATTTACAAACAAATTAAAATACATACATACATAAATGTAAACTTTATACAAAGTTTAAAGCGTATGATGATACCCTACACTTCGGCACAAAATTTTTTATGTTTTAACTATTTTATCCAATTACCGTAACCCTTATGTACAAGACTCCAAATATTGTTCTTTCAGGTTACATTTAGAGTATTTGAGACTTAAAACCGACATAGTATGAAAACCGGTTTAGAGTATTCGAGAATGAGAACTGGAATTGAAACGTCCCAATTCGACTGGTTTCTGATTCAACCACGTAACAGCAAAATCTCAAGCAACAAAAATAATTTGTATCGGAGAAATAAAAGAACTCGATCATTAGAATATTATCTATGTCTATACATACATATAATAAAACTGTTACAGGACTGGATGAATTTTAATAAAATTGTGTAAGGTTACCTAAATATCGTGGTTCAAATATAGGATGATTTTTTTCCCCGTAAAAATACACCGTTTATTTTTGTCAGTTTTTACAGAACTCTACAATAACTTTTGAAATTTACATTTACATTCTAGAATTTTATGTAAAGCCTATGTTCCTGAGGAATCAGGAATGGGTACCTTTATATAAAGTATATACATAAACCATAACTAAAGCAATATAAAGATAAGAGTCTTTAAATTTAGTTTAGATTATCCCCAGTCTACATTAGACATAAAATGATAAACATTAAAACTAACATCATGTTAGTATTAAATGAAGACTGCCAATGTTAATGTTATTTCCAAGTCTTAACATGATTGTTAAAACATTAATTATAAAAATTCTTTTATAACATGACAATAACGTTGTTGTATTTTAAGTTGACAGTAGCGTTTGCTCAACGGTACTCCTACTATCTGTTATGCAATGAGCATTTAAACAACATTGTTGGAAAACAGAAAATTTAGTTTAAACAAAAAATGACATAAACACGCATTCGTCACCTATAACAACATGCACCAAATAATTCCGTTGCTCTGCCGGCGAAATATTTATGTTTTGTTCAATTTGATGACTAGTGAAGACCGCCTTTTAAATGTAGAAGACGGCCTCTTAAATGTTAATTTTAATTCCAAGTCTTAACACGGTTGTTAAAACATGTGTTATAAAAACTCCTTTATAACATGACAATGACAATGACGTTGTAGTTGTATTTTACTTTGACAGTTTTATTTGCAAACAGCGCCATCTGTTGCTAAACCGTACTACTACTATCTTCTGTGCAATAAGCATTCAAACAACATTGTTGGAAAACAGAAAATTATGTTTTAATAGAAAATAACATAAACACTTTATCGCAACCTATAACAACATGCACAAATTACTTCTTTTGCTCTCCCGGCCTTATGTTTATATTTTGTTCAAATTGATGACTAGTGAAGACGGCGATAAAACGATTGTCGAAATAAATTTATACAATTTGATAGGGGGGTAATTCCATGTCAAATCAACCAAAAAAAAATTGTTTTCAAATTTACCTCTTCCGATTTTATTGAAACTTTTACTGTTTATATTCTTTGACTTTCCGAAGCCAAATATAATTTAAAAAAAATTCTATCGCTTACAGTTTTTTAGCTATACAGTTATCAAAATAGAAAAATACCGCTTTTTTGCATATGAGCTAGAGGATTAAATATATTCTTATTGCAGTTCTATAAGCCGTAGGAAGTTGAGTAATAGCTCATTTTAAAGGGGATTTCATACGCTTTAGTTTGATATCAATCATGAAAAAAACTAAAACTGAATAGACTAACGTCAGGGTTGTTCTGACGTTAGTCTATTCATGATTTGAAATTGTATAATGAATGCTCTTTAAACAATTTTTGCAACATCCACACTTAGTGACAAGTTTTCTGATTCACTTGTTTTATAAAATAGTAAATAACATAATTTTTTGGTTAATCCTAAAACCGGTTTCTTGCAATGTCCGCTTTTGCTAATACTTTACCTTCATGCAGGTGATGAAACTCAAAGTGATTTATATCAATGGAAACAACTTCCCAGCGGGAAAACTAAAAACGCTTTTCGCTTCAGCCCTGCTAAAAGTCCTGCTTAGACTTTCTTTCGATGCGATCGTCATTTACGTTCCTTCCAAAGAAGGGATTTTAAAAGGTCTTGGCTGCCTCTTTTAAAAGATCTGCTCTTCTATTTTCATGTTTTCCATTTTCTTTATTTAACCGACAATAAACCTTGAAGCAAGGTATATTTATTTTACTAGGTAGTGGCGTCCCTACAACAAATACAACAATACAAGAACAACAAGGCATTTTGTTGTTGGTTTGTAGTTCGAAATGTCAAAAAACATAGGAGAAAATTGAGATGGCCTGTATGTGTTTTATTGCCTTTTCACTTCTACACTATAAAATTTCTGAACACATACAACTTTTGACATGTCGAACTACAAAATCAGCTGGGCGGACGACACTACCTAGTAAGATAAATATACCTTGCCTTGAAGTGAAGAAAAAATTTACAAACATGAAAAAAACAAATTTAAAACGTAATTTTTTTGAATTATTAAAAAGGAATACAATAAAAATATTTTTTAAAATTTTGAATATAAAATTAAAATTTTTACCACAAAAAAAAAATCAAACTAAAGGATTTTAAACTTTTATAACAATTACTGAACGGAAGGGATTTCAGCACACTTTAATTTGAAGGGCTTTTTTTAAAGTCATAAGAAAACCTCAAAAAAGGTCAGTGCCTTTGCGCACTACGAAAAGCCATTAACTTAAGGCCTCTAGCAGACTATTTTCAGAAGACTTATTTAAACGCTTGCTATCAGAAGAGAGTGTGGAAGAACTGTGTGGCATACGGATAGGAGTCCCTGTGCCTACTAAAGAAGTAAACAATTGCCTTCATACTCTTTCTTTTTACCGCTGGGTTTATTTTCAATACATTTTTTTTAAATATTCGTTATCTGAAATATCATACATAGAAAATTTATTTTTAAACTGACTATTATGTCTTTTTTTTTATTGTTGGACATTTTTATTATTATCTTTTAAATAAACGCTTTGTTATAAAACGCAATTTTCGCACTAAATATGGTCGGAATATTGATTTTATTTAAGCGAACAAAATTCTATTTTGAAAAACTTTGCTTTCGAGTAAACAACGAAATCAAAATAGTTAGCAGTCACATAGTCTATGTATAATTATTTTTTCACTTAAAATTTAATAGCTAAAAATAGGTTGTCATAGCTACAACTTATTAGGCTCAATGTCAATTCTTACAAAAAGTGGGCGTATTGACATTACTACGAGTACAAGCAATTTGTTTTTTATCTCTTTTGTAATTTACAATTTTATTTTTCCTATAGCATTAAAAGAACATACTCGTATGTATGTATGTATGTATGTATGTATGTATGTATGTATGTATGTATGTATGTATGTATGTATGTATGTATGTATGTATGTATGTATGTATGTATGTACATAAGAATGTGTTTAAGTTTCCGTATTTTTTTTAATTTGAATATTATTTGTCTTATTGCATAGTTGGATGTTAAATCATAAACTTTGTATTAAATATTTACCCATGTTAACATGAGCACTTATTTGTGTAAATATGTACATGTGCATGTAAGTATGTATGTTGTAAGGTAAAATACAACTATATATGGATATGTACACTATGTATGATTAAACGAACGAATAAGTAATGCATATTCATTTTATTTTCTCACAGAATAGTTTTTTGGAGTCTACTTTAGACAGCCAATTCGGCATTTCAATGTTTGTATGTAAACATACAACATATAACACAACCTACATTGATTTAACATAACAAAAAATTAAATGCCACTTTTATAAGTTAAAAAAAAATATGTAGATATGGGAAAATCCTGCCATAAACTTGGAATATAAAGGGAACTTAAAAAAATAAGACAGAACTTTAAAAGGTTTTATTTTAGGAATTTATTCGATAAATTCTCATGATAGAACAAAGAATTAATTATGCACATTAGCTGCATATGGAATGAATTGTGCTCAAAGAGCCCATGATGGGCAGGAAGGCCAGTAAGGTACTCAGATACAAAAGAAGTACTCTAAGCTGGATAACTGCATTGGTGACAGGTAATAGAAACTTCAGGTATCAACTAGCCAAGATGAAAATCGAAGAAGATGGTACTTGATGACTGTGCCTGGAGGAGGTTGAGACGGTAGCGCACATTATGTATGAATGTCCGGCACTGGCTAGCATAAGAATTAGAACCACTGGTAGAAGTTTCTTAAATGTAGATACCATGCGGGACCTGACCCTTGAACATATTACTAGAGACTGCGTTATAAGAAAGAAGACCAACCAGTCGATAGTCTGAAATCACTAAAGTCAAGATTAATAGGTTGATTATGGATGGCAACCCAACTGCAGTTGCGTTGTCAGTTGCCGAAATTGTATTACGTATGGCAATTGGCAACTACAATTGGCACTGCACAGGGGGGCAGAATCAAAATATTTTGGAAATAACCTAATTTATAAACGGCTAGGCCGATTGATCCAAAAAATGACACGAGCATAACAGAGGAGTATCTGAACTTAAATTTTAAAGGTGGATACCACACACCCTCTGGAGGTGGCGCTAGGTGGTCCCAAAGTTGGGAACCTCGCATCTGAAAATTCTTTTACAGCTTGCCATTTCTTCAGTTATTCTGATTTTTAAAAATTATAGATGGTCTTAAAGGTCTTGCCATTACTAGGTTATTACCAAAATATTTTGATTCTGCCCCACTGTGCACTGCACTAAAACTGAAATGTAAGTGCATTTTTCTGATCCCTTTCTTTATAATCTTACAGACAGCGTATATTGGCCCTCTTTCTGCGTTGTTCACGTAATCAGCCAACGTGATACGAATTTTTATCAGCAGCTGGTCCCAGTTTTTTAACTTTTGATGGAAATCGTCGAAAAATAGCTGCTAGTATGAAACTTGGTATATCAATGGCTTAATGCTCAAGACACGGAGATTTATTTTTAGATTTATTGCCCCTTGGCTGAAACATGATGATAAACTTGCATTAAAATTACGAATTTACGTGTGTTTAGACACTTTCTTTAAAGAGATTGGATATTTATTTCAAAAAGAATCAAAGTTACATTTAGTTACATTTCAGAATAGTTACATTTATTTATAGTTGCTAGACTGTCAAAATAGCAATATCGATAACTTTGTAGCAACTGAAAAAAGTTGCCTTACATAATACCAATTTTTTCCCCAGTAGCGTTGCCTTTTGACAACGCAACTGAGGTTGGATTGCTATCCATAATCGACCTATAAAGGCTGGTTGAGGCATGGTTGCCGTAATTACATTTCGGTTGTCTATAATGATAGAGGACGGAAGGGGGTCGAAAAGGGACCCGTTAATTAAGTGGTCTGCTTCGATATTTCCTCTAGATTAAAATAAAAAAGGCCATTGGGTAATTTAGGCAATTGAATTTACTAAGCGACACCTTCTTTTGCTAAAAAATTGGTATTAGGAAATACCAGTTTTTGCTATATTTTTAGTTACCAGTTTTTACTATATTTTGGATTTGTGTCACGGTAAGTAAGTCGGGAAATAAAGTTGTTACCAAATTGATTTTGCAATAAATCGATTGTTAAGCTCTCTGTATGTAGAACCAAATGTCATTGATATTTAGCTAATTAATTGTCTTTAATTAACAAAAATTCAGTAAGAATGACTACATAAGGGTCGACCTTAACCGCAACGGCAGCTCCTTACTAATTTCAAAAGAAATTAGGACCGATGATGTCGTTTCCACGAGCTGTACGTAAGACAAGATCCTTCTGTAGAATTTTTCACGAAGCCGAAGAACACAGGCCAAGAGGTTGATAACGACGACGCATCGTCATTTCGGCCACTTCTTTAATCCTTCGCACTACATCAGTAATATTCTCTTCGGTTAATAAATTTCTTTATCTTGTTAGTGGTTTTGAAACGATATGAGTAAAATTAGTGCGAAAACAATCAACAGCTGAGTGAATTTCTTGCTCACTATGCCTAATATGTTGGCCAAAGTGCTCTATGAATTTCGCGTACAGATTAATTTTAATTTTTTTTTTTTTTTTAAGTAAATTTTCACAATTTGGATGCGTTTTTCTGGCATTGGACGATTCATAATACCTTGCTTAACCTTACTGTACAGACTGTAACAAAGTTTGACATTTTTGGCTGTCCACCATAGTTATCGATATCGATAGTTCTCATGCAGTTCAAAAAAACCCGATATGTACGAAACAGCTTTTTTATGTAAAACGTTGCATGAATTTTTTTAATATTTGCAACTATAGCGGTTATCGGATCAGAATTTCGTTGTTGCATAGTTCTTTTGTACTTCAATATTTATCTTAAATGTGTTAATTCTTTTAAAAACCCTTTATATATAAAAAAAAAAAACAAAAAATGGCAAATAGAGACGGAGGCATAGAAAATCAATATTAAAAATACATATGTATGTACATATGTACCTATACGTATAAAATATGTATAAAAATGAAATAAAAAGTTCAGCAGACATTCTTTTCATAAGCAAAGTTAAACAGTGATAATGAAAAACAGATAATATGAGAGCACATCCTTTTTCATTTCATTTCGTTTTTTTTTTCTTTTTTATAAATTTTTGTTTTTTACTTTTTAAGAGGATGTGACTGTGTGGATGGGAACCGAAAATGTCAAAGGTTAAATATTAAATTAAGAGAAAATGTATATTAAAAAATAAAAAGATAAAAGTAAAAACCATATCCACTAGTGCTAATATCATGCATACAATAAAAAGATAATTTTTTTTTGGAGAAAAACGACGGTTTAAAATTTTGCTGATTTTTAAAATAAATATAAATTTTACAACCTAAATTTCGCTATTAATTGGGTGATTTAAGCAAAAAAAAATTAAATTCATTAAACAATTTGTTTTTTTTTTTTGTAATTTTTTTATATTTTTTCGAATTAAAAGTAATAATTTTTGCTGCAACGGATTTCCTGTTATTCAACCTCTTGCGGCAAAGAAGAGGTAGTCAGACAGCCAACTAGACGGTAGAACAGAAACAAACTATATACAGCCTGCTCTTTAGATTTAAGTTGTTGAATGGTTTGAATATATAATGGTATGGTTTTGGTTTAATTTTGTTTACCGGCTGTTCTTTGTATGATTACACAAGTTGAGAAACAGCCATGCAGACCGGCACAAGTGGTAATATTTATACATACACTCCAGCAGAGTGCTAACTATACATTGAACTCAAATACACTGCGCTTCACAATGTTTCATAAAAATATATAGTCAATTTCTGAAAAAAAACACAAAAAGTAAAAAAGATTCTTTATGTCTGCATTAAAATAATATTCGGTTGTAAATTTTTTTTTGTTGCGTTGGAAATTTTTTACATTACAATTGGTTTCATATTACTTTATGTTTTGGAGTTTTTGTTTTCTGTATTTATAGTAAAAAAAAAACTTTTTACTAGAATTACTACAATACCACTTATTATATACAATATTTACTATATATTTTTAGTCTGTTACGTACGTTCATATTTTTTGCGCATTTTTTTTGTTATCATTAATATACATAAACCCATACGAGTCTTGTCTAGAAGTAGAAATAGATTTTTCAATCTAAATATATATATATATATATATATATATATATATATATATATATATATAAACATGTTTGGAAAAAAGTCACATTCGATTTATGAAACAAATTCTTGGGTTATATCATGTAACTTATATGTAATATTTATTTTCTGTAGGTTTACAAAACACATCTAGTTCGAAATTATTCTTAAACAAACAAAAAAGAAGTAAAAAATCAGAAAAAATCAAAAAGTGCAAGATCTTAATAGAAATTAATTTTAGTCGATTTGTCGATTAACCGATTTAATTTTTTCGGGTTATTTTCTAATCGGAATATGCAATTTTTCTGCGACTTAAAATTCTACGATTAATCGAGGGATAATTGATCGAGTGGATACTCATGTGTATATGGTAGGGCGTACCAACAATAGTACTAGCAGCCATAAGTGTTGGCTAATATTTTTGCCTACACTAAATATACATTCTAATCAATATTAATTTTGTCTGTCATTTACGAGTTTAAAGTTGAGTTGGAGCACTTATATTTTCAAACTTATTCAAATGTAAATAAATCAGTCAAGTGCGAGTTAGACTCACACACGTAGGGTTCCGTACTATATTTAGTACAACATTAAAAATTCAAGTTGCTAATTTTTTTCATGTCTTATCAGTCACCCTTTAATTTTAAAATTATAGTCGTAATCGCGAACACCCTTTAAATTTTAGGAATTTTTGTTATAGCGGCTATGGTAATATACTATCTATAAAAATATACATGCGCCTACCTATTCCGGTTCAAAAAATAAGGTAATATACGTGAAAAACATGTCACTGATGGACCACCCTTTAGATATTAGTAATTGTTACAGCGGCCGAAGTACAACATCTACTGTAAACATTTCAAGAGTCTACCTAATACGGTTCAAAAAATAAGGCTATTTACGTACAAATCATGTCTCTGTCGGAACACCCATTAATTTTGTTATTTCCTATGGCAGCCATTGCTATTTTCTTTCTATGAATATATCAAGAGTCTACGTATTACTATTAAAAAAATAAGTTACTAAACGTGAAAAACATGTCACTGTCAGAACACCCTTTAATTTTTAGTAATTGTCATAACGGCCATGGCAACACATCTTCTATACAAATTGGATTACGGTTTACGGTTCAAAAAATATGTCGTTATACATGCAAAAGACGTCACTGTCGGAAAACCCTTTAAATTTTTATTGTTTTTATAGCGGTCATAGTAATACTCCATTTGTGAAAACTTCAAGAGTCTATCTATTATGGTTAAAAAATAAGTCAATGTTTATGCAAATCATGTCACTGTCGGCACACCCTTTAATTTTTATTATTTGTTATAGTGGCCATAGTAATACACCTCTTGTAAACACTTCAAGAGTCTACCTATTATATATACATGCATGTATGTATGTATACATACATGCAAATTACGTCACTAACGGAACACCCGTTAATTTTTAGGCTTAATATTGTATACTTGCTTATAATGCAAACATAGTTTAAATCACTGCAAATTTTAAGTGGTTGCCTCCTATAGCTCAAGAAATAAATACATAAAGGCAAATAACACGTCACATTCGGAACACCCTATAAGTGTTAGTATTTGTTGCTATAGTGGCTACAGTTATACACCTTCTGTGTAAATATTAAGAGTCTACCTATTATGGTTCAAAACTTAAGACTTATGCATGCAAATGACACCACTATCGGAACACCCTTTAATTTTTAGGTTTATTTTTTTAGACTTGTTTATATATCGAACTAAATTTTAATTTCTTTTTGTAAATTTTAAGTGTATTCCTCCTACAGTTCAAGAAATAAACACATATTCGTGAATAACACCTCTCTATCGGAACACCTTATAAGTTTTAATTTTTGTTGCTTTAGTGACCACCGCTATACACCTTCTGTGAAAATTTCAAAAGTCTACCTATTATGGTTCAAAACTTAGTCCTTATTCATGGAAATCATACCACTATCGGAACACCCTTTAATTTTTAGTTTTATTTTTTTATACTTGTTTATATAGTCAACTAAGTTTTAATTACTGTTTGTAAATTTTAAGTGTTTCCCTACTATAGTTCAAGAAATAAACACATTTTCATGAATAACACTATATTGGAACACCCTATAAGTTTTAGTATTTGTTGCTATAGCGGCAACAGCTATACATCATCTGTGAAGATTTCAAGAGTCTACCTATTACGGTTCCAGAGATAAAAGGCGCTGACAGACGGACAGACATTGTAGCGAAAACAATAGGGTTACGTTTTTACAATAGTGTACGGAACCACAAACGCTTGTCAGACTTATCTGCGGGTGAGTGTACGTTGAGCGCTCTTTGGTATCAAAACAAGCGTTTACTGTTTATTTGTTATAATTATTATTACTAGTGTTATTATTATTATTTTATTGAATAAAGTTGAACCTTTTAAAATTTTTTCTAAATATCTGTGGTAATAAGGAATAAGTGCTTAAGTCGACTTAAGCAAAAATTTAGTTACTAGCACCTTTGAAATCTGCGTACTTCAAAGTACCCATGTGCAAATTTTAAATTATTTAGTAAAATTTTTCAGGAAGTTATAGCAAAATAACTTTCTGCTTATCTTTTTTCAATGTCGAATCGCATTTGGAAAAAATCTTAAGAAACTAGAAGCTATTTTTAGAAATCATAAAAACTTCTTTCACAACTTATTCATTGCAACGCCTGCGAACTTTTGGTAGATATAAGATATTTTTTTAAATCATACGTTTGACTCCCATAGGTAAATTTTAAAGAAAAGTTATTTTTTTGAAAAATTTATTTTAAAGTTTAAAATTGCTCTCCTACAAAACTTAAAAATCAGACTTAAGCACTTTTTCCTTATTGTCACAGATATAATAATGATCGTGATAACAACTTTTGGTTCAAAGTGTGAGTGTTTAATACTTGATCTCTGTGAATTCACGCAACACCTACATATGATTATGTAAGCTAGGGTTGCCAGATACCAAAAGTCAAATAACTAGACAATTCAAATAATTCACCTGGATTTTGAAAATATAACTGGACAATTTAAAAATGCACTTATCAAAAATGCAAAATTTTATTAAACTTTTTTCCAACAACTCGCTGTCAATTATATTTGGTATTTCTAAAACTTTTAGAAGAAGAATGATAAGTTATTCCATGATAAAAGATATTTAGGTATGTGATGGAAAACGATTTTAAAAACGATTTGGTTGTTTTGTATAAAAATTAGTTTTTACTAATTTTTAATTTTTTTAAATATTTTTGTCAAAATACCTCATTATTGTTTGATTTTTATCCTCTGGTATACTTTTCAGACCCAAATGTTAAGAGATGGGTTCAAAAATAATACTTAAAGTCGATCAAAATTCATTACAACCTTTAAAAATGATCGTTTTAAAATCGATCGATTTCTATCACATACCTGATTGCTTTAAATTTAAAACGGAAATTTTATTGTAAAATGACTCATCTCCGAAATTATTGCTCCAAGTAAGTAACAACAAAAAATTATTTTTCTAAATTAAAGAAATTCTTTTTTAACAGGACAGTTTGTACTTTAGCTGGTAACTGGATCCTGACCATTCCACTGGACAATCCAGGCCATTTCAGGCCGTCTGGCAACCCTAATGTAAGCTGATGCTGATATACTATCAGTACAAGTAGTAAAAAACAAATAATTGATGGTGAAGAATTCCTATTGTATTTATCAAGCTTTTAATGGTTTCCTGGGTTGTTTTTTACAAAAAAAAAAATTATAAAAAAATTAATCAGCACATACCATTCATTTTTTTTAATTTTCGTTAAAAATTAGTTCCGTAATAGATTACAGTTAACGGGAGCAGTGTTGCACTGACAGTTACTGCACTGTCAATCTGCCCTCGTAATATTTTATCTTTGTTATTTCAGAAAGCATTTATTTCTAAATGAATTTCTCTAGGAACATATAGTATAACACAAATTACAATTAATATTAAACTCCAAGCCATTTTCAACAATATTGTTTATGAAATTGTTTCATAAAATCTCTGTCAACTTAAGTCATTAAAACTAAAACAACGAATGCTTTTTCTACTTATTTGATTTTGTATTGTCTAAAGTCTTAAGGGCACAAACTAAATGTGGTTAAAAAGAAAAAAATTGAGTCGGCATACAAATCTACACAAAATCATTAATCTCCAGAAGAGGAAAAACTTTAAATAATGATGACGATGTTGCTGTAGCGGCGTGTGAAATAATTTGCTATACGAAAGCAACGAAAAATATAATAAAAAAAAGAAATTAAATAAACAGAGCAAGAAAACCAATACCATTGCAATATAAAAAAAGAAACAAAAATTAACTTTTATCAAAAAAATAATAAACAAAAAAATAAAATACCAACGAAATTAGAGGCAGCAGTTTGGAATTGGTCAAGAACGTTTGTGAAATAACCCTACATACGAAAAACGGCTTTGAAGTCATTCACCTTATCGTGTGTTTGTATTTGAAGAGACGGAAATGATTGTTCACACATCACATTGTTTTATAAATTTCCAACATTATATCCTAAAAAATTTGTTTAGTATTGTTTGAGATTTCATAATGGAAAGAATTACGCCAGAATCGTTTCGCTCTATGGGCTCTTGAAAAGTTCCAAAAAGATCCGACGTTTTCGAGGCAAATTTTATTTAGCGATGAGGCCCATTACTGGCTCAATGGGTATGTAAACAAACATAATTGTCGCATTTGGGACGAAGAGCAACCTGAAGAGATTCAAGAGCTGCCACTTCATCCAGAAAAAACAACGGTTTGGTGTGGTTTATGGGCCGGTGGAATCATCGGTATAAAATGACAAAAAGTTTTTTAAACTTGACATTCCAAAACATAAAGGTAGAAAAGCTTTTAAATTGTACCAAATAAGCCATTGGTGTACCATTGTACTTTTCAGGTTTGAAATGTAGCAAAAAAAGTACAATTGTACCAACTTTACCAACCCTGGTACATGCATATGTGTACCCTTTTTAATTCCTCTCTCCCCTCTCGCCAACTAATGAAGAATTGCAGCCACAAAAGTTGCACAATGTAACTCGGGACTTTCTAAACATCAATTCATGCTCTTCTTAACGTATTAATTTACATTAACTTGTTAAAATATTTATTCAATTACATATAATTTTATTTATATTCATTATGACACACATTTATTATTAAATATAATTAAGTTATAAAATTAGAAATTTTGCCATATACAATGGGCAGATTTTTTCAGTGCAAAAGCAAAAATACATTTTCCTTTTAAAAAATTATATGGTTGGGTGTCCCTGGTATTATTCATTATTATTGGCCAATTAAGCAAAGAACTACAAAAACAAAAACTAACGAGTTAAGTTAAACACTCAGAGAAACGGACATAGCAATTAGCCAACCCTCATTGAACTTAAATTTAAAAATTGCTTGCGATGATAAAAATCAAATTAGAAATTATATTAAAATCTACAGCCAATGTTTTTTTATGGTTTTGTAAAGGCCTATTGACTTCGCCTCCTACATGATGTTGGCCTAATTTCCACCAGTCGGAAATAATATTTAAGTTTCTGGTGAAACTTTAAATATAACCCATTTGATGGTAGGGAATCAATGATAATTGAAGGGAGAGAAGTGCAAACAAAGAACAGAAAATCCCTCAATAAAAAAAACTCGCATCTTAAACATGTTTCTTCTAATGAAATAGTTAACGAGGAAGGGCATAAAAATAAGGCGCGGTTGTACGGTATGAAACAATTGAACACAAAATAAATTTGAAAAACTAAATGATGATATCTTTCTTATGAGTTGAAAATGAAAATTAATGTAAAAGATAAACAGAACAAAAATACAAAAATTTTTTACCTTAACATTTCGCAACAAACAACCAGTCGAGAGTAACAAGAGATGCGATGCAATTGATTCTTCTGTTCTAGATGATATTTTTCTTGTTTTCTTTTTCTTTAACTGGGTGGTTGTTTTTGTGAGTTGAATGGGTTTGAAAAATGTAGCAAGTCGTGTTAAACAGTGGCAAAACAAATTTAATAAAAGCGATGTTGTTGTTGTTTCTTTGGCTGCTGCTTTTGTAATTTGTATATGTAAGTTGTCAAATAATTGCTGAATATATTTTCATGGAGTTGGTGATGTTGTTGTTTGGATTTTCCTTTTTAAATTCTATTCATAATTTATTAATTTGGTGGTTGCATTTTTTTTTTGTTTTTTTTTAGTGCACTGTTAGAAAATAAGGGGTTTTAAAAACGTAAAATGATTTTTTTGTTTTATGCTTATTTGTTGATTATTTATTTAATATATGCATTTTAATATACTATTTTCTAGGTATTGAATTTTTTAATTTTAATTTAAATTTTTTTTTCTTTCACTTTTTTAATTTTTTGCAATGTATTAAACTCTCTTTACTTTGCAAGGATATTTGGCATTGAATGTCGAACACCAACAAACATTAAATATCTACTTATACACATACACTCATATAAAAATGTTTACAGATACAGGAAAACACGTTTGCAATAGGCATTTTTATGAGGCTGTTGTTGTTATATCTTATTGTTGTAGCTGTTTTGCCATACAACACAAAACATCAGAGCCAGTCATATGAAATTAAACTGACAAAAACCCGAACGCGAATGAACGAAAAAGAGAAACGGAACAAATAAACAATCACACACACATACACGCAATTAAATATGAACAATAAGAAGAGGAAAAGGCCAGAGAAAAAACCCAACCAAATCAATATTAAATTTTCACTTTACACGCACTTTTCCTTTTAATACCTTTTTACTAATAGCTTTTTTCATGTTTTAAAATTATTATTTATTTTTCACTTATTTTTTAATAATTTTTCATAGAAAATTGCTGGCAAAGAAAAAATTAATTTTATATTTAAAGCGTACCGTCGCTCATTCGCTGCGTCTTTAATCGTGCTTTGTTCAATTTACAATACAGACAAACTATTGCAGCCAAAGGTCTGGCCATCTATTAGATACAAAGCCGCCTTGGTAAAAAAAACGCATTTTTAAGATACATTTTATGTTTGTGTCTCATTGAATCCATACGTAGAAAAGAGACAACTATACTTTATTGTTCAAAATAGCAGTTTATTTTTCATATGACATTTCATGCATTTTCCATACTATTGTGAATGATTTAAAGGAAACCTGACAGCAATTAAAGAGTCAGCTGTTTTATGTTTTGATTATATTTCTCCAACATTAAACGGTGTTGTCAACTTTTCTATTTGAAAATAAAGTTAAATCAAAAATCATTTTCATGTTCGCGTGATTTTGAAAGACGAGCGCAAATGTTTAATGTTTATTCAATCATACAAGTATGTTAATTATTTTTAAGTTCAATTTTAAACAAATTACCACTTTCCGGTTAAAAACTAAATGAAACTTTAATGAAAACTTTTGGCATTTATAGTGCAAAATTAACAAATTTTATTTAATTATTAGTTAAGTGTTGCAATACAATTACAATTAAAATTCTAGCTCAGACTCTGATGGGATTCGACCACACCAGACTAGCCTACCGGGGCGCAAACAACACACTTCACCGAATCATTTCTATAGTCAGTCTTCATTTATTTCCATAAAAAAAATTAAAATATATATTTCTTGACAATAAAAAATAATACGTAAAATATCACCCCTATCGAGAATAACAAGTGTAATTTTTGTTCCCGTAAAATTTTTATTCCCCTCAAAGTGAAAATGCTGTCGTGAATCTCCCGTCATATTTTTGTTCCCTTCATTGAACAGCTGTTCAAAATAACGTAAGCTACTCATGCAATTTGAATGTAAAGAAAAATAAGCTGATAAAATTTATTTTTAATTTAAAATTCAATAATAAAATGTTTAAAATATTTTTTAAAATTTTGCTACAGGAAGAAGAAACAAGAAATATTCATTTTTTCGTCGACGTTTGCGAGACGGACTTAATCTTTTTTTAATAAAGCTGCGCTTAAATATAGTCTGGATTGCTTAGTGATTTTCTGCCATCTAAAAAAAACAACATTTGACCTCGCTATGCATTCTTGTCCTAAAATAATTTATTAATTTTTTTCTTTATTAAAAATTAAGTGAAAAAAACAAAGGGAAGTGAAAAATTTTTGGGTGAACAACTTTTCACGATTAGGGGAATATTTTGTTGACGTAAAAAATTGGCTGGGGGAATTATTCATGATTGGAAAGTAAATGAAAAGGGAAATATTTCGAGGGAAATTAATGGTAGGAGTGTATATTTCTACAATTATAAAAAATTATGTAATGAAAACAGGACTGGCAGATATTGAGTCAGTCCTGTTTAACACAATGATAAATATTTTATTTGTATAGGAAGTGCCACGCCTACGTCAAATATCAAAAATTACCCCATTTTACCTACCACATATCTGCTAACAAACTGAGAAATATTTAGGAAGAGCGTTTTCCGACAAATAAACGAAGAAACAAACAAACGTACATATTTTGTGCTTTATAAATTTCCTGATATGTGTTACAACACTCTATATTTAATCTATACATATAATAAAACAGTAATTTATTTCCCGACTGTTTTTCTGTCTGTGTTCACGTCACCTAAAAACCAATGAATGGATTGTAACAAAATTTTTCGATGAGGTACCTACGTATCCCGATTCCAATAAATAATACTTTTCTTATTTTCAAGAGAAAGTGGAGAAAAAGCAGTGAAAGAACGCTGATTTTATACCGATTTAAAGGTACTACATACTTTAAGGCATCTTTTATTTTTGAAAGCGGGATATTTTAAACTCGGTTGCGTAACATATGGCGCTGTTTTAAAATAATGAAAAAATGTATTGAAAGCGGAATATTTTAAACACGGTTGTGCAATATATGGCGCTGTTTTAAAATAATGACAAAATTTGAATTATTTACTGCATATAGCCAATTGAATAAAGTTCGTATTTGATTTTTATTTCATTTGTGTTTTTACTTATTGGGTTTAGATTGTTATTAAAATATTTCAAACACCTTTTGCAGAGCTTAACACTAATTTCAGAATTTTATCCAGGGATGGATACCTTTATATAAAGTAAATACGTAAGAGTTTTAAAATTTGGTGTGGGTTACTTTCAGAGCTGAATCGAACAAAATATTGTCATGACACACAACCTGTGGTGGCACATGTAGTCAAAAAAAAAAAGGTTAAATAGTGCTGATAGCTTTATTTTGTGATATTACCAAAAAAATATTTAGAATACATAAAAAGGAAGCGGAGGATATAATATATAAAACCCCATAATGTACATATATTTGAGATGCTTATGAAGGCCAAGATTCACTATCCTACACAATCGTACTATACAATCACAAAAAAATCTGACAGAATTCTGTCCTACTCAAAAAATCGTTTCAAAATGGCGATGTAGATGCCACACTATCATACAAAATAAGATTTTTCAACTCTGATCGCATGGAAAAATATAGTATTTTTATGAATTTTTTCAAAAGATCCTAAACTCGTACAGATCTGTCAAAAGGTCTGTCACACACATACAGTTTTAATCCACACTAGCATACTTTTTGAGCACACATGTAGTTTTTGACAAATCGTTCGACTGAGTATGATAGTGAATCATGGCCTTAAGTTGCGAATTAGATATAACGATTTTCAAATTGCCGTCTATGATCGTATTAAACTAGAGTTTCAGAGGATCGTAGCCAATTTGTGTAAATTCTAAGCATACCAATCCATCAGAAATACTTTCGAAAATTTTGCTATTGAAAACAAGCAAAATCGCTTAGTAAATGTTAAATTTATGGTAAGAAAAACGTTCGCCTCTAATTAGGTTTATAGCGGGCTAGAAGAAACATTTAGTTTTCCAATAATTTAGTTTATATGACACAAAAAACGCATTTTATTCTGGTTTTTAATTAAAGTAGTACTTAAAATCTGTCATAGTTATTTTTATATTAAAGAAAAGGTGTATTTTTAATTACAATATATTCAGTGGATTTTTTTTTCTAAATTTTATATTTGAACAAATAAAATAAAGAAATCTGTTATTAAGATAAAAAGTTGACAACACCACTAAAATGTACTATTTGTCCACTGTTGCCAACTTTTTCTTACGATTTCCCACTAAGTTTGTACTGAAAAACGCTAGAAACCGCTAAAATTTTTGTTTAGCGGTAATTGAAGGAAAAAATAGCTAATAATATAAAACTTACATTGAAATTCCAGTATATTTAAATTTTAAAGCGATTTCTGTTCAGTAGGTTATGCCATTTAATTATGGATATTATTCGATTGTATAATGACAGGGAAATTTATTACAAATTAAATAAAATTATTCAGGTAATCGACAATTTGCCGCATTCTAGGCAAACTTGAAAGTAGTTTTCATCAGATATAGGAACGATTTATTCGTTTCTGACAATGATACCTTTCTCAAACAACAACTTGTAAAATTTTTAGAAAATTTAGTTCATTTTTAATACAGTTCAGCCCATTCTAAATGGTTATGTAAGCAAACAGAACTCGGAATGTCGAAAATTCCCACATAGTTTTTAAGAACCTATTGCCCTCAGGCTTTTTTGTTACAATATAGTTGCAATTAAATTCAAAAATTTAACTTCTAATACCTTTTGCTGAAGTGACACAAATGCAACCCGCAAACTAAAAGACAAGAACACTTACTTGCCTACCGGAGCACATCCAGGTGATGATGTTTACATCTCAGCCTGGTGGAGTAATTCGTCCCATATATTTTTGAAAAAGAAGGTTATTTTTGTGCTGTTACTTACGGTGTTCGATAAAATTTGTAAATGTTTTCAAAAATATCATTTCACCTACCACATAGTCACCGTAGCAATCGATTTAACCCTGAGCTATTTACTTAGGACTTATATCTTATTTTAAGTTTAAAAAACGGCACTAAACGTGCTATTGTTGAGAAGTCGTAGTTCTCGCATGAAAGATGTAAGAACCACAAAGTCACGAAAATAATTTTTAACTGTCACTCTGTAAAAAAGTTTTTGTTCCCCCAAGCAAGTTTACTTTGTTCAAATGCATTGGATATTTGACAAAAATGGTATCTCTTAAAATTAATTTAAAAATCGCCAGATTTCCCTCTAACCGCTAGGAGACCATTTTTCCCACGATTGGCATTGCAAAACCGCTAGATTTAGCTGAAAAATCTCCAAACTGGCAACAGTGTGTTTGTCATAGATTTAAAGATAAGAGAATATAAAAAGAGAAGGTAAAATGAAAAGAAAGATATTTAGTTCTCAAGAGGAAATATTCTAATTAAAAATTTTACTTTACGGAAAAAATACACTTTTTAAATTAAAAATTGTTTATAACTTTTTAATTAGTTACACTCAACCTAAATTATATCCATTTTAATAAATTATATTTTCTCATTTTGTTTTATATAAATTAAATAATCTTTCTTAAATACTGTTGCAGACACCGTTTATTACCAACTGACTATTCATACTTGTGTACAAGAAGTGTTGCCCATGGCATAATCAACAAGGTAGACTCGCGGCGAAAATCAATACAACACTGCATACATTTTGTTTGTGTAAAATATTCTTTGAATGTCAAAAGCATCTGATCAAAAATAGAAGGAAGAAGAATAAAGTTGAAAATTATAAAATTGTAAAAGTTTTGTTTTCATATTATAATATGTTATTATTATATGTTTTTATAAAAAAGAATATTTAAACTTTTGGTGTTATAATGTGTTGTTAGTTTTATGTTTTAGTGTATTGTGTGTATTTCAAATTTATGTACATAGGTATGTATGTTTTAAATGCAATTAATTTTATGCTTATACCAACGCATACATGTTGTTTTTTCTTTGCAATTTCTTATATTAAAATAAATAAAAGTTTTCATATTAAATAAATAAATTGTGTTTTATTTATGTTGTGTAAATCTATGTACATATTTGCTTATCCTATAAGTAATAAAAAGACCACCGGCACAAGCACCTTTAATATGCACATGTATGTAAGTGGAAGGTTTCATTCATGAGATCACTGAAAAAAATAAAAAGAATATAATAATTAATAAGAGCTCAATAGTTAAATGAAAATTTTTAAAAACCATATACTTTCCTTTTTCAAGACTAGGTTGGTTATATAGGAAGCTGCCTAGAGTTGTCACTGGAAGAAAAGAGAATAGTTATTAATAAAATTGCAATACTTAAGTGAATAAGTTTAACAAATACTTTCCTTTTTCATGACTAGGTTGGTTATTTAGAAAGCTACCTAGAGTTGTCACTGGAAGAAAAGAGAATAGTTATTAATAAAATTGCAATACTTAAGTGAATAAGTTTAACAAATACTTTCCTTTTTCATGAGTAGGTTGGTGATATAGGAAGCTGCCTAGAGTTGTTACTGGAAGAAAAGAAAATAGTTATTAATAAAATTGCAATACTTAAGTGAATAAGTTTAACAAATACTTTCCTTTTTCATGAGTAGGTTGGTGATATAGGAAGCTGCCTAGAGTTGTTACTGGAAGAAAAGAAAATAGTTATTAATAAAATTGCAATACTTAAGTGAATAAGTTTAACAAATACTTTCCTTTTTCATGACTAGGTTGGTTATTTAGAAAGCTACCTAGAGTTGTCACTGGAAGAAAAGAGAAGAAAGTTATAATTAACTAAAGCATTAAACAAAAACTCAGTTTAAAGTATAGGTAGCCGTATTAAGCAAAAATTAGCCACTTACCTTTAAGTTTTTATTTTAAGCAGTTTGCTAAATCCTAAGAGTTTCTGTTTCGACTTTTGTACCAAGTATAAACTTACCTAGTATATATTTTCGAAGTCTATACTTAAAATCTCTTGGAGACGGGTGGTCATTTAAACCACCTTTGCTCCTAATTGCACCAAAGAAATGTTCCAGTACGTCTTGGTTTAATCGGTTAGTCACCAAGTACGTCATGTTGTACCTTGCTACATAATTTTGTAACATTATTAGTGCGTTGTTGGAAGTAATAATGCCTTTTTGAAATGTCTCTATGGTTTTTTTTCCCGGAATAATCGGAAGTGACATCATTTGGGTCATTTTCTTTAATAGCTCAGTCTGGGACTCTAAAGCTAAGCCAAATGGTTCCTAGGACAAAAAAATGTTTCAAATAAAGAAATAAATAACAAGAAAAGAACTTACTTTGCCAGGATATTTAAAATTACTTAATTTTGAATTGAAAATATCGAACCAATCATTCACAAGCTGAATAAAATCTGCTGTCTCTGTTGGCTTGTAGAGCTCCATCCCCAGAGAGTAACATCTTCTAACCGCATTTGCAGTCGTATTTGAAAATAACTGCGCAGCTAACTTAACCTTTTGTCTTCCTTAAATTTTTATGGAACATTAATATTTAATTATATTTTAAAGCTAAATATATATTTACCTGCCCCTTTTACTTCAATATGTTCTTTGCTCAATTTAAATGTAATAGATATATCTGATTTAGATGTTAAATTGAGCAAGTCATATATAGTGCGCTTGGTTAGAAGTTCATTGTTAATATTCAATCCGGTGTCGAGAAAATGGTTCCGTATTAATTTTAATAAGTGGGGCGCATCTGCAAAGCAAAAAATTTTCTCGTCTTCGTCCACTGGACTGGGAAACCATGGGTTATCTAAAGAGATTATTTAAAAAAGTTTATTATTGCTTAAATTGTTTAAATTATTGCTAGAAAGGAAAAGTAATGGCTTATGTAACTTAACAAATCATACTAAAACATAAGTAACTTTAAAATTAAATTAAAAATTAAATTAAAAATTAAATTAAAAATTAAATTAAAATTAAATTGAAAAATCTTAAAAAGAAAAATAGTGAATAAAATTTTATTTACCCATTTTTCAATCAATATCAATATGATTTGCCCTCGAAGTTGTGTTGTGTTTGCATTTGTGTGTTGTTAAATGTTGTGTATTGTTAGACGTTAACTGGTACAGCAATGTTACATATTACTTACCTGGCGTAATACCCAACTCTCTCCACAACTTACGATTGCTAGGTCCCATGTCACAGACTAAAGCCACCACTGGAAAACCTGTGCCGTTTATTTGGCATATTAGGTTTAACAAAAGATCTTTAGTCATTTTGCAATCGAATTGGTAAAACACAGGCTGTTTCCACGAATTCCTAATGCCTCGAGCCATAACTACCTGTACGTAACTTGCTGGTTTTTTTACGACATCGCCAACTGAGTCGTATTCGAAAGTTTCGGCTACCTTCATTTCATCAAAAGCGAGCAAACAAATTTTATCTTCGGGTTTTAAGTCGGTTGTTTGCCGCATAAATTCAATTGAATTTCTCAACACCCCTTCATTTATTGTGACTTTTGCACACCAACGTTGAAGTGTGGATTTATGAGGTAGCGGAAAACCTTTCTTATATAAATGGTTGTATGCTCTCGGCCCCGATGCATGTAAGCATATTGCATTGGATATGTCCTCCCATTTCCACATTATTGTACCTGGATTTTTCATTTTTTTAATTTGGCCTTCAGTGAAGATTTGTTGCATGGTAGAAAGCGCCGCGTTTGCCTGTTCAAGTCTTAAACTTAATTCTTTATTTTTCGACTCAAGCTCACGGTTTCTATTATAATATTTTTGACAGTCCGAAGAAAAAATTGACAAGCTAAAAATTATAATTAATTAATGATTTTTGTGTCAGAAAATACACTTTTTTCTTGAACTCTACTTCGTTTCAAATACGTATGTATGTATATTTCTTAAATTATTTTATACTTACTCCGTTTGCGTTCCTTGATCGTTGAAAGTTTGATCTTTTGTTTCCACTTGAACGTTTTCAACTGTCATTGGTGTTGAACTATGTTGTTCATAGGTAAAAAAAGAGGAAGGGAGTGGAACATCACACGAAGGCTCCGTTAAAAGCCAGGACTCAATGGGATTGTGTCCATTGCCTTGGTTTAAGTGTGGAACATCAGGGTAGGAAATCTCTGGTTTCTTTATCAGGATTTTGAATATCTTTCCATTGCTCTACACAAGGCATAGCATTTGCCAAAAGCAACATTCTGTGCCTAATGCGTACAATGCTGTTTGCTAGAAAGTGGTCTGAGCATATAAGAGCGGATGCTGCCAAAGCTTTCCCACAAATTTCGCTCCACTTCATTCTTTTATTAATGTCTTTTGGAACATGGAACAAAGATCCATTTCCTTTTTCAAATTTCTTTTTACATAAAGAACACGAACGCATTTTTATTATATGTATATTTTTTATAGTGATAAAACTTTGTAAAATAAGTCACACTTTTATATTTTTCTTTTAAATTTTTCTTTTAAATTTTCCTTTTAAATTATGTTTTAAATTTGTCTTTTAAATTTTGCTTTTAAATTTTCTTTTAAATTTGTCTTTTAAATTTTCCTTTTAAATTTGTCTTTTAAATATTCCTTTTAAATGCACTTAATTTTTTGTAACGAATGCCGCGCCAAATTCAATGAATGTAACCGACAAAAAAATGTAAACAAATTTTGACATCCAAAGAAGGGTAAACAAACAAAGCAAAAGTAATCACCTGAGCTCTCGAGTTTACCTGTTATGAATTCGCCTTGAGTGTTGCCTAACTTTTTCTCAATTCTCTTTTTATCTATGTACATTTTACTAAATATTAATATTATTCTGTGGCAATAAGGAGGGACTGCCTAACTTAAAATCTTTCAATTTTAAAAATGGTCTCTTGAAAAGGAACAAAATTAGACATAAACAGTTTTTCCGTAAAGCCACAGATCTCTTCAGTTATATACATATGTATGTATGTATTTTATTGGTGTTTAGTGTTAAAGTAGACATGGTAGTTGCTGGTACGTTTTACCAACCCAAATGGTACTATTCTTATATAAAAAGTACTTTAAGTGACTGTTTTTCTATATGTTAGTAGTTTTTGATTCAGAAAATATTTTTTAAGATTGCTTGTCTAGGACTACTTAATAGAATTGCTATATTTCCGCCAAACACACATCAACGCAATTTTTTTTTCGTATGATTTTATAAAAATATATTTTCATATCTTTACTTGCCAGTACTTAAAATAAAGATAGATAAGAAATAGTCTGAAAACATTGAGTTGAATGAAATGGCAAAGATAACGAAAATTTATTGGAATTCTTTAACTTTTCAAGTTCACTTCTTTCTAATCGCAATTTTACAAATTCAGCCATTACTATACTCTGAAAAAATACATAGTAAGTATGCTACCCAACCATCACCCTACCAGCTTTTATTTGCTTTTGTTTCTTTAGTTTTCTGTTACGATCAAAGATTTTCGTTGAAATATTAAATCAAAGGAAATTGTCTACGTTAATGCTGTTATGACAGTTTCGTAAAAGCAATATATGTTTCAAAGACGTGGAACCAATTTTATTACGTTGTTTAGTACAAATGAATTTTAAGTCCGAAAAAATTTGTTCACATTAGTATGTGGACGGGAAAAATGAAAGAATTTTTTTTGAGTTCAGGATAGGCCGAGTTATCCAAAGTTTTCCAAAATAATACCCTGTCTTTTTCCGGTAGAGCTTTTAACTCGCTAATTAATATAACAAGTTCTATTTGTATTCATATTTACTAATGTCAACATTAAATGGGTTCTCAAAAAGTTCAAGATCTTCAAAATTAAAAAACGGGTTTTAAATATCATAATATAATCAAGGGTTCTAGCCTTTCTCTGCTGGTTTATAATTAGGGAAGTTTTCGGAAATTCTCTGAAATCGCCTAACTTAATTTGTGATAACAACAAATATAATTTAGTTTTGAAATTAAAAATTTTTATGGACAAATCGTATATATTATTTTCCTTGCCCTGTAATTCTAAATTAAAATCATTAAGTAAACCAGTGGTATCTGACAAAAATGCTAAATCAGAAATAAACTGATCGTTTTTAAGATACTCTGATAAGCATTTATCAATTTTTTCCATCTCCATAAACTCAAGAACTTCTTTTCTTAAATTAAACAGTCTGTTAAGACATTGTTCTCTACTTAGCCACCGAACCTCGGTAAACATTTTTAAATCATGGTATAAAGCATTTTTGGATTTTTAGGAAGGATACCAATTTTCTATGCGTAAGCGAATAATTACCCCTTCGAATTTTATTGATTATTCGTTCCGCAATCTTCATGGTCAAACAATCACTAATAAATTTTGAGGCTAGAGCAGCCTGGTGAATAACACAATGAAAAGAATCAACATAAAAACCATGATTTTTCAACTGGCCGATAAATCCTTCATGTTTACCAGTCATTACATGTACACCATGAGTACATACGCCAGTAAATATTTCAGTGTCTACAATCGACAGAAGCTTATCGTGTACAACATCAAATAATTATTTACCCGTAACATTGCCGTAAAAAGTTTCCAGTGAAAACATTGTTTCGCAAACTTTGTATTCTTCATCTACACAACGAACACAAATAATAAGCTCAGACAAATCGTTTATGTCAGTGCTCTCTTCCAAGCAAAAAGAATAAAATTCACATTGGCTGAATTTTTCCTTAAAAGCCAACTCTACTGATGCCCCAATTGATCCGTTCTCCGTGCAATAGTCATTCGGGACAAAGGCACTGATTGCATAAATGTACAATTAAGTGGCAGAAAAATTTTACTTAATAATTCTTTAATAAAAATTCCATCAGTAAAAGGTCTGCCTTGCCTGACAATATCAAGCATGGTGTTCATTTTCATTGTTTTCTTCCAATTCTAGCCATCGCCTTAATTTTTCTAAAAATAATTTTTTAGATCTATTAAAAAGCTCTTTTTTCTCATCATCATTATATTTATTTATGTTAGAATGGAAAGAATCATAATGCCTTTTAATAACATTTTCTCTATAGCTTTTAAATATTTGATGACATAAAAGACATTGATCATTTCCAAAAGCATTGTTCATCATAAAATAATTTTTTAATTCCATGTTTACTTATATTGACCACTGTAACTGAAAAAAAAATTGAAAACAAGATTCATAGGCATCCGCTAACATGTGCATTCACCAACGTCTGTTGAACGACTAAACTAAAGAGGACAGGTGGAGCTTACAAACAATTGTTTCACTAAATGTGCATCACAGCTGTACATAAAATATCATAATTTTTATAATCTAAAACAAAATTTAATATTTTCTATTGTGGTTGATACTCATCCAAAAGTATGTTAGAATTTATAAAAATCTTTGAAAAGAAAGAATTTTTTGTGATAAGGAATTGAAAAATTTTGAAATGGAAAGATATTCGTAAACTTTAAATAAATTTTCCAGTTTCCAGAAGTAAAGTTATCTTTACATATGAAAATGGAAAGATGTTCGTGAACTTTAAGTATATTTATATGTTCCGAAAGTTTACGGTTTCCAGAAGTAAAATCATCTTTAAATATGAAAAAAATTACTTTTAAAACTTCAATTTCTTCCTTATCCATTTTGAAATTCCTTAATTCAGTTTCTAATGTTGACCAAAAGACAATAAAAAAATCGCCAACCAATTTAAAATTCGCCAAAAAGTCGCCATGTCGCCATGTCGCCAAATCCAAAATTTGATCGCCAATCAGTGTAACCGTTTGTGTTTATCTAATTTTTGAAGTTTTTTGAGATGTCAAAATGATAAAAAAAAAAGATTTATAAAATATGATATTTGGCAATTTTAGTCTTTAAAAGATATATTCGTATTAGAAAGTTAAACAAGTGTGATATAAATAATTGTACATATCTTAAAGATCCCAAGTACTTTTATTCAGGTGCCTAAGTAGCTAAAGCACTTTTAACCATAAATTAAAAATTGTTTAAAATTTTGTATTAGGTTCTGTAAAAATTTATTAAAAAAGTTTGATTTTTGCAATGATTTTTTTTTTTAATTTGTAGAGGTTTTAGCACCTGCAAAAGTAATTTCCAATTACCAAAATTTATTGGATGAAAAAATTTGTTTTAATATTTTGGAGAATCGTTTTGAATTCAAACAGATCAGAGCGTTTTGAAACTTTATTTTGTTTTAAAAAGTTTATGCAGTTTTATTAATACTAATAGCAACAGCTAACGTTGAAAGTGTTTTTCCATGAATCAATATCAATAAAAAAGTAAGAATCAAATATACTAACATTGTCTATTACATATTTTAAGGTCTGGGGACTTTCTAAAAACTCTAATCATAATCGCACAAATTTTTACTTTCAAAACAAATGAATAAAAAAAATGTTATTAAGACATGTATAATGAAACAATAAAAAATGGACGAAAAAATATAAATATAAGAATGTATTACTAAAAAAGATTTTTAATGAAAAAAAAGATTTTTTTTTAAGTTTTTGAAAAAAAAAAAAATGGCAACACTGTCGCCAAATATGATGGAAAATCGCCAGGTTAGGCGAGAAATCGCCATATCTGACAACCATGGTAGTGGTCTCAGGTAACAAGTTTTTAATTGTAATTCTTTGTCATTGCGGTGGTTGTCTTAGGTAACAAATGTTTAAGCTGGTTGAAACCAGAATTGCCAGTAGTAATCCCATATTTATTTTATTATTTAATTTTATTAAACACATTTTAACATTTCGATAATGGTTGTAGTCTTAGATAAGAAAAATATTTGGCCTTCAAGAACTTTCAGTGGATTCTTGGTTAAGTAACGCCATTATTTTTTACTATTATTAACATTTTTCATACTAAATATTTAAGTACAATACTGGTTTTTTAATAACCGTAAATAATAATAACAGTAAATAATAATAACACCAACCAGAGTTGTAAACGAACGATTCTTTTTTCAATGAAACTGCGAATCATTAGTAAAATGTACTGAGATTTTATGAACGCATTCATTTCGCTCAAATTATGAATGAAATCATTAAGAATTAAAAACTTTTGAATTCGTGCATTTCATCAAGTAGATGAATTGCATTTTTCATGGTTTCATCATGAATCAGCAATTTTTGAATATGCATTCACTTCGTCAACAAATGAACTAAAAATTTATTGCATTCAATGTGGAATTTTCAGAAATCATTTTCTCATACACTTAGGATATAAATTCGTATGTGGATTCGATTGCAGGATTTGTTAACGATCGTAATAAAGATAATGGAATCGTAAGAATACAATTTACTCATTAATCTTTAAAAATAGTTTGTAACAAACTTACTAACAAAAGCCTTAACCTTAAGAAAAATTGGCCACGCTCACCTCTACGCCCACTTTTTAAGTAGCTAGAGAACTTTAATATGCAGATCTTTGAATTATTGTCGTGTACCGAGAGAACTATACTAGGTGGAGTCTTGAAACTTCGCACAAGTAAACCTCATTTTAAGGCATACTAATGTGCATAGTCTAGCAAAATTTACACTACATTGGGACAGTGGCATGGTAGCTTCCATACAAAGTGAAAAATTACAATTGTGTACCTAAAGAACTATAATAAGAAGGGTCTTGAAACTTTGCACAAGTAACCCTCAGACTAATGTTCATAGTCTAGCAAAACATAGACTGGATTAGAAAAATGAAAGCGATACCTCATATTAAAAGTAAATTATTAATAAAGTGTTATTACGCATAGTCTACCAAAAACAGATACTGAAACAGTTTTGTCGTGAGAATAGCGTGCGTTTTCGAGTTAGAGGTTAGTCATACCCTTCCTCCAAGTGTTAATTGTATTTTTTGTAGATGGGTGTACACAAGAATGATAGAAAACAAGATTACGCCATGCGCATGTTTTCCCGTTAGATGACGTTGTCCGGCCAATTTAAAGTTGCCAAGTTTGTAAACAACAAATTGCTTTAAATAAATACGTACAAAAAATCTAAGTAAAAGGTAAAAATTGGAAATCCTGCAAATAAACTCTCAAAATTTTTATTAAAAACTCTCGTAATTTATAGTTTTACTCTGAGTCAGAATTTTTACCCAATATGAAGACATTTTCGTGACATCATTCGGCGGACATGCGCAGAAAATTTAAATTTTATTTTCGTGATGGTGTAACCTTGTATTCTGTTATCCTTGGGTGTAGCTAAAGGCCATGATTCACTATCATACTCAGTCGTACGATCTGTCAAAAAATGCATGTGTGCTCAAAAAGTATGATAGTGTGGCTTAGAAATGTATGTGTGTGGCACACTTTTTGACAATAATTACGGTTTGATAATCTTTTGAAAAAAAATCATAAAATAGTCTACAACGCCATTTTGAAAAGATTTTTTAAGTAGGATAGAATTCTATTTGATTTTGTTGCAATTAAATCTTACGATTGTGTAGGATAGTGAATCCTAGCCTTAAGCGATAGCTAGTTTATGTTTTGCTATCTTATGTATTATTGAAATCGTCATGTATTTTATTGAGTATTGAGTAATATTGAATTTAGATATTATAATTTTTAATTGTGTATTTTATTATCAAGAATGTGAAAAATAATATGACATTTCATAGTTTTTTTTAACAATAATCAGAATAGTAATAATAGTAGTGATCCCACAAGGGTCAACAATTCACCAAATGCATTTTTATTGGAATTTAGGAATACAGAAAACCTTTGATCTTATTCTTCATTACTTATAACAACACGGTTTTAGTATTGCAGATGGCGAGCGTTTTATTATTTTCATTTTCATTTACAATTATCTTGAATATCCTAAGCTGCGATAAACCCTTTTCAAATCTTTATAAGCCGAATAAAGGATGGAATGTTAATTAAATAAATATTAAATCAAAAATGATATAACTGTGGTAAATATAAATATTTTGTGCAACAATCAATTTATTTTAAACATTTTGTATATTAACCATAAGACTTTATTTTCCTGAAATCTATCTTTAAACGATTCGAACTTAAGAATTCAATATTTTTTATTTGATTTCCAATACAAAAAACACTTATTTTTTTTTATATAAAATGTAAAAAGAATTTTCCAGGAACTTTCTTTTAGGATGATTAGATTAAAAATTTTCAACTTCATTTAGTGAATTGACTCGTATTTAATTTGATTTAAAAGAAATTTGTCGAGATTATTTACTTCATTCGCAAACAAAAAAACTGTAACATGTCATTTGTAAAATCAAAATAAAAGTCATCCATTACAAATAAAACTAATCGCATGTGAACATTTCGAAGAGAACAAATTTGCTAAACAAAATCGGAGTTTACTTTTTTCTAACGATAAAATTTTCTTAGAAAATAAAAACACATACTTGACTTGTCAATCGCTATGTCAATGTCAAAGCTAAACATGTTTTGAGTAAAGCACTTTTACAATTTTTTTAATTTTTTCCTTTAAAAACAGTAGTAGGTGGCAGAAACTACCGTGTGATCAATCACTAGTATCATTTCTTTTTGCCACCCTTAACAACTTCTCATACCTGAAATACTAAAGGTTTGTCTGTTGTAAATTGAAGATGGTACAAAGATTATTGAAATAAGAAATATATAATAAAGCTTAAAGTTGCTAGTGTTTAATTTATAATTTTTTATTTATACTGGGGAACCCCATATATATAAAGGGTGATCCATTTCGAGATAATTTTTTCAATAGCCTTTTTTGACAGATCACGTGTGGGTCGTGTCATGGTGTCATGGTATTTTTGTTAAGTATTGTCTGACATTTCATAATGGAAATACATACGCCTGAATCGCTTCGCTCTATGGGCTCTTGAAAAGTCCCAAGACGATCCAACGTTTTCGAGGCAAATTTTGTTTAGCAATTAGGCCCATTTCTGGCTTAATGGGTATGTAAACAAACAAAATTGCTGCGTTTGGGACGAAGAGCAACCTGAAGAGATTAAAGAGCTGTCACTTCATCCAGAAAAAACGACGGTTTGGTGTCGGTTGTGGGCCGGTGGAATCATCGGTCCATATTTCTTTAAAAATGATGCCGGTGCGAACGTAACCGTCAATGGCGACAGTTATCTTGCCATGATAACCGACTATTTGATGCCTGAAATTGAAGCTCGTGATCTCGGCGACATTTGGTTTCAGCACGACGGTGACACTTCCCAAACATCGCATCAATCAATGGATTTATTGAGAGAACATTTCGGTGAGAACATTGGTCACCAAGATCATGTAATATCACACTGTTAGACTTGAAATGCTCGATCGAGTCATAGAAAATTGGACTTAAGGGATAATCTTCAAAAAATAAATGCCAAAGAATGGTCTTTCAAATGATAATAAACATTCTCCATTAAATTTGAATTTTCTGTGTATTTTTTCTTCAAAAAAGTAGGGAACCTAGAAATGGATCACCCTTTATATATATCTATATATGTATATATATATAAATATATGAGCCCTTGATTTTGACGTGGTATAAGTCACATTTTTCTTGTTTCGAGACATTTTTAGTTTTGCATTTTAAAGGATTAGAAAATATTTTTGTATTATGGAATATGATTTTTCGACAGTAAAGTAGTGCCAACAAACAAGTTTTTATTATGATTGTGAAATTTATAACCATTTTAAAAAGGAAATGTTGTTTTGAAAGGCTGAAATGACTTATGCCACTTTTAAAATTAATTGGAAATAAAGTGTTTGTGAAAAATTGGTGGAATATAGGGTAGTAAATCCATCATATCTTTACATTTTTCTTCTGTTATTGGTCTAATGTTTGTCTATAATGTATAATATTTTCGAATATTCTACGTCTTCCTCTTTTAGGTGAGAGGCCTAATACTTTGAATTCGGAGTTGTCATCCAAGGAAGTTTTATAAAACATCTTATATGAAGCATTTTTTAGAAATCTGATCCATTGTATTTTAAGCCAAGACACAGCTTCTCAATTTGTGTTTTTCTTTCTATTATTCGTTGATTCTTTTAGTTGTTTTGTCGAAATGAAATATTTCTGAGCCATTTGTACTACCAAAAATGCGTTTCTCTTTTTACATGATTCTATTAACTTAAAATAATGCTCAGGGATGTATAAATACTTCGATTTTTTAATTTTAGTTTCTATAAAAATAAAATCGCGATCATTTTTAGAGTTCCGTACCCATAGGGTAAAAACGTAACCCTATTGTTTTCGCTACAATGTCTGTCCGTCTGTCCGCCTGTCAGCGCCTTTTATCTCTGGAACCGTAATAGGTAGACTCTTGAAATTTTCACAGATGATGTATAGCTATTGCCGCTATAGCATCAAATACTAAAAATTATAGGGTGTTCCGATAGAGAGGTGTTATTCACGAATATGTTCCAATTTCGTGAACTGTAGGTGGGATACACTTGAATTTTACAAATAGTAATTAAAACTTAGTTCACTATATAAACAACTACAAAAAAATAAAACTAAAAATTAAAGGGTGTTCCGATAGTGGTGTGATTTGCATGTATAAGGCCTAAGATTTGAACCATAATAGGTAGACTCTTGAAATAGCGACAAATATTAAAACTTATAGGGTGCTATTCACGAATATGTGTTTATTTCTTATACTGTAGGTGGCATACACTAAAAATTTACAAACAGTAATTAAAACTTAGTTCACTTTATAAACAAGTCTAAAAAATAAACCTAAAAATTAAAGGGTTTTCCGATAGTGGTGTGACTGTATAAGGCCTAAGTTTTGAACCATATAAGGTAGACTCTTGAAATTTTCACAAAAGATGTGTAACTGTAGCCACTATAGCAACAAATACTAAAACTTATAGGGTGTTCCTAAAGTGACGTGTTATTTGCCTTTATGTCGTTATTTGTTGAGCTATAGGAGGCAACCATTTAAAATTTTCAGACAGTAATTTAAACTATGTTCGCGTTATAAGCAAGTATATAATATTAAACCTAAAAATTAAAGGGTGTTCCGATAGTGAAGTGATTTGCATGTATGTATATGGCCTAAGTTTTGAACGATAACAGGTAGACTCTTGAAGTTTTTACAAGAGGTGTATTATATAAAAATAATAAAAATTAAAGGGTGTGCAGACAGTGACGTGATTTCCATAAACATTGACTAATTTTTTAACCATAATAGATAGACTCTTGAAATTTTCACAAATGCTGTATTACTATGATCCCTATAAAAACAATAAATATTTAAAGGGGTTTCCGACAGTGACGTCTTTTACATGTAAAACGACATATTTTTTGAACCGTAATAAGTAGACTCTTCCAATTTGTATAGAAGATGTGTTGCCATGGCCGTTATGACAATTACTAAAAATTAAAGGGTGTTCTGACAGTGACATGTTAACATGTAGACTCTTGATATATTCATAGAAAGAAAATTGCTATAACAAAAATTGCAAAAATTTTAAGGGTGTTCCAACAGTGATGAGATTATGACTTTAATTTTAAAATTAAAGGGTGAATCATAAGACATGAAAAAATTAACAACTTGAATATTTAAAGTTGTACTAAACATAGTACGAAACCTTACGTGTGTGAGTCTAACTCGCACTTGACTAATTTATTATTGATTGTTTTCGAACCAAACCATACAGAAACAAATTCCTAAAAGAAACAAAATTAGCTTTCCTGTCTTCATATCTGATTCCATTTATGCATATTTTGGAACAAAGGCAATCTTTATTTTCGAAAAGTTTACCACTCACATGCTTAGACCCTTTTGTTTCATATTCCTCTCCACTATTTCTCTTCATTTTTATTATATTTTGAGCATAATTACGTGAATTTTGTGTCCTCTTTCTTGACTTCACGTTGGTTTCTTCCATTTCTAAGGGTTCCGAATTCACTTTTAAAGTATGAACTGATTCATCTGAAGACGATATTAGTCTTATTCGTTTCCATTTCTTGGGATCATTACTTATTTTTCCTCGCGGTATAATATCTACAATTAACTATAAATAGTACGTTTTGACATTAAAAGGATTACTTGATCATACCTGAACCGGTATCTGAAGACAAAACAAAATTACTAATTATTTCGTCAAACTTTGACAACAGACTGACTTATACCACTTTCAAAATATACAGTAACTGTATTTTGTTTACCAACCAAAAATTTTTTTTCATAATTTATTTATTGTATCTTCAATATTTTTGAACTAACAATAATTACTCGTATCTTAAGTCTAAAATAAAATATTCTTTTTAAGTCCAGCCAGTGCTAGACAAAAAAATTTTTGTTTCACGGATTTTGAAATCATTTGCGGGTCATCCCTCTAATGTACGGCCAAGAAAAGCAGTATCTCTTCTTTTTAGTCGAATGTAACCAGGTTCATTCAGCATGTTACGCGCCAAAGGGTTTGGATGAGATTCAAGCCTCTTTAGATATGTGACTGCATGTTTCGCTATTTCTGCTTTAACTGATGGCATGTTTAGGTCTTTGTGGATGTTCGAATTTTTTATATACCAGGGAGCAGATGTAATAATACGTAAAATCTTATTTTGGCGCCTTTGAATTTTTTCTACATTGCTAGCTGAGGTAGTGCCCCATAACTGAATCCCATAACACCAAATTGGTTTGAGGACCGACTTGTACAGTAGAAGTTTACAAACTAAGCTCAGGGTGGAGTTTCTGCCAATAAGCCAATTTAGTTGTACTGCTTTTAGTTTCATTTGTGTTAACTTGAAGTTAATGTGGCTTTTCCAAGTAAGGCGACGGTCAAGATGTATACCCAGGTATTTAACGTCTGAAAGCTGTGGTATCATTTGTTTATTTATGCGATTAGGAGGGCATGAGTCCCTACGCAGTGTGAAAGTTATGTGAGTACATTTTTGTTCATTCACTTTTATTATCCATTTTTCTAGCCATTTTTCCAAATTGAGTATGTGGTCTTGTAAAAGTTGTGATGCTTCTTGGGCACTTTCATGAATACTTAAATAAGGGTGCTAATTGGCATATCCGATGTGTACAGTAAATATAAAATTGGTCCCAAAATACTACCTTGGGGAACTCCGGCTTCAATGAGCTGTGGCGAGTTTAAAAAGTCACCTTCTTTTAGTAAAAACTTGCGATTCGTCAAATAATCTTTTAAGAGCTTGTACAAGTTTTCGGGCAAGTTCTGCTTTAGCTTAAATATTAGGCCTTCGTGCCAAACCTTATTGAATGCTTGAGAAACGTCGATAAAGAGCGAAGAACAGTATTTTTTTTCTTCAAAGGTCGTTTTAATTACATTTACTAATCTGTGTGTTTGTTGGATCGTACTATGTTGTTTCCTGAAGCCGAATTGAAGGTTCGGAATGCATCCTTTCGCGCTAAGAATTGGATTCAGCTTAGTTATTAATATTCTCTCAAATAACTTTGACACGTTTGATAAAAGGCTTATAGGTCTGTATGATTCTACTTTTGTGTGGTCTTTTCCTGGTTTAGGAATCATAGTTATCAAAGAGACCTTCCACTCTGTGGGAAAGTATTCAAGACGTAAGATGGCATTAAAAACAAACAGAATAATTCTGCGACCTATAAGGGGCAACTCAACTAACATCTTGTTACTTGTTTTATCAACGCCAGGGGCTTTTTTGGTGTTTAAATCTGCTATTGCCCTTTCAATATCGCTAAATTCAAATCTTAGGGGTACTACGGTACTAGTCTCTACTGATGGTAACTCAGTTATATCAGTACATACATTTGGGGTGAAAACCTTCTTCAAATGTCCAACAAACAAATTGCCTTTTTCGGTATCATTCCTTGCCCAGTCTCCACAAGAAGTTCGCAAGGGAGGCTTACGTACGACCGGTCTTTTAAGGGTCCTACATGCACGCCATACGGAATAATCTAATTGGGCAGTTGCGTCGAGGTCTTCCAAGTAATTTTTCAGAGATGCTACTCTTCGAGATTCTAGCAGCTGTCTTAGTCGTTTCGTGCAATCTTTAAGTCTAGATTTGAGTTGAGGAGATCTGTGTGCTTGCCACTGTCTTCTAATTTTTCTTTTTTCAGCTAAGAGCCGCTCGACATCTAGAAAATAAATTTGATTGTATCTAGCTGGTTGTCTGGTTTCTGTCGCATGTTGGGCAGCTGATTTAAGGTTTTGATCAAAATAAATTAGACTCTGGTCCACATCTTCTGTTGTTCTTAGCGGTATGTTTTCCAAACAATGAGTACTGAGATACTTTCTATATTTCAACCAATTAATGCTTGTGCAAGTTGTTGGCGACACGATATTTTGCTGATTTCATATATAGACAATAGTGGGTGAATGATCTGAGGATAATTCGAGTGACGCTTCAACCTTAACCATTTCTCTCGAAATACCTTTAGTCACGCCAAAATCAATAACATCAGGTATTTTTTGTCGATCAGTAGGCCAATAGGTGGGTTGTCCACTTGATATCATATTCAGACGCATTTTTGAAATTGTATCATACAAAACACGACCTTTTGGAGTTATTAAGCGTGATCCCCAAAACGTATGTTTAGCGTTGTAGTCGCCTGATGCTATGAAACAGGGACCTAGTGATTTGAAAAAGTCGATATATTGACTCTCTGATATTTGAAATCTAGGAGGTGAATAAATCGAACCAACCAAAAATAAACCGAATTTATCAACTTAATTTTCATGGCATACTGCGAATTACTTCAGATTATATTATTTTACTAGGGTTTGATATGAAATAGCTGACAAACTAGATTTTTAACATTTTCGACTTATACCACTTTCAAAATCAAGGGCTCATATATATATATATATATATATATATATATATATATATATATATATATATATATATATATATATATGTTCCATATTTTTATCCATAGCAAAATTTTGAAAATTCAAATCTTCAAAGAACTCCGAGATTGATGTTTTTTTTCTTCATCTTTCCTCAGGGATTATCATCGCTGCGGAACGAAATTTTTATACTCGTACTTAACGTTTTTTTAGAGTGAAAACTTCTTTGGACACGTTGAGAACTTTTTAGTTGCAGAAAAATGATTAAACTCCCATCATCGTCACCATTACCACAACCGTCACGGTCGCCATTATTATCACAACCGTTGTCACCATTATCGCTGGTTTCTATAGAAAGGTCTGAATGATTGAATTCGCATTATCGTCACCATCGTCATCTAACATTGGTTTCTATAGATATGTCTACCCGTTTTGGTTGAAGAAAAATGATTAAGGTCGCATCATCATCACCATCGCCACATTACATTGGTTTCTATAGATGGGTGTACACGTTTTGGTTGAAGAAAAATTATTGAACTCGCATTATCGTCTATAGATTGGTGTACACGTTTTGGTTAAAAATAAATGGTGGAACTCGCAATGTCGTCACTATCGTCACCTAACATTGGTGTCTATAGATTGATGTACACGATTTGGTTGAAGAGAAATGATTGAACTCGCATCATCGTCACCTAACATTGGTTTCTATAGAAAGGTCTGTTTTGGCTGAAGAAAAATTATTGAATTAATTTGCATAATTCCCTTAAATAATAATTTAAATATCAATTATTATTCTCAAGTTACTTAGTTTTCACATCTATTGGAAGTCCCAACGACTTTCCTGCAGTTCTTTTGTTTTAGTTATTTAAACTATAATTTTTTAAGACGAAAGTCTTGATATTTCGTCTAATGCTATCTGTTAACTTTCAACAAACAAATTTTATACCCCTCAGTGACCTTCCAAGTCTTAAAGATAATTAAAATACTAAAAATTGCGCTACATGTCGTCGCGTTTATTCTTAAACCACGTTAACGCCAAAAAGTCGTTTTTCAGAAAACGAAAAAAACTTAATAACTTCTTTAATATGGGTTTCAAAATATTTTTTTTTTGCAAAACATGGCTGTGCGAATCTCTGAAGGGTATAGAAACTTTTATTTTTTTTAATTTGTTACTTACAATTAATTGTAGCCAAATCTGTCGCTTACGTTGTTTTGGCGCAAACAGCAAATTGAAAATTTCTGTGTGTAAATAAACATTTATTTTTGTATTTATCAAAAAAAAAAAAAAAAACTTTTAACTTTACTAAAAATGCTCCAATTGGCCTGCATCTTTCATGATTTTTTTTAATCTTAAATACAAAAAACTTAGTGGTTGAGACTTTAACATTTACAACTTAAAATATAAAAAGCATTTTATTTTATGCAAATGTCATTTTTATGGCGCTTACGAGGTTTTGAAAATGGATTTATTTATTTTTCATAAAAACTTGTTAAAATGAGAATGTAGTCTGGTGGCAAATGTTATTTTCTACCATAAAAACCCAAAAAGTCAATTTCGAAAAAATGTCGCTTACGTGGCTTAAGAAGAAACGCGACGATATGCAACATTTATTTATCATGATTTTTTTTAACATTGAGAACGACATTTTGTTACGTTTAAATCTTTTAAAAAGGGAAATTTTGGAATGATGATGCGGTTGGCGATTCATGGCTCAATCCATGGGCACCGCTGTCGCCACTGTTCAATGTTCCTCATATTCCTGACAATCACAACAATTCTCATTGGATATCTTTAATACTCAGTATTATAGTGTGTATCGGTATAACGGACTGTAAAGACAGTCTAATATAAAGGCGAATTCATAACAAGGGTTAGCTCAGCTGACTGTTTCCTCTCCTTTTTTTGCTAATTTCTTGTCAAATATACATTATATTATATCTGTTAGTAGAATGTCAAAGTTGTTTTTTTGTTGTAGCTGTTGACGTACTGCTCCCACCTCGCCTTGGTATATATTTACATATTAGCTGTGCCCGCCACTTCGTCAGCGTCCTTGCAATATTTAGTTCGATTTTGCTTTGAAAGCAATCTACGCCAAAGACCCTTACTTTTTTATCGGTTCAGTTATTGTTTATGTAATTACTTTACTAAGGTTCTCGTCACTACTAAAATAAGTAAATACATAAACCATACTGGAAGCACTAACATTCAGTTATGGTTTATGTATTAACCAAATAAAGGGTCTCATTCTTACTAAAATAACTGCGTATTTTTACTGCTTTTTCTCCAATTTCTCTTGGAAATAAGATATTTTTGGGGAAAAATATCCTATCCGTCCCAAGCAATTTCAAAATTGGGCAGATGTCGATGAAATTTTTATTATAAAATAGGTAAAATTTAAAATTATAAAAATATATTTTTTATGTCCATACAAAGTTCATGTCCTTAGAAACAGGATATACACATTGCGCCCTGAGATTTCACTTGGTCTAGATAATAACATATAAAATGCTCTTCAACCCATGAAAAAAAAAAATACCTACACTTTTGTGTAGGTAGGGACAGAAAGGGTTATATTAAAATACTAGCTGTGCCCGCCACGTCGTGACACTATTTTACTCCTCGATTTTGCTTTAAAAACATTCCACACCAATTGTAAGAATCTTACTTTTATAGTGCTTCAATTATGGTTTATGTATTTCTTTATATAAAGGAACCCATTCTAAGATAAAGTTTTAAAATTTATAAAAAATTATAAAATTCTTAAAATTATTGTAAAGCTCTGTTAGAGGTGTTTAAAATATTTTATTAACAATGTAATTCCACAAATTAAAAATGCAAATTGTATTCAACTGGCGCCATCTATTGCGTAATAGTAACAGAAAATAAATAAAAAAGTGTGTTGAAAATATCCCACTTTTAAACCAAAATTTTCAGTACCTTTAAACCGGAAGTTGCGTTTTTCACTGCTTTTCTCCTTTTTCTCTTGGAAATAAGATATTTTTAAGTATCCTATATTGGGGACAGGATACTAAAAAGTATCCTCACAAAATTTTGTTAAAATCCATCCAGTAAAAACTTCGTAATGGGAACACAAACGTAAAGCAGACAGTCGGATATGAGTTACTATTTTATTATATGTAGACATTGGAACCAGTTTACTAAGGTACCTCCACAAAAAATTTTGTTAAAATCTATCCAGTAGGTTTTACGTGATGCGAACACAGACAGACAGGAAACTAGTGGTTATTATAGTTTTAATATCATTTTTGGTCAATAAATAAACAAAAAGGAAAAAAAAAGTTTATTTTATAGTTTGAATTATCTGTTCTCGATGATATTTATGTATGGAACAAGGGTTATTTCCACAAGGAGGAACTGCATTAGACATTTTCTGGTCGTATCCTTTTTCTTTTCGGTGATCAGAATAGGTTCCCTTTATACTTTGATTTCTCTTATGGATCTATTTCAAGTTAAGGTTTATACCAAAAAGTCCACAACTACCCGTGGAGTGAAAAATAAACTTCATAATTGCATTAGCAAAACTCAGCCAAATTTCTGATGTTCGTGAAAGTATTTGCAAAGAGGAGTATGTCTTTGCTATTTTATAACCAAAACTAATTTGTATACTTCATGACTTAGTTAAAATAAATAAAAAAAAAAATAAATAAATTGTTCTATTTAACAAAAATTTATCGTTTTTTAGTTAATTTTATGTTTTTCCTAATGGCTTTTAGTTCCTAAAAAAGAAGAACTAAAAAAACATTAAAATTATATTTTCGACCTTTATATGTACATATTTTTTTATAATCCTTAATTTTAATATTTTTTGTGTTAATTTTTTATGTCGTGTCGCTTTAAAAACCATTAAAAAGTTAGCTTATCGACATTTAAAAGTAAAAACCTCTGTACTTTTTTCATAATTACAGCGGCAGTAAATATTTATTTATTTCTTTTTGGCTGTTGCAGCCACTGCGCGTGTTGTAAATTCTTTTTATTTCAAGTGTACTTAACATTTGTTCTTGGCAATTATTTTGATGAAATCTTGAAATTGAAATTTATTTGTTTAACGACTTATGGCCGGTATTATTTTAGAGTCAACTTATGTTGCCAAACCAAATTAAGGGGAAGTAAGAGTTGGTAAAATTGTAGGCGCCATTGCGAATATTGCATTGTAAGCACGCAATAAATGAACGAAGAAAATCTTCTCTATAAAAAGTGGTAAATTTATGATGCAGTAATTTGAAGGAGTGCAAACTTTTGGGTCGTCAAATTTTATAACTACATAAAAGACTAAAAAATCATTGGAGTTTGTTTTCGTTATAGAGAGATGATCTAAATAACAAAATCATTCCTTGTATTTGCTCTATCGTTATCGTCCATAACTTAATTACTAAGGAAAACTACCGGCCCACTATGGCACCAAATTTGGAAAAGCGGTTAAAAATTATTTTTTATGGTTATTGATTTCAAAGTTATATTTCTCATTTCAAAGTATATACCAGTGTACCTCGGGAGTCAAAAAATTACTACTCTATTTTAACTTTATCATAGCGAACAGTTTGATTAATCACACATTTTATAGCCAAAAATTAAAGACCAACTACAAAACAAAAAACAAATCTAATCGAAAATATACGTCCTAGTGGGGAAGGGTCGGGTGTCTAAAACCATTAAGGACCAAGGAGGGCTGAAAATTTACCCATAAAGTTAAGGGTCTGCTTAGATACCCTCTGGATAAAAAAATAAGGTAAACTACAACGTAAGGTAAACTACCCACCCCCATAAGATTTTAATACATGGTGCAACTGTTATGAACGAGACATTGTTGCCTATTGGGCTGTTATCAGAAGAAGCGGCTGAGGCACGAAACAAGCATTTCCGGCTTTACAGGCAGAATTTTGCTAGAAAGTTTTCAAGGTTTCAGTGTAACTTAGATATTATTAATAGGCTTTTGCTAAGTTCTGACCCACTAATTACTAGTATAAGACCCACTCCAAAAAAAAGGTCATTACCTTTTACGAAAGAAGCAATTTCTTTCATGCTTCCACCAGCACTTAACGCTGAAGAGGATTTAGATTCGGAAGAGGTCTTTGATGAATCAGACGAAGAAGAACCATGGCACTCATCATCTTAGTGCAAAGGAGAAGTTGTTTCAAATAAATTAATTGTTATAATTTTAAATAAAATTTATCGTTACAATCATAAATAAGTTATTACTATGAATAAATTAACTATTTTCCGATAAATAAAATACTTTAAAGTAACAAATTACAAAAGTATTTTTTTACTAATATTCTTGGGAGGCGGGGATTGGTTTGGAAATCTTAAAAATGAATATTTTTAGGAAATTGGCAAAAAAATAAAATTTTTTTTTCACTGGGACGTTTTGGGGTGGAATTGGAGGAATAAATACCCCTGTCCATAATAATAAATTTTTATGGTATATTTTATGGAAGTATAAAAACTATTTCTTTGAATAATTGCATTATTTTTTTAAATAATATTTTATTTAACCGCCCACAAAAGGGGCGGGGCTAAAAATGGCATTTAAGAATCTCTTGAGTCCAACTTTAAGTTTTTGAACATTCTTTGACCTTAAAAGTTGTAATTGCTAAACAAAATGACGGGAAAATTAAAAAAAAACTTGCATTTTTCAGAGGTAGGATTAGTTCTTCCAAGGCGAACTGCTTTCTCCTTGGTCCGATTTTTCCTATTTTCTAGCTTTGAGAGCCTATGACCATAACAGATTTTTTTGCAAAGTTTCATTAACCTAGGGGAACTCAGTACATTTTTAGAGCCAATATAAGCTAAAAAAAGTGTGCGTCGGCAGGAAAACCAGAAAGATGATTTCAATCATCAAAACCCAAATAATTATCGAGTAAAAGAGACGTTGCATCGGAAGAGTAATCTGCTGAGACCTTATGAGTGCCTGAATCTAGACATAGGCTGAATCTAGACGAACTATGGGTAACATTACTTTGGTCCCGATAAACAAGTTTCGGTTAAAATTGTATCATTAATTTTTAAAAATTTTTGCTCCACAACCAAATTTTTTTCGTAAGTAACAAAAAAATTGTTTGTTTATGTCATCAGAGTTTATTGATTTGTACTTAAAAAAAATAATATAAAATATATCAGCAATTTTTTCGGGAATTTATATACATCAAACATCTTCTGTGGATTCCCGAAATTTGTGTCCTCTCGATGTGAGACTAACATTTATTTTTAATTTTCATACCACAAAAAGTAATAAAACCATGATGGAAAAAATCAACAAGGATAATGTAAAATTGAGGATTTCAATCCCTCAACTAAAGAAGCTAAGAAGGGTACAGACTCAACTGTTGATGACAGCGTTGATGTTGTTCTCAATCACGGTTTACAAGAATGCTTTGCTTTCGGAGACAAGAACGTGAAGCATTTCTTTTCTCTGTACTTGAAAGACTACATGAAAAAGTGGTTGGCTGAATTGTAAAAGAGATCCCCCGATCAAATTGATGTCTTCAAGAACAACATGAACATAGTAATGAAGGAAATCTTGAACCGTTTTAAGGATTTGCAATTCTTGAGTGGTAAATCGATGAACTGTTAACGCCCTTATGTTCTTTATGTGTGTATTAATAAAATTATCTATATTTTATATAATATCATTAATAAATAAATTATAAATAGTTTTGTATTTTAAAATGTAAAAAAAATGGCATGTCCCATATGACCCATATAATGTTTATATTAAAAATAATATGGTTTAACTATAATCATATTAATTAACCATAATATGTTGCTCTTAGATTTTGGTTACCTCAAAGATGTTTTTCTTTGCGTGTAATTGGGCTGATGTGCCAGTTAGGAAATTTATTCGGATTTATTAAAGTAATCGCCTAATCGTGTAAGTTTTGACGATATATTCTAATTTAAAATATATACTTTTGTTAAAGCACACGTAAAGAAAAAACATGGTTGAAGTAACCATAATCTAAGAGCAAGATATTATGATTTAATTATATGGTTGTTAGGTTAGGTTAGGTTAAACGGGCCGGCCGCAAATACGCGAATTCACTCGGAGGCCAATAAGGCCCATTGTGATGCCCCAACGATCGTCAACCCCCACCATTCCCTAAAGATCTGCGATACCGGTGGTTCTTGTAAACCACCCGGAGCTTTTCACAAAGCCTAATAGGCTACTCAGTGTCACATCCCTGAGACAGTCCAGGTCCTGGAAGAATCTTTGGCCCAGAAATTTGAGCCTACGCTCTTGAAGAGCCGGGCAGTCGCAGAGAAGGTGTTGAACTGATTCCTCCTCTTCCTCATCCATACAGCTTCTGAATTATATGGTTGTAGTCAAACCATATTATTATTATTAACATAATCATAATATTGTTATGTTAGAACCATTTTATTGTCTGACTTAAAAATAACATTATAAAATATAAAATTTATTATGAAATAAATTATATAAATATAGTGAGAAATATAAATATAAAAAAATACCTTATAATAAAACACAACTATTTATTAGTTTGGGAAACGATATGGGAAACGAATCAATTCTAATTATTATTTTTTGATAGAAATCCGAAATATTAGATTCTAATAATTTTTAAATCTAAACGCAAAACTTTAAAAATACCACACGTTATATGTTTGTTTTTAGTCATACTGTGGTTACATACTAGCAAATTTATCATTATTTTTTTTACTAATAATATGTTATGGTAATAAATACAATATTATTATGGAATACTAATAAAACTTTGGTTGTGGTTTGAAAATTGTATAGTTCGAAACAACCATGTTGCATTTTTTGGGTGTGGTAGCCATGTAATGATCAAATAGTAACAAAAACTTGCTTGTTTTGACCATAGTAATGATTAAAACAACTATAAGTTGTTCATCGCAAACACATATTTATTACATAGGAAATAGAATGATTTTTGTGACCATACAATAGCCATGTTTTTTCTCTGCGTGGGGACATAATAATAAACATTCTTTTGAATTCTCAAGTGCTCTTATAGCGTATATATCTTGGAGACCCGAAGAATATTTGGGAACCCTGTTGCAAATAGATTTCACTTCTCTTTAACTTTGGGTTGAAAGAACTTAAAGAGAGGATTAATAAAGTTTCTCAAGAAGATGGTATGCTAATTTCTAAGGTAATGCAAGTTAAAAAACAAGGAGTGACATGGAATTCAATTCAATTCCATAGAATTCCTTAGAAACTAAGAACCAGTATGAATACAATTCAAATGACAGCAAAAGTCTTTCTAAAGATGGATTCTGAAAAATTATAAAGCTGACAAGCTGTAGTTTTTTGTGGATAAGCTTAAACGCTGCACAAGGGACCCGGCCCTAGACAAAAAAATTAATTGAAATGTTATCTAAAGGTGGCTGAAGTAACAGCGCAAGTTTTATATAAACGCTTAACATTGACAGTCATTATACTGATGGCCATTAAGTTTAAGTTTAATAATAAAATGTTTAAATTTTTGTGTTATACATTTTTAAATTATAAAATTATTTCGATAATTAAAAGTTCCTTTCATTAAAGGTTAACAAATATATAGTGTGGTAATTTTACTTACCCATAAGTTTTTGTTTTCTATGAAACCAAAAATCAATATAATTTCAACATAATTCCATTAAAAAAAAAAAAGAAAATAAAATTATTAAAACTAATAAAAATATTGTTTTTTTTATTATAAATAGTCCTTGACTGGCTATGCCTTCAAACCAAATTAATAGATGGCTGTTTTGCATGTTTAAATTCAATAATTATTATTTTTGTCTGTAATGGATTTACAGGAGGCGATGAAAAAAAAAACACAATCTAACTAAAAGAAAATAATATAATAGGGTAAGATCGACCCAATAACACCTTTCCAATAATAAACAATTGCTAACACTAACTAACCTTTTGATACTCTTTTACAAATTTGGAAAATTTTAGTTAAGTTAAAAAAAAAAAAATATATATTTTGGAATTAAATTTAATGCTAATTTGACTCAAGGTAAATCTTATATCAATATTTAATAGAAAACCCTAGAAGTTGAATATAATTATGTCAAAGTCATTTTAATATTTAAAAGAATTTAAAAGAATATTTAATTTATCTTCGTGTTTTGTGATAAACTGTTATCAATAAAAATAAATAATTTTGACATCTAGCAGTCAAAGGTTAGTAAAAATAAGGTCAAACATAAACAACGGGTTTCATTGTGAAAAATTAAAGCAAAAAAAAAAAAAAAAAAAAATAGTAAAATAAAAAGTTTGAATGCTACAGTTCGCATATTTGGTGCAAAATATGATTTGGCTTGGTCAACTCAATTTATTTAAAGGCATTTAAAATTTTGGAAAAATGGTTCACTTGAAAAAATGGTAAGTGCGTTACCGTCCAAAAACAAGAAATTGAAACATAAAGTAACTTCAAAGCAGTAATCGAAGGTGTTAGAGAATTTAAAAAAATGTAGAAGATTCCGAGTCGCACAGTAGAAAGTTCAGCCAAAGAATCTCAATAAATCTGTAGATTCACATATATACTTAGTCTTCCGATCTGTCAAAAATGACATGTGTACTCAAAAAGTATGAATATCCGAATTAGAAGTGTCCGTACGATTTGATAATCTATTGCAAAAATTTATAAAATACATTTCTCTATACGATCACAGTTTGCATTGTAAAGACTATGATCAAAGGCGCCCAATCAAAAAAAAGTGGATAAAATGAAAATGCATTAGTTTACTAAATATTTAGCAAAGTGATACAAATCTACTTTGTTGAAAGCATACCAACTGATTTAAAATTACATGTTTTGTTCTCTTTGTGAGATTCTCGTTGAGATTGTGTATATGCTCACAGACCCTTAGGGGTTTGCGTGGGTGCTCTTGATTATGATTCACTATTATAATCAGTCGTACCATCTGTCAAAAATAGCATGTGTGCTAAAAAAGTATGATAGTGTGGATTAGACTTTTTGACAGGATTGTACGATTAGATAACATTTTTAAAAAAATTCATTAAATATTTTATTTCAAACGATCAGAGTTGCAAAATCTTTCTTTGTATGCTGTGTACAACCACATTTTGAAAATATTTCTTGAGTAGGTCAGAATTCTGTTAGGTTTTTTTTTTTTGATTGAATCGTGCGACTGTGTAGGATAGTGAATCCTAACCTTACATGGCATTGGTTTTAGCTATACAATTTTTGGTCAACTTCAAATATTCAAAAATAATATACTATTCTTAACCATAATAAGTTAATAATAAACAAAATAGTGGTTGTTTTTTTATTTATTGGGTTTGAAAATTGTTTGGTTAAAAAAAAAAAAAAAATAAGAAAAATATTAAAAAAATATGTAAATAAGTTTTTTTTGCAAAATTATGGTTAATTTATGTATCAATCGAATCTACATGACGGCTTCATTGATACATAAATAATCAGAAGTGAAATCGTTAATAAAAATTATAATTAAAAATCCTGTATCTGGGTTTGGTTGGTTAAATATGTGATGCTTACATCTAAACACTGCCCTTAGTAGATAGATACGAAGAGTGCCGATGACGGACGTCTAGAAAATGTGCATTCCGCTCTGCTGGAGTCTAAAAATTTAATTTTTCCAATTTTTCTTTAATATTATCACCTAATTTGTAATTTAAATTATTCTTTCTTAGAGAGAATAAAACGAACCTAAGCTTGACTATAATTTTCATAGGTATAATTAAAAAATTTTATTAGAAAAAATGTTTCAATATGACATTTTATATTTTTTAACCATACTATAGTCGTTAAAATTATCCATAATATTATAATGTTTAATAATAATATGACTACAACCATATAATTAAACAATAACATGTTTTTTCTTTGCGTGTACATAAGACAAACTTTGAAAATAATTAAATAATTCAAAATCAAACTAAATGTTCGATTTCATACTTGCCCGACCTAAACATAATTTAAATTATTTGGAGGTTGGTTTCATTCCGGTTTTATGATTCGGTGATATGAATTCACTGATTCCTGTTTTATATATACTAGATATCATTGGTGCGCTTCGCTGCCCCTTTTCAATAAAATAAAATAAACACTTGGAAGAAAAAGTATGGCCATGCTTAAACACGAAAGCGCACGTGTTTCTCTTAAAATTTACTTGTGTTTTCGACTTCGAGCTAAGAGAACAATATGAACATACATACATATTTGTTTATTGGTGTTAGTAAGAACTTTATAGACGTATTACTCCTAAAGTAGTGAACCGATTTAAATAAAATTAAGATTGTGCACATATGTGAAGAAAAAGCTTTAAAACCATATGTCTTTACAAAATCGGTGTAGTATTACGGACGTAAAAGAGATTAAAAACAACGTGTTTGCCTATTAATTATATAGATGTAAGTTTGTAATTTGTACGTTACTCATTTGTGACGCCAAATATATATACATATATATATATATTTTGGGTGTTATACATAGGGAAGTCGATTTAGCAATAATCACCTGTCCATGTTTAAGTTGAAATGTCGTTTCTGAAGACATGTAATATTAATAAAAATATATAAACATGTCTTGAGGGCCATTAACCCCCCCACTAGAATGGCCTTTCTACGCCTATGACCCCAGGTAACATGTATATTTTTAGAATACCAATCTGTATGATATAGTTTCGAGAATTTTGCTATTGTAAATCAGTATGTATGGTCCATAGAGACCTGTGTGCACACACACAATCTCAACGAGACTCTCACAAAGAGAACAAAACATATAAAATTAAAAAACATATAAATTTAATCTGTAGCATGTCAACTTTCAACAAAGCAGGTTTTTGTCGCATTGTGTAATAAAATAAGTACACTGAAAATATTCAACCATAACCAAAAATTTTGTCAGTTTGAAGTAATATTTATTATTTAAATATAAAAAAAATATTTTTTATTAGTATATACGGGTACGCATGCATGAATAGTTTATTTGCATATTATTAAATTGGAAAATACGAAATAAGTTTTAATAGTTCAGAATGAAAAATAAATTAACGTAATTAATGGGCATTTCTAAACAAGCGCTATTGTATTGTGTAATTTTTCTACCTATTACCATTGTTAATGAATATGTTAGATTTTTTTCATAATAACTGCTTGTACGGAATTTTCATAACATACACATACATATGTTACAATTCATGACTTTCTTATTTCTAAGAATCATAAGAAAACTAATTCAATTATACATTAACTTAATATTGTACAAAAACCTTTTGTATGGAATTTTCACAACCATACAATATTCAGATGATACTTTTTAACTCTATCTTAACGAAAAACTTTAATTAAAATTTGGTTAACTCATTCAAAATTGAACGCTTTTGTATTTACTAATGTTAAACAATGTGATTTTTTTCAGTGCAAAATACCAATACATTCTCATTTTATCCAGTTTTAACAACTTTCTCTGGTTGGGGGCCTTTGATATGGTCAGATAAAGTCGAACATCTCTATTCTCACTACATTCACTACATTTTTCCAATGTTGTTGTTGTGTTTATGTATGTTGTTACTGTTTTTTGTTTTGTTGTTTTTTTAGCTACCAAGAAATTTCACTTGAAAAACAAAAATTCACCATTAAATTACATTTTCATCAACAATTTTCTTTAATTTTCTTCAATTCATCAGAAAATATTTAAATTTCCTTATAAACAAAAAATTCACAAAAATAAAAGCTTCAAGTTTTGCAGAAAAATTAAATTTTTAACACCACTTCGTATTCGGGCATGTTCTGTAATTCACATAAGTGAATATTTTCACATTTTTAGTGGTCTGTGTTTCGTATTCACATAATCTACACATTCAATAAAATAAGTTGTTCACAACCCTTAATTGTGGAGAAATGCTGGAACTATCAAAATCGAAAAATTATGATTCCTTATTCTCTGTCTGTCTGTCTGTCTGTCCTTTTTTTGTGTTCCCATCACGTAAAAAATAATTTCTTAATTCTACACGAAATATTCAAATTTATGCACCTTTATGACGTCTTTCTGTTTTTGATCACTCCTTCTTAGTAAGAGTATATAGTGTGTGGAATCGTTTACCTAACTCACTTAAGCTTTTCTCACATTCTTTTTTAACCTACAAGCGTAATTATTAAACTTCTTAAATGCTCATATCCTGTAATCTCCGTTGCTATAGGTACTTTTTAAATTTTTTTCTTTTAATTCATATGGCTGGGGCGCCATTATTAAACTAATAAATTTTAAACAAATGTAATAATTTATAGTTATACTTTATTTTTAGTCTATATGAACTGTACAAAAATTGATTATATAACAATACATACATAATTGGCCCTAAGGGATTCCTTTGTATTGAATCAAATAAATAAATAAACTACTAGATGGATTTTAACAAATTTTGTGAGGAAGTACCGTAGTATGCTGGTTCCTATTTTTTTGCTCAAAAATATTTTATTTCCAAGAGAAAATGAGAAAGGTACTGCATATTTTAAGGGGTCTTTTATTTTTGAAAGCAGTATATTTTAAGCAATGTTGTGCAACAGGTGGCGCTGTTTTAAAATAATAAGTAACTCATTCCCTGTATGTCTTTTACAGAGTTTTGCAATAATTTTTAGAATTTTAGAATTTTATCCACTGATGGGTACCTTTATATAAAGTAAACACGTAAGAGTCTAAAAATTTGGTGTGAATTACTTTCTAAGCAAAATCGAACCAAACATTGTTAGGATGCACACAACGTGTGTGGACACAGCTAGTTTACTATATATATATTACACTTGAGTGGATGAGGAATTACTAATTAAGTATTTTTTACATAGTAATTAAAAAAATTAAGTTGAAAATGATAACATTAAAAACCAAAGAAGTAGTGTTGTTAAATTCGAAACATAATAGTCAATATCTGTCATCACTATGGTGATGACATATATATGTACTATATTCGGTAAGGCGAATATAGTACCTCTACTTATTTTTGATTCCAGCTTTGCAATTAGAGAAAATAAGATGTATAGTAAGGCATATTTATATTAAGTAAACTCAGTGGATGGAGCTAAAATATTGAGAGTTCAAATTTTTTTTATATGACGTTTGATATCAAAAGGCATTTTAAGGGGAAAGCAAAATGGCTTTTAATGTCAAATTCCATATAAAAAAAAATTTTAATATTTCGCTCAATATTTTTTAGTGATTAAAATCGTCCTCTATATAATGTATTGTGAAAAGATTGGGTTCTTTATAATGGAAGTTTAAGGTCTATGCCAAGAAGCTACCCGTGTACGGTAGCTAGATCAGCAAAAAATACTTTTAAAAATCTTTTTAAATTTTTTACAACCTAGTTTCAATTTCGACACAATTTTTCTGATTGATCTGTATCCCAAAAACAACGTTTCCATTCCAGTTGCATTGTTGAAAACTCCTAACAAAAATAGTAGGACAAAGAACAAAACATTCTCACGTGTGTAGTATAAAACAGTAAGAAAGAATATTCTCAAATGTCTTAAACTGTGTCAATGAAATCGTTAAAGAACAATAGCAATGAAAAATATTGCATGATAGATGATTTGATAATAACAGAATTACATTTTGTCTAAAATCGTGTTAATGTTTACTGTATAATATGAAGCAAAATATATATAGCAAACAATAAAATTACACATGTAATATATTTTCTCAGCTTATAAATAACGGTATGTCAATAAGTAGATTATTCTTATCCTTCTAGATATATATGTAGCAACGTGTTAATTTTTTAAAAAGAAAAAAAAATATTTTAGCATTTCATTGTGTAATTTTGTTACGTTTTTGCTGAACCTTTGGTTAACAAAAAATGAAATTTAATGAATAATGCACGCAGAAAAAAACTATGGTTGTGGTATTGTCATAAGAATCACAGTTTGTTCTCTATAACATTCTATGGTTGTGATGAACAAATTTTGTGGTTTTTAACAACCAATGCGCCCAAAAAGAGTGACTATTTAGTGCGGTTTATGGGCTGGCGGCATCATCGGGCTCTTTTACGCGACAAATTCAATTGCCTGCCAAGATCATGTGATTTGACACCGTTGGACCTCTTTCTTTGGGGTTATTTGAAAGAAAAGGTGTACGTCGATAAGCCCGCAACAATTCAAGATCTAAAGGATGAGATAATTCGGCACATTAACGGCATAGAACCTCAATTATGCCTCAGCGTCTTCGAAAATTTGGAGCATCGGATGGAAGTGTACCGCCGAGGTCGTGGCGGCTATTTGGCCGAAATTTTGTTCGATATGTAATTGAACCATAAAAATATTATCAAAATAAAAAGAAATGACAATAATTTCCAAAATAATTTATGTTTTATTCAAAATCAACAACGGTCCCTTAAAATTTAACCACCCTTTACTATAATACGAGAGCAATTTAATAATTTCGTAACTTTTTGGATAAAAAGCATTTTATTTCTCAACATAGTCTCTTTTAAGATCGATGTAGTTAATCCATCATCTTTCCAGTTTTTTTTCTCTTTAACTTAAAGATTTTAAAACCTTTTCAAAAAGCCCTCGAAATAGGCGTTTGTTTCAATAATGGATGACATTATGTTTGATCCTATTCCCGACATTTTTTCAAATTTGAAAAAAGGGTTCAGCCCCTCTGGAGAGTAGTGGATTTTTGCCTAATTGAGACTGTCAAAAAGTACTTATAAAATAAATGTAGTTAAGTATATACACATATTTTTGGGTATTAGTTATACCTATACTTGGAGCAAATACCTACACATACTCATTTGTAGTGCAATAAGTATGGGTGTACTCAATACTTATAACAAACTTTATTTATACACAACGAACTTAAAAAATGTATACGTAATGCATGTATGAGTACAACTGGTTGTAGGTAGATAATATGATGGGTATCTGTCATATCCATACTTATATATATATATATATATATATATATATATATATATATATATATATATATATATATATATATATATATATATATATAGGTAGATATATATTAATTCCTATGGTTCCAGTGTGGAACAAAGGGCCACAACAAAGTTCCTCCAGTGCGATCTATCGTGTGCCTTCAGCATCACTTCCGGCCAAGTTGCTCCTTCTAAGCCTGCTTCCGCTTCTATTTGTCTCCTCCATGTATTAGCAGGTCTGCCCCTTCTCCTGCTACCTTGAGGATTTCACGATATTGCCATTTTTGCTACGTCGTCGATTGGTCTCCTTAGGGTATGGCCAATCCACTTCCATTTCCTCTCCGCTAGTTGGACACGGATACCCATACTTATAACTACCTAATACTTACAAGTATGGAAAAGTAGTTATAATACTCTAGGTATTCTTATAAGTAAAACAACTACTTTTAGGAATTGTGTGTATAAAACGGTGTGTGATGTTTGGCAATATTTTGTTTATAACCGAACATTGGTTAAGTATGGAAAACCAAAATAATTTTTTATATTAGGATGAAGGAATGAATGAACGTATTTTTAAATTGTGAACTAATTAATACATATAGTTACATATATTTATAAGATACTCTAAGTATACTTAGAGTATTTACATACTCTATTCTTACAAGTATGAGTATAGCCAATACTTTATCCAACTTTTACTTATACTTAGTTGTATTGCGAAAAATAATGAACAAGTATGCGAACACTTATTCTCTGCCTATACTTGTATTTATTTAAGTTGAAATTGATATGAGTATGTGTGTATGGTATGTTGTTTGAGCTATAGCTATACACATTTATACATGTTTGGCCTCAAATATTTAATAAGTACTAAAAATGATACTTTTGTCATTCTCTGGTGTGCACCCGTGCTTTTCCAAATATTCATGCAGAATGTAAAATATTCACTGAATCAAGCACTTTTATTCTCCGATCGATCAATATTATTATATGGATAATATATTATATCTAGCGTGACGAAATTTTGTGGGCTTCATTTGTGTTGGTATGACTGCATCGGAACCTTTGTAAAATCGGTAGTTATTAAGTCTTTATTTGCTTTATTTGCTGATGGGTTTTCACGTAAAAAATAATATTAAATCAGCAGACAAAATAAACTCTTTTCCATTTTCGAGGTTGTCTGATTTCAATAGCTGTCAAAAACATACAAATAGAGTGCTCCTATCTTAAGGCAAATTAAAATTTAAAAATATTCCTCCTTCTTAGTCGAACGTAGCCACGATCGCTCAGTATGTTACGGGCTAGCGAATTTGGATGCCTTTCAAGCGTAATTTGGTTTAATAAACCTAAGAAACTTTTTAAGGAAGTCTACAATTATAACGAAAAACTGGATCGACTTTTGTCAACATATTCGCCCTTTAAGCAAAACTTCTGCAACAAACTGTTCATATCGCAACGTAGAATACACATAAACTTTTTATTTCGTTAAAGACGAAAGGAATACACATTTTTTTATGAATGAACAAAACTGGTTTACTTTTTTATTACACAATATTGTTTATTGCTGTATTTTAATGGTTATTTAATTACATAAAATATAAAATATTCTTTTGTAATGCAACTAATAAATTTTAATTGTTTTTTCATCTTTATTGTTTATTTTTTAATATTGCGTTTTTATGTACGACCGTATATAAGACTTCAAAATTCGCTTTTCTTTTTTTTTGCACTAGGGTTGCTCTTTAATGGTTTGATATCTTGGCCTTTATTTAATATATAATGCCACAAATGTTTTCTTTTTTTATTTCGAACAATTTTTTAATTTTTTGTTACTGTTTTATATTATTTTATTGGATTTTTGCATGTTTTTTGTTTAAGATTTTCATCTGAAATGTTTTGTATTGTTCCTTTTTAAATTTCGTCTTTCTCTCGATAATTAAAACCAAACCTTTGTGGATTTTGGTTTACTATTGTTTAGAGTTGGTTTTCTGTTTTTTTATTTGATTTTATTTTATTTATATGTATGTTATTTATTAAAATTAAAATTAAAAACAGAATACATGTTAATTGTACAAAATCGTAGCAAAAAAAAAAAAAAAAAAAATATTTGTTATATTTTGTAAAGCGTTCCGATGAGTAATAATAAGTTGAAGGAGATTTTTATTTAAATTATTTATAATTGAACTTAGGGTCAGAATTTGATTTGACGGAGGGATACTCTCTAACACCTCGAAATTTACTGGTTTACACAGATGGTTCCAAAAGTAGATCGAGAGTGGGAGGTGGAGTCTATATAGAGGAGTTTGGAATCTGAATATGTTTCAGGCTTATAGGTGTATATAGCACATCAAATCTTGTCCTTGAATGCCGGATATCCTTAAATGTGATGGCGGATAATTCGACATTCACCCTTAAATGGGTGAGGGGACATGGGACTAATCAAGGCAACTGTGCTGCCGATGAACTAGCCAAGAAGGGAACACTATTGCACGATGAACACCTTCTCTGTCATTGCCCTGCACTAGAACACTGTCGCCTACAACACTTGGGACGACGATATTTTGAAAGCCTTTCTTGTGTTTCATCTCTGGAACCAATCAGGGTTAACTCCTTTTTAAGGAACTGTGGTTGGTTTTCTAACCCTCTTCCGACTGAAGTGACATAGTCGCTCATCAATGCATGTCACATCCAATAGAGCCTTCACAGCTAACAACTTCCTCGTCTATGACCTTCTACCCACTTCTGTCTCTAAACTTCTTCCTCAGTCTATAATGGTCTTTATTCTCTATCTTTTCTGTCTATCTCTTCTCTTATCGGCAGGTATCACAAAGGGACCAACATAATGGACCCAAGTGAGCTATTTTTATTCCACTTCTCTTTTCTCCATCTCTATAATCTGCCTGCTTAACCTAACCTAACCTAGGGTCAGTATTCATATCTAAAGTATACTTTTTTATTTCCAGCCAGTCCACAGTGTTTTAAAAACTTTTTTGTTTTGAAAATAAGTCGGTAGCTCTTTAACAATTAAATACATTTTAATATAAATTTATAAAGGCCAAGTGGAGTTAAGTACCTGAAAATTATAGATACATAGATATTTCAAATGGAATATGGTTTAGAAACGTTAGTTTTGCGTGTAGTTTGTACGTCATACAATAGCGTTGCCATTGATGGACTTTTTCTATCCAATTTAATAAAAATGTTTTGTTTTGCTATATGTAGGATGGTAGGCTATACCTAATTAAGAATATGTATTCCTTTTAAAAACCTTTCAAAACCAAAAATATCAAGAACGAAAAAAATACCATTAATATAAATTAGGAACAACAACGGTCCCAAAATAGTACCCTGATGCACACCTCTAGAAGTGTACTTACTCGACGAGTTGTTTGGTTGGGTTACAAATGATCCAACTAATCTACAAGCCGTTGTAATAAGTTGCAACTTTTAGTATTACATTTGTCTAAAACGTACAAACTGTTCTTGGGTTGTGATGAAATATACTCATGTGAACGCTTGATTAATATTTGCCACGCCCATTAAATAGAATCTCGACATGAAAATAATGAGACAGTTTCTTACTAAACAATTTACATCCTTCCTATTCATAACATTTTTTTAAAGAAGGAATTAAATTGTTTTTGTGCAGAAAAGTCTAATCAGTATATGCTGAAGGATTCTTTACTTTTGTTATTGGCAATACTTCTGACTTTTAAAATTTTTTTCTAGCTGTACCCGCACTTCGCAAGCGACCTTACAATATTGTGTTCGATTTTGCTTTCAAAGTAAACTACACCAAATTTTAAGACTTACTTTTATAGTGCTTAAGTTATGGTTTATGCATACCTCCTTTAAAAAAATCTTACTAAAATTCATTCAGAAGATTTTACTTGATGCAAACACAGACAGATAGGAAAAAAGTTACTGTTTTATTATATGTATAGATTATTTAATTACTTTTAAAAATTTTTCGATAGACCATCTGTCTGATCCGCTACTATTAGGTGCAATGATTTTATATCTGCATTTATGTTTATTTTCTAAAAATTTAACAAAAACTAATTCAATATTATCCTTAACATGTCACATTAATAGTTTAAATATTTAGAACTTTTAAAATTTATATAAAGTTTAACGTGAAATGTACTGCAGATAATCCAAATGAAGTAAAGTAATTACCTAGACAGCCACGTCCGTCATCAGTACTGTTGTATCTATCTACTTGGGGTAGTGTTTGTTTTAAGCATAATCTGTTTAACAAAAAAAACCCATATAAAGGAATACGAGAAAACTTGTATTCAATTATAAATCGTCAGTTGGTGACTCTACCAACTGACTAATCTACCCTAAGTAGATTAGATACAAGAGTGCTGATGGCAGACATCGCTGTCTAGAAAATGTGCATTCCGCTCCTGCTGGTGTCTAAAAATTAAATTTTCCCATTTTTTTTTAATATTATCACCTAATTTGTAATTTAAATTATTCTTTCTTAGAGAGAATAAAAAGAACTTAAGCTTGATTATAAATTTAATTGTATGTAATACACAAACAGTTCGACTAATAATAATTAAAATTTTCAAAAGTAAAGTAATTACTTTATGTTGGCGAGTTCATTATATCTATACATATAATAAAATAGTAAATCATTTCCTTTGTGTCTGTCTGTCTTTCTGTTTGTGTTCGCATGACGTAAAAACTACTGGATGGATTTTAACAAAATTTTGTGAAGACATACCTTAGTATCCTGATTCCAATATAGGAGACTTTATTGCGGTACAAATTTTTCCAAGAGAAAGTGGAGAAAAAGCATGTGAAAGTGTGCAATTTTTTTCACAGATATGAATATACTGGATATTTTAAAGGTACTGCATACTTTGCAGCGCCTGTTTTAGTAGGGACAAAACCCTTTATAACATAAATATAAATAACTATATAAACCATAACTGAAGCTTTAAAAAAGTGGATTGCTGGATTGTTTTCAATCCAAAATCAAAAAAAAAAAAAAAATATTGTAAGGACGCTGACGAAGTGGCGGGCACAGCTAGTTATTTATAAAATGATAAAGCTACCTTTAATTCAGTTTTATAATTTAGAATAAAATTTCATTTCATCGCTCTTAAACAATAAAATTTTAGATATTCTCTATATTGCTATAGCAACGATTTCATCCAGTTGTATTCAAGCACCATTATTTGGTAATTTTGTCAAGTATTTGCAATTTAAACTTATAGGGAGAAATTTAATCTCATACAACATAAACGAACACATCATTTATGCCAACTGATTAAACATCTGCCCGTATGAGTGACGTTATATTTTTAATAGTGTATCTGTTAAATGCTTAAATCTCTTTGTCTAAATGTATGCAAGTTGTTAAATAATTTAGAGTGAATTATAAGTAAATTTAAGCATTAAATAAAAAAATGTAAAAGACACATCATGGAGATTTAAGTTTAAAGCCACTTTGTAGTGTAGTTGTTAGTCAAAAGCTTTTTTGATACGATTTGTCACTTAATGAAAAACTACAAGAGATTGTGCAAATTTAATAATCTTCTTATTTTGTTTAATGTTTTAAGCCATGATGCTATAAAAGAGTATTTATTTTGCATTGTAATTTTCATATGTATGTACGTGGTCTTATCTTAACTTTTTTGAGAACTGCTCATTTGTTTCAACGTATTTTATGTATAAAATATAAAAAATTTTACGGTAATAATTGATAAATATTTTATTATTAAAAATTTACATATTTATTTCGCTATCTTCATTATCGAGGCGTTAAAGGCCGGAGCACATAGAATCCGTCATACGTTATACGTCGACTTTTTCAACGCACAAGAAAGTTGAAATACAACTTTTCTAATGAGTGTTGTCACAATCAGAACGTCTCCTTCAACGCAAAGTACGAAAGTTGGGCAACTTTTAACTTTTGACGTACGTTGAAAGCTATAAATAGAGAGAAACAAAGCTCTCTCTCAAAGTTAAATTTTTGTGTTGAGTGGAATCAAAAAAAAAAAAAAAACAAAATACAACAAAATAATTTAAATTAATAGCAAGGTATATTTATTTTACTAGGTAGTGGCGTCCTTACAACAAATACAACAATACAAGAACAACATGGCATTTTGTTGTTGCTTTGTAGTTCGAAATGTCAAAAAACATAGGAGAAAATTGAGAAGGCCTATATGTTTTTTATTGCCTTTTCACTTCTACACTATAAAATTTCTGAACACATACAACTTTTGACATGTCGAACTACTAAATCAGCTGGGCGGACGACACTACCTAGTAAGATAAATATACCTTGATTAATAGAGTAAAATAGAGAAAAAAGCTTTTATCGTGTTTTCTTTTCTGATTTAATACCAGTCAACAAAGTACTCATTGTGTCAACCTCTTCCGTTGTTACTTTGATTTTAATTGAGAGCTTTAAAGTATAACGTATGACAGATTCTATGTGCCCCGGCCTTAAGGCCTTAAGGCACGATAAAAGCTTTTACCTGCATTTTACTCTATTAAATTAAATTATTTTGTTGTATTTTCTTTTATTTTTGTTTCCACTCAACACAAAAATTTTTATTTTTAGAGAGAGCTTTCAATTTTGACGGAGACGTACTGATTGTGACAACACTCATTAGAAAAGCTGTATTTCAACTTTCTTGTGCGTTGAAAAAGGCGACGTATAACGTATGACGGATTCTATGTACCCCGGCCTTTAATATGCGTCAACAAAGTACTCATTGTGTCAACCTTTTCCGTTGTTACTTTGATTTCAATTGAGAGCTTTAAAGTATAACGTATGACGGATTCTATGTGCCCGGGCCTTTACCCTTAAGTATTAAACGTCTCAAGATTAAAGATGGTAATTTTGTAAAAAGATTTTCAGGCAAATTGGCTCACATCAATACAAATTTAATTAAAGATATGCCTCAGGCTTTTGTGTCTCTGATGTTTTCCTGATTTTTTACATATCCCCATAGAAAATATTCCAGTGGCATCAAAGCACATGAACGAGGTGGCCAGTTAACAGATCCATTTCTTGAAATTATTCGATCGCCAAATATCTCTCTCAATATCGCCCGCTGTTTAAAATATTGTACCATACTGCTAATATCCCATATCTGCAATACTAATGCCTTCCCATTGAGGCACTAAGAAGTAAGAAAGCATGTATCTATACCGCTCGCCTTTGACTGTAAAGCTGTTTTAATCGCTTATGAGCATCATAAAATGAACGTAATATATTTTAGGTTAGGACGAATTGAGCGATGGCTTTCAAAATAATTTTAAAAAATGTAAAACCGATAATACAATAAATAATATGAAAATAAAAAAAAAGAAAACATGATGGTATCAGAAGTTATGTAAAAAAAACTTCATATTTTCTTTATCTTTAATGAAAAAACAGCAACTTGTCTCAAAAGGTAAGAAATTTTAATTATACGGTGTACTCACTAAGCCACATTAAAAAACTTATGTAAATTAAAAAAAAAATATTTTTTTTAATCCTCTTAAAAATTAGGTTTTACTCAACTTCTTAGGGCATATAAAATTAGAATATATTTCAGCCTCAAGCGCATATGCAAAAAACCGATATTTTCCTATTTTTATAACTGTATAGCTAAAAAATTGTAAGAGATAGAATTTTTTTTTAAATTATATTTGGATTCAGGGAGTCAAAGAATATAAACAAAACAAAGTTTAAGTTTAATTTATTGAGCCTTAATATAACAATATTGGGGAAACAAAACAATTTTCAATAAAATCTGGAATGGTAAATTTGAAAACAATTTTTTTTTGATTCAACATGGAATGACTCTCTTATAAAATATCAACTTGTTAAAATATTTACACAACATTTATTAAGAAATTTAATAGAAATGAATAATTTCTTGGCCAATATGCTCTTGTACTGATTTTAAATATGCTCTGAGAATTTCATTCAATAAATTTACAAATAAATTCATTCACATGTTTTCGTATACGTATGAACATTAGGGTTTGGGAAACGGAAATCCCAGGGAAAATATACAATTTGAGATTCACGTGATGGGGGAAATTTAAAGTTGTTAAATCATTTATGTGATAAAATTTCACTCAGCACAACTGTTCTACCGATTGTTCAACTCAATCCAATCTACAGAAGCTTCAACTACCTCTTGTGTTTTTAACGTAATGGAAAATGAACTCAGATCTAAAAAGACCTAAACGCTAGTATTATGTTAAAAAAGAATTTGAATTATTTAGAGCCATTAACATCACACAGAAAACACAGTGTGTAATAAATACCTAATAAAATAGAACAAAATGTATAAGATATGTACATCTATGGATTTTTATCAAGAAGGAAGTCTTATTATTTTAATGAAAAAAAAAGAACCTTAAAAAACAAGAATTAAATTAAAAATGATTTAAAATCACTTGATTTCAAAGATTTTGTGCGTAAACAATTTTTCGTACGACCGGTCTTTTAAGGTTCCTACAAGCACGCCATAATGAATAATCTGATTGTGCAGTTGCGTCGAGGTCTTCCAAGTAATTTTTCAGAGATGCTACTCTTCGAGATTCTAGCAGTTGTCTTAGCCGTTTCGTGCAATCATTAAGTCTAGATTTGAGTTGAGGAGATCTTGCCACTCTCTTCTAATTTTCCTTTTTTCAGCCAAGAGCCGCTCGACATCTACAAAAAAAATTTGATTGTATATAGCTGGTTGTCTGGTTTCTGTCGCATGTTGGGCAGCTGATTTAAGGTTTTGATCAAAATAAATTAGACTCTGGTTCACATCTTCTGTTGTTCTTAGCGGTATGTTTTCCGAACAATGAGTACTGAGATACTTTCTATATTTTAACCAATTAATGCTTCTGCAAGTTGTTGGCGACACGATATTTTGCTGATTCCATATATAGACAATAGTGGGTGAATGATCTGAGGATAATTCGAGTGACGCTTCAACCTTAATCATTTCTCTCGTTTTAATAAGACTTTAACATACTGTTTCAATAAATAAACTTAATTTATTTAGGAAATAATTTTTGTAATTATTTTTCCTGTTTCGCGGGAAGTCAAAAAGTCCGGGGAATCCCAAACCCTAATAAACATAAATAAATGGCTAAAATAGTATGAATTTCAAATTTCTAATTGCAAAATTGTAATACAATGCGTTAATATCTCTTGTAGTCACTTAGTGTAAGTACATATTTGTATATTTATGTCGATATGTACATTTTAGCTTTAATTGCTTTTGATGGAGTATTAGATGATTGTCAGAGAAAATGTTTGGAATGTTTGCATGCGAATGTATGTATGTATAGATTGGTTTACTTAAAATATTAGTATAAATGTTAACACCCTCTCAGGGTCTTAAGGTTGTTAACATAAAACGCGTTTATGGTATTTGACTAATTTATTTACAACACTACTGGGGTTAGTCTATGAACTTAAAATTAACTCATAAATTAGTAAATACATATATATGAGTTTATACATACATACATTTATTCATACATATATACATACATATCACATTAATAGACACTGGGCAAAATTTCTTGGATAATACGAATTAAAAAATATCAAGATAAAATTACTGAATTAAATAATTTTGTTTTTTTATTTATTATTTATTATTTCAATATTACTTATAAACATAATTAATAGTTCTTGCAAAGAAAAAACCCGACATAATACAGAGAGATGGACATCAAATCTATACATCTATATCTATACATATAATAAAACTACAAAATCCATTCAGGAGGTACCTAAGTACACTGGTCTCAATATAGGATACTTTTTTTCCGCAAAAATATTTTCAAAGTGGTGAAAAAGCAGTGAAAGTACGCAGTTGAACTAACCGGATATGAATACTTTACTTTTTATAAAGTAAAAAAATACATAAACTGATACGTAGCATATCTTAAGGCGGAACTAAAAACGCCGGACTTAATTGCCGGCTAAGTAAAATAATTATTAATTGGCTATGCTAGCTTCAAACTAATTCGCCTAAAGAACACCAGAAGTGCTTGCGAAGCTTTACTATCGCAATAACCATCTATCTTATCTACTACTATCCCTTTCTAAAGGAAGTAATACACTTAAAAAAAACTTAAATCGTAAGGGTCTTTGGTGTGGATTACTTTCAAAGCAAAATCGAACAAAATATTGAAGGATGCTGACGAAGTGGCGGGCACAGCTAGTCAAAAATACAAATTCAAAACTGTTTTTAGTTCTTACACTTCTTGTTATTGTGAGCATAATTATACACACTCTGTAAATTTAAGGGTCCTTCCATAACGTTTAAAAGATAAGTTTATATACATATCATACATACACTATCTATGGGGACTATTTATGTATATAAAATTTATAGGTTGAAATTTTATATTTGTTATATAAGGAATTGCTGAACAAAACATTCGATTATTTAAAAATGTTGAAAAATTAAAGATATTTTTTCATCCGATTATTTTATAATATTAATGCAGACTATATAAGAAGAAGAAGGGGGTCGAAAAGGGACCCGTTAAGGAAGTGGTCTGCTTCGTTATTCCCCCTACATTAAAATATAAAAAAATACAAATAAATTAAATAATTTTGTATTGCTTTAGAGGGGAAAGGAGAGTTTAGATTTCGTGTAATCACCGGAAAAATTCTTTTACTAGACTGTTACTAGATAGTAATAGAATTTTTCCAGTGGCCTGCAATTTGAACTGGTAAAAGACCACAAACCGTTGAAAAGAAAAGGTCATATAAGTGAAATTTAGTCACCATTGGGGATAAAAATTGAAAACACATTCCTACTTCCCTTCTAAAATAAGGTAATTAGGAATGCGTATTGAATCTTTTAGAAGGAGAGCGCGAGAAGGTCTAAGCATACCTTATAGATGCGTGAAGTCAGGAGGTCTGTTTAGTTTTACCACTGGGAAGTTTCATTCAATTTTTAAAGGTATGAGTGCATTAGTGAAAAGTGTAATTGTATTGAAAATTGAGAGGAACAAATTTAACGTGTAACCCCCAATTTAGTTTGGATTGGATTATTATAACTACAATTGTTAATAATTTTTAATTAATTATTATGAAAATAGTATTGGAATTGATCTTTTTTATACGACCTCTTATATTAACAATCAAATATTTTCCTCCAACTTAATTAAGGTCATTCATTTATAATAAAAATTGTTGTTTTTATTATGATTTTTCAATATTTCGCTATCCTCTGGATAGCATCATTAGGAATAATGAGAAACAATAAACAAAATAAAAAAAACACTACCACTTGTTTTTTAATATTAATATTAAATATAAAAACATTAAATATAATAAAATATTAAATATAAAAACACTACCACTTGTTTTTTAATATTAATATTAAATATAAAAACAAGTGGTTGTGTTTTTTTTTTGTTTATTGTTAATCGTTATTCCTGATGATTCTGCCCAGAAGACAGCGATGTGTGTACATATGTATTGACAAATAAAATGCTAATAAAAACAAAAATTTTTATTATAAATGACCTTAAGCTTGAGGAAAATATTTTATTGTTAGTTATTATTAATTATAATGATATTATTACTTCACTTTGTTCGCTCAGTGTCACATGAAATAACCAAAACAATATTGTATTTATTATATGTAGAATTTTGCCACATTGACATGCTCTCTCAAGTTAATTTTAATTCGCAAAATTTCATTAAAATTTAATAAGATTTTACACTATCGACTACATATACACACAATATATTTATCACACACATTGAACAGTGGGTTAAAAACTTTTTATTTTGAAAATAATTCAGTAGATTGAGAATTACTAAGCTTATGTTCATGAAATTTTAACTGCGGTGGCACAAAAGTATACAAACTTTGTATTGATAGATTTTGGAAGTGAGCCAGACTGTTCAAACTATGTATAAATATACATATATTTAATTTATAGTATTAGCAAAGATGCTTTTTGGGGGAAACCCCTAAAAAATGGCAGTTTTTTCATTTTCCTAATTTACTATTGAATGAATGATATCTATTAGGATAAAACGTAATTCTTTCTTATTCTAAGTTTTATTAAAGTTGCTGCCGAAATTTTAAAATATCAATCCAACCATAAATAAGCCAAACAAAAATCGAAAAACAATTCTAACCCGGCAATTACCATACGTTTAGTAATGAACAAAAAAATACTACTCTTTCTAAACAGTAGAAGTACATCTAGTTGACACCAAAAAAGTATTAAAATAAAAAAAAAAAAAAATAATAATTGATAGATCTGTTTTTACAGCGATGTTACCTGCAGGTGACACTGGGCATAATTTATTATAAATTTCGAACTTTATACATAAATGGGTTTTTATTTTCTTTTATTTATTGTGGAATTTGTACCAAAATTTGAGATGTAGCCCCAAGTTGCACTTAGTACCAGATTTGGGGGATACCAATTACATTTTGTAATTATTTACACATGCAATTACTAATTACATTGAGTTTTTTCAATTACACATTACATGTAATTTGTAATTGAAGAAATACAATTACAATTACTTGTAATTAGTAAATGGAAGTTTTCAATTACTAATTACATGTAATTGTGATTGAAAAAATTCAATTACAATTACAATTGTATGATTGTAATTGAAAAAATTCAATTACAATTACATGTAATTGAAAATTTTAAGTAATGAATTTTTTAAGTAATGAAACTTTTTTGTCTAATTATATTCAAAAAATATTTAATTAAAAAATGAATGAAAATTATATTTAAATGAAAGTAATGAAAAATTAAAAAAATTTTGAATAACATGTAATTAATTGTTAAAAATTTCCAAAAATAACCTTTCAACTGGTGCTGAAGATGTTAAGAAAGTATTCGACTGTAGAAAAGTTTTAGTATTGTAGGATAGTTTTTGTGGCAATTTAGAGATGAATTTATATCACGCAAGTAAATCTGAAGTGCAAATATCAAACTATCTTCTTTTTCACAAAGTCAATGTCTACGGAATATAAAATGAAAAAATGTATAAATGACCGTAAAGTTTTCAAAATTTTGTTATCGATAATTACCTTCATGAAGGTGTTTACCGTAATCGAACATGGATGCAGTTTTCGTATTGCTTGTTTGAATAATGTTGTTGATCATGCAACTCGAGAAATTCATATTTAAGATAAGCTTCAAATTTTTAGGAATATAATTGAATTTCGTTCAATTGGAGGTAATGGTTAGTGCCTAATTACAATTACAATTACTTGTAATATGTAATTGTACTTTTTCAATTACAATTACATATAATTAGTAATTGAAAATTTCCAATTACTAATTGCAAGTAATTGTAATTGAAATTTTTCAATTACAAATTACAAGTAATTGTAATTTATTTTAATCCCTGATTTCAATTACAATTAATTGTAATTAGTAATTGGAAGTTTTCAATTACACATTATCTGTAATTGAAATGTAATTGTAGTGTCTGCTTAGTACACATTTTCCTTGTACGTTCAGAACGAAGACCGCAGGAACCTTGTGAGAAGTCCCTCGACATGTTCGGTCGAACAACCAACACCTCTAGTTTTGTTTGAAACTCTCAATACAATGGGAGCACCGCTATTGTAATTCTTATTTGATGGAGTTCCGTATTTTTGTAGGTAAGGTAAAACGACACCCCTGCAAAATATACTGTAAGTCCAGTTATTACCACATTTTTCCTTGTTGGCAAGCAACGTCTAGTCCAAATGAAAAAAGCGAAAACCAACATTTTTTCCTTGTAAAGCTGTTCTCATAGAGAGTAGCTGTAAAGGCTGACCAAGTTTTATATCCAAATCGTATGGGCTTGCCGTGTATATATATATGTTGTTTTCTGCTACGTCTTCAAAAATACGGTACAATGGTTTCATCTATTGCAAAGTGAGTAGACTCGGAATTTTCAAAATTTGCAGTAAAGTTACCGGTAAGCAACCCTAATAAATTGCGAGTCTTGGCAATGCAGTACTGTCACACAAATGCAGACATTGCTGTATTTCAAAGAAACGGTTTGGTCTTACCAAACCAGCTAGATACCAATTTATTGTATCCAGTTTGTATTTTTTCTAAAAAAATATTTTCACATATTTGGTGGTATTCAGTCAATTCGGCACATCGGCTATAAGATTTATTACATCAATTCGAAGCAATCAGTGACACTGAAGTCACTTCATCGCAGTCACCTTTTCCGCATGAAGAAAATTCTGAAGTAGTATTTGACCACTTATTCCTTATTCTTTAGGCGAAACAGGTTCCTGGGCTTTATTATTATCTGATACTTATGGAGCTTCTTCATCATTTCTATTGGTCTAGTTTGCACTTCCACAACTGAATGCAAGGAAGGTGAACGAAATTGGCTTCATTTTCGTCCCCACTGTCTTCATCAGTTACATCCATATCCTCAGAAGAGAACAAAATGATATCACCAGGATCATCCAACGCCTCTAGTATTTTTACTATTTCGTTCAAGTGCAATATTATATATAATAATATTATATAATTATATATTATACAATAAGGAGGCAATAAACCAATAGTAAAATAGAAATACGTGACATACATACATAAGTAAGTAAAATACTGTCCAGTGTCACCTGTAGGTGACACTTAATAAAACACCCTCAATTAATGTTTTTAACTTCCATTATTAATCTAAATATCTAACAGTACTAATCAACAAATTTTATTGCCGTACTTACCCTTTTGGCATTTTTTCATAAATTTCTTTATCACAAGACACACCAGAATGTAAAAATCAAAAAACCGTTTAAAAAAATCAAAAAATCTGACACTTGGCGGAATGCCAGAATTGCCAAAAACATACCACAAACACTATAGGGTTTTACCTTTGTATTACTGCCAATTGTAAGTTTCAATGATGTCAATATGCATGATAAAAAATGTCGCTAATCTTTGTCACCTGTGGGAATTGACGAGTTAAGTCAGTTTTTTCCCAAAAATAAAAGAAAAAAATTGAAGATGTATGAGCATGTTTTTGTAGATTAGTCTATCTATGTAAACTTTTAGTTTACATATAAAAAATGTGTGAGCGAGGTACAAAAATTTGGGGGTTTACCTACAACCACCTTCACTCTAGAGGGCCGACAGTTTGCATATCTACCCAGCACACCTCTGCTTTGACGGTGAAATTTCTTCAGACATCCTTAGTGGTTCACGAACTATTATTATAATTATTTTCGAAAAAAAAAAAAAAATTTAAACCCACATTGGGATATATTGCAAAATTATTTCATAAGTTAGTTCTGTATTGTCCAACTGTGCGTTTGTTGAGTGAAGCTTATACTAAAAAGCAGCACCCACCCACAATTGCTGTACGCAAGTTAGTGCAAAAAGTTGGTGAGGCAGGCTTGTTTATCAATAATACTCAAGGTCCGCTTTATCATATGGCGCATATTGACATAATGGAATGTTGGTATATTAAAAAAAAACGCGAACAAATTATTTATTTCCTTTGAAATTTATATCATGGGTATCGCATAAGGGTGGGTGCTATTTCTATCGAAAACTCCTTTTAACCAAATTTAAGGTGTCATTTTTTTTAATAGAGCAAGCTATACCGTTCATTTTTCTGCATCCCACCGCTATCACATTTCCATACTCATTAATTTTATGGATTTGATTAATTAATTAAATTACAATTTGTTGTGTTTATGAATTTATTATATTGGGTGGGTGAGTGCTTTGTATTTAAATGGTAAAATTTATTAATTTTTGATTTTATTAGAAATAATTCATACTTGTGTATGATTTTTTAATGATGATTGTTTTAATTTATGTCATTTGTAATATGTATTAAACTTGTTTAAACGTAAATAAAATACTTCATAAACGAGTAGCAAACATATACATTAAAAGGCTTAAATTTGAATAGAAATAGTAATAAATTAAATTAATTAAATTTAAAAGGGTGTTAAATGGAAAAAAAATATCCACCAAGACCAAACAAAATTTAAATTAAAAATCTGAATATTCTCTTAATATGGTAGGTAATCTAAAGGGCTTCAAATTATATACTTATGCCCGTATGTGAAATAAATAAAAAGTAAAAAGTATTGGAGTATACTTCAATGGGAAATTTTGTATGAATATTTATTTGTTCTATGGTTCACCTTACGTAAACCTTATTGATTTTAGATACGAGCAAGTATCTAATATTTGAAAAAGTATTAGGAATGTGTACTAAACTAAAGGTTTTAGTATAAATTTTCTGATTTATGTAAAGGTTCATATTGATGATCTGTTATTTTGGCGACTTTGTTTTTTAGGGTTCCGTTCCCAAAGGGTAAAAACGAAACCTTATTGTTTTCCCTACAAAGTCTATCCGTCTGTTCGTCTGTCCGACTGTCAGCGCCTTTTATCTCTGGAACCGTAACAGGTAGACTCTTGAAATACACAGATGATGTATAGCTGTTGTTGCTATAGCAACAAATACTAAAACTTATAGGGTGTTCCGATAGAGAGTTGTTATTTACGAATATGTGTTTATTTCTTGAACAGAATTTACAAACAGTAATTAAAACTTAGTTCGCTTTATAAACAAGTCCAAAAAAAATAAACCGAAAAATTAAAGGGTGTTCCAATAGTGGTATGATTTGCATGTATATTTCCTAAGTTTTGAACCACAATAGGTGGACTCTTGAAATTTTCACAGAAGGTGCATAACTGTAGCCACTATAGCAATAAATACTAAAACTTATAGGGTATTCCAAAAGTGATGTGTTGATTACGATTATGTTTCCATTTCTTGAGCTGTAGAAGGCAAATACTTAAAATTTGCAGACAGTAATTAAAACTATGTTCGCTTTATAAACAAGTATAGAAACGTGAACCTAAATATTAAAGGGTGTGCGTGATTTGTATGTGACGGGATTTGCATGTATATGGCCTAAGTTTTGAGGGATAATAGGTAGAATCATGAAATTTTTACAGGAGGTGTATTACTATGGCCACTATAAAAATAGTAAAAATTAAAGGGTGTTCCAACAGTGACGTGATTTGCATGAATACGGCCTAATTTTTAAACCGTAATAGGTAGACTCTTTCAATTTTCACAGATGGGGTACTAATCTGACCTCTATATAAAATAATAAAAATTAAAGGGTTTTCCGGCAGTGACGTGATTTTAAACGCTAAATTGTTGGATAAAGGACACACTCAACCAGCACGAAGTGCACCAAGAGGCAATGCTAATCCCAATTTGTCCATATTATTGTCTTATACTTCTTCCTTCTTATTGGCCGTGGACAACATGTGATTACTTCAGGACAGCAATATGTATCGCACAGCAAATGTAAAAATAAAAATTCTACAAAAGGGATTCGATTTTGTGGTCGATCGTATGATGTTTTTCACGCTATACTTTTTATAAGGCCACAGTTTTCTGAATCATTTCTGAACATATTTATTAGGTGTAAAACTCATAATTGTTGACAAATCATACTTACCTAGTCAAATATAAACATGGTTGTGGTATTGTCACAAGAACTATTGTACATTATGATTTCTGTAACAACATATGGTTGTCATGAACAAATTTTAGTTGTTTTTAACATTACTTTGAGTACAAACCATAATATGTTCATATTATAATGTTTAATAATAATATAGTTAACCACAACCGTATAATTTAGTTATATGTTGCTGATAGATTATGGTTACTTTACTCGCTAGATTTGTTTGGCGGAGTCGATGAGAATTGGAATTTGATTAATATCTCACACACAGCTTGTTTTATTTCAATTTAGAATTTATCTGACCTTATTGTAAAACTTTAAACAATCAAGAAAGTGCGATCATAATAATAAAATTTTCTAATTTTATAAGAAAATCTAATAACAACTACATCATTAGAGTTAAATTGAGCACAATCATTTGTGGAAATAAAATTAAATATTATTTGAATTAGGAAAATGCTACATCAGTTTCTAAAAGAAACCCCTTTAAAGCATTGAAAGTTATTTATTAATATTTCATTCTGTCGTACAGATTTGTCTAAATTTGTCCTTAGTATGATTTTCCTAAAATAAGACAGTTTTGGTTTTTTTTCTTGATTTTCGTGAATATTTGATTTTTGGGCTGTTGTCCATCTCATCAAAATAAACTAACGAACATAGTCTTCATTTCTTTTTAAAGCAAATTTAGGTGGTTGAATAATTTCCAAGGACAAAGATAGCTATTTTATTTTTTTTACCAAAAGTACTTGAATGGAAAAGATTTAACATTAAACTAGCTACAAGGAAAGTTAAAAAGGTCTAGGACTTCGTAAATTACATGTAAATATGTATCACAAATAATTATTGTTTTTATAAATTAAAGAAAAAAAAAATCATAATGAAGGAGAAATGCTACACGATGAAGAAATACACCAACATAATCGTTATACGAGGACTACCTCCGCCTGCATTGATTTTTATTTGTTTTCGTTTTAATATAAAAAATTGAATTTCAAAAATATTTATTAAGTTTTATTTTTTGTGTAAGATGTTGTTAATTCGGCTAAAGGTCCATCCAAAATAAAAACAGCGTTTATATTTTGTTTTATAAAATTATTTTATTATATTCCAATATTTCGGTTAGCTTCGCTAACCATTATCAAGGAAATCTATTTAACAAGAAAAACATTTGATAAATAACAAACACTATAATACATAAATTATTTCGTACATACATTTTAAAAGACGATAGTTAGAAACAAAAAAATATATCACTATTACATTCAACGGACAATTAGAAACTGAATTTATTTTTGTTTATGTTTACTTATTATATGTCTGTACAATTGCGCACAATTATCGGTGTCTGTTTTATAGTTCAATCGTTCATTTGGCGGTACAGAAATTATATGAAGTATTTCAAGAGTAAATTTTTTCTTGTAGTTGTTCTCTTCTTGTAGTACTCTCACGTTCTCAAAATTAGGTTTGTGATTGTGTCTGGCACAGTGTGCTGCTAGCGCCGTTTTTTGCTCTATTGGTTTGTCTGTTGCTTTGATGTCCGATTTATGAGAGGACATTCTTGTTTTTAATTTTGTTTTTGTTGTGCCAACATATGATTTATTACATGGATTTAATCCTTCACCATTACAATTGATTTGGTATATTAAATTGGACTTGTCTTTTTTTTTTCAGCTTGTCTTTCATTTTACTAAATAATTTGCTCAATGAATTGTCTGTTTTCATTGCTAGTTGAAATGTATTGTTATTGTAAATATTTGTGTTTGTGATTCTTTCGGTTAGTCCCGGAATATACGTGATTGGTTTGTAGATTTTCGGTATTTTATCTACGTTTGTAGTATCTCTCCTTCTTCTTTTGACATGCTTAATTAGTTCGTTAATAGTTTTTCGAGGAAATTCATTCTTGCTTAGAATTATTTTAATTTTATCTATATTACTTTTATAAAATGTCTCGTCACTAATGTCAAGTACTCTGTGGATGAAATTTGTTGCTGTATTTATTATAGTTTTTCTGGGATGCTTGGAGTAAAAATTTATTAATCTGTTTGAAGCTGTAGTTTTTTGATACCAGTCAAGTTTTAGTAATCCTTCTTTTCTCTGTATCATGGAATCTAAATATGGTAGTTTATTGTCATTTTCAGTTTCTATTGTGAATTGGATATGACTGTGGAATGAATTTAACTTTTTTAATGTTTCCGTTACAATGTTAGTTTTTACAATAGCAAAGAGGTCATCCACATATTTGGTTATTATTCTAGGTTTGTTCTGCATTTCTCTTAAGGTTGATTCTAACAGTTCCTCCATTATTATGTCAGCTATCACAGGTGATGCTGGTGATCCCATAGGCATTCCTTTTAATTGTTGATAAATCTTATCGTCATATTTAAAGTATCTACAGTCTTTAATACAAAAATTGAGTATATCCATGAATAAGTTTTTTTGGTATATTTGTTTGGTATTTTATTTTTTGTTTACAAAATAAAAGTTATTTTTCGAGTTTTAAATTTTGCTTAACAGTTATTTCTCAAGTTTTATTTTTGGATTGAAAAAAATAAGTTATTTTTTAAGTTTAGTTTTTTTCTTAAAAAATATTAATTACCTAATTTGTAATTTAATTTATTCATTCTTAGAGTGAAAAAAAAACTTAAAAAACTTAAGAACTTAAGCTTGATTTCAAATAAAACATATTATTTTTTGATTTTTTTTAATAAACTTTATTTACCCAAATGTATATACGAGTAGATTTCTTTTCTAAGCTAAAAATAAAACTTAATAAATAATCATTGTTTTCGAAGACAAAAATAAAACTTTAAAAATAACTATTATTTCCCAAGCAAAAATTAAGAATTGAAAAATAAAAAGTAAGTTTTTATTAAAACTTATAATCGTTACGATCCCTGCATGAAACTTTAATAAATTTTTTATATATTTTCAACTTCTTATATATTTTCAACACATATCTATGCCCGAAAATGAATAAGAATAAAAAATGTATATTCATATCTTAACATTACATTATTTTTGTTATGCCTCCCTTATCACTTATGCATTTCATTTTGCCACAAAAATAACAATAACGGTTTGTTTCTCTTAGATAGAAAGATAAAAAATTTATGATAAAAAATGCATGCCCCAGGTACAATTGCAAACAAAAAATTAATCAATACATAAAGCAGAAACAGGTAAAAAATACATTCCAAAAATGAAGTGCAAACTAAAATAAATGCTTACCATATCCTACGAGCCAATAGAATACCTTTGCAACTCTTAAGTGGGTCATGGCATATATTTGTACAATGCATATGTGCAATAAGTACGAAAAGTATAAAAATATATATTTTTCAATGGTCACAGGAACCACATTGTGTTTTCTGTAACAATATATAGTTAAAAATGTGGGGTGGTGTCGATGGCTTCTAAACGGCTATCTTCACCAAATGGGAACTACAAGCACTGGGTAAGACACAAGAAGTCTCGCAATAAAAAAAGGAAACACAAAAGTTTAGTCTTTTCAATCAAAAAAAAAAAAAAAAAGGCGAAGTTGCAAATTAACTTTCCTTCAGTTTATTAATTTCTAAATAATTTCAAAATGATATTTCCAAAAAAATTATATTTTAATTTTAATTACGAATAGCGAATTACAAATTTTTAATGGCGCGAACAACGATATTTAGGCAATTACAATTAAAAACGAATGCCAACGATATGGCAAAAAGAAATTCGAAATATTAAGAAAATTACGGCCAACTATATGGCGCAAATTATTATTTGAAAAATACAATTTAATTAATTCTAAAGGCGCGACTGGTCTACTACGATAAAAAGTATATTAGCTCAATGGATGATGAATAAGCGGCAATTGAAGATAGACGTCAACAAACTTCTACTAGCTTTGGCATCACTCAACCATGAACCAGGGATGGAAATTCATCATGGTTCAGACGTGAACAATAGTTATGATGAAGAAATTTTAGCTTTTGGTCTCGATAAACAAGTGTCATCGTTTCTTATAATCCCCCTAATAATTATCATTCATCTATGCATGGCAACCTTCGTTATTTGATGTCTACATGACATTTGCGGTGTGTCAAAGAGTGGAAGAAGAGAGCTGAAGCCGAATGGTAGAAATAGACAGTTCAATCGTGATCGTCAAGGCAACAACATGAAAAACTCTTTTATCTACATACATTCAATAAACATTTATATTTAATATTATTAATTCGTGTCGTTGTTGTATTTATTAAAAGAACGGTTTGGTAAGTTTCCTCCTACTCAACGTTCCATCCTTTGACAATTTCAGAAGTGGGATTGGCACGACATATGGTTTTCTCGAAATTGGTTTTGGAGACGTGACAGAAATTTTCATTTTCATGGTACTACATTTTCCCATTTTACTCAGCTTATCCGCGAAACAACTCGAATATTTATCTACTAGTTCGATCACTTGACCTTTTTCATTAGTTCCAAGGTTTTCACCAAATTGTACATGGTCAACATGCATAGCGTCATTATTTTTTTTATTTCGTGAAATTCTACTTCCACAAAGTGGGTCAAATGATCAATTGAAATATTAGCGTATAATTGCGCCTTTGAAATTTTTCATTAATAAAAGTGCAGGTATGCTGTTTTAATTAGTCGTTGTTCTGAATTTTTATTAATTTATAACAAAATAAAATCCTGTATTGATATACTCTATTTTTTAACAATATATTATTTGGAGTAAATTCAAATAAAATAGTGTATAATGATTTTCATACATATTGTAAAACAAACAAAATAGTCTAAGTGACATCATGGTACATTGAATCTTATTTTTTTGCTATTAAAGCACTTGTAAATTAATGAAATATTATCTACTAGTAGCCTGATTATTCCACCATCGATTATTTTCTGAAATATTACTGTTTTCCCCGATGTCTAATAAAACAAAAACTTCAAGCTGCATTATCTCGAAATGACGAAAAAATTATACACTATTGTTTTATTAAGGGGACGATATATTACTCTTAGATTATGGTTACCTCAACATGTTTTTTCTAGCGTGTAAAACTTTCACAACAACCAATAAACAGTTAAAACGAGAAACAACGTGTGTGGAAATAAAACGATATTTAATTTGTGCTAATAAAACTGTGAATTTGAGGCTGTTATTTTCATTATTTTTTATCATTTTATAAATATTAAAATAAAAACGCAAAACTGGGCGGTTACTGCGTATTTCGATTAGAACAGGAAATCATTCGAAGTTGTATGACCTTAACATTGTGTTTCGAAAACAATTTCTTTCGAATCGAAATACACAGTAAACGCCCTGCAATTTTTATTCTCTGAAACTGGATTACCTTCCTTATGCGCGGTCTTGTAGTCATCAATAAAACCATAAAAATTATATTTTTTATGAAAGCCTATAGTTTCTTGGTTACTTATACAGTTGATTAAATTTAAGTGTTTGTATGAAAATTTACAATTGAACTTTTCTCGGTAACTAGAGATCCTGCACGCAGAAAAAAACATGGTTTTAGAATGGTACCAAGGTTACTACAACCAAAAAATGCATTATGGTTGGTTTCAACTATACAATTTTCAAACCACAACCAAAGTTTTATTGGTATTCCCAAATAATAATGTATTTTTAACCATAATATATTATTAGTAAACAAAATATGATTATTTTGTTCGTAAGTAACCACTGTTTGACTAAAAATTAAACAAACAATGTTTGGTTTTCTTTGTTGAAGTTATGTGTTTAGTTTTTAAAATTATTACAATCTAAATATACGGACTTGTTTAAAAAAATAATAATTCATTAATTGAATTGCGTCTCATATCGAATATATTTACTAATAAATACATGTGTGTTTTATTATAGGGTATGTTTATATACACAATAATAAGGTATGTTTTTATATTTTTATTTCCTAATATTTAAGTATTTAATAATTTATTTCATAATAAAATTTTATATTTTACAATGGTATTTTTATGTAAGACAATAATATGGTTCTAACAAAATAATATTTATATTATATTAATAATAATAAGATTATGGTTACCTCAACCATGTTTTTTCTTTGCACACTTAGCCAAAAATTTACCTAAATAGTGTAAAATGCGGTGTAGTAAGTTATAAAGCTAAACAATTTTTTAGTCAAATCTACAGACGATTTTCGTAAAAAAATAATTTTTTAAATTCCTTACATTGAAGAAATTTCTTGAATATGACTATTTTTTTGTTGTTGTTTAATAGGGTGTAAATGTGGTGAAAATGTAGTTAAATTAACTAAAATTATTAGTTAATTTCTATAATCTTTTTTCTTTAAAATATCTTTATTATTATTAGATAAAAATCTATACGTCTTCAATATAATCTGAAATTAAAATTGCATAAATGAATACGGCTTTCATTTCCTGTTGTGGGTATTTGAGTTTTGGATATAATTTGAATGTTTCTCTCAAAATGTCCACAGAAATATTTTTGTTCGTAAAAATCGTTAAGTTTTACTTTTCATCAACACTCCGAAACTGACCGCAAACACAATTTATTTATTGTTACAAACGTTTAAAATAAAAAATAAATTGAAAATTTTTCTATTTATATGTATGTATGTCAACTGTAATAATTTTTCTGAAGTTTTCATACATATGGGTAATTCCATGTCAAATCAACAGAGTACCCAAAATGACTACTTCAGATGTTATTGAAACTTTTTTTATTTATATTCCTTGACTACTTGAATCCAAATAAAATTAAAAAATATCTCTTAAAGTTTTTTAGCTATAACCTTATAAAAATAGAAAAGTATCTCTTTTTTGCATATGCGCTCGAGGATTAAATATATTCTGATTCTAGTTCTATATTCTAATTGTAGTGCTATGTTCTAATTCTATAATAGTGGCTTAATGAGTTCACCATGGGGACCATGGTGGGATCAGAAATTTTGTTAAAAAACACCTAATTTTTATTCATTATAAACTGAAAAAATATAAATTGGTTAAAACTGAAATTTTTATGGTGCCTCACTAAGCCATTTTAAAAAACATACTCGTATGTATGTAAATTTAAAAAAATTAAAAGACACTATCTCTAAAATTTTAATAATTTTTTTAAATATAAGAAAAAATTTGTTAAAAACAAGTTTTTTTCATGCTTATGAAAGCCTTAAGTTGAATATAATTTGTAATTATATTTTTATTTTTTAGAAAATAAAAATCTAAAAAAGACATTTTTGTGCAAAGCTGATAAACTTGAGATAAAAAGGCAAGTCAAAGGGTAAATGATATTAACATCAAGGTAAATGAAATACCGCAACTCCCAAAATAACGAAACAAAAATCACAAATTTTTTTAGTTTTTTGCCCATAAAATTCACATATGGACTATGGATCATGATACTGTTTCAGTAAAAATTGGATATATACATATGTATATATGTATGTATTAAGCTTTTTTAAGCCTGTCTTCCTTTCCCGATCCCAGGGTTTTTTGGGATTTTAGAACATATGGGATGAAATCAAAATTTCGATGTCAAATTGAAAGACGTCAAGCTCCATCAAGAATGATTTTTTACACGAATTTTTGTTTACACGTATGTACGTGCATAAAATAGGCTTAGACAAAAATATAAAATTTTTATATATTCGTAAAGAATTTTTTCGGACTGAAATACAAAAAATGCAATCATTTTGGAATTTTTATATTACATCGCAATCGTCTAGGTTTGAGCAGAGAATAGGTATCACCTTGAAATTGAAACTACGAGAAAAAAATTAAGAAATTAAAAAAAAATGCATTCAATATTTCGAAAAAACTGGAACTGGTTATCGAAAAATTAAAAATTTTTAAATGCTTACAACTCGTTAATTGCAAGATATAATTTATAGATAAAATTATTGATTTCTAAGTCTTAACAAGAGCATTAAGTCCATTTATAATTAAATAAATCGAACAAAATTTAAGCAATGCCATGCTGTAAAAATTTTTTTAATTTTGAAACCACCTAGCGATGCCCCTGGTAAGTGAATTGTGCCCAGCGTCAGTACTTAAGGTCATGTCAATTTAGGATCAATCGGACAAGGCCTTTACAATTAGATTAATTATTTTCAATTAATTTTGACTCATATTATATATTGTGCATAGAATTGAAATATTCCCATTGCTTTTGAATACACCTCGTATGCTCTTGCCAATAAATTTTTGGCAGTATTTTTAATTTTTTAAAAAAATTTTATATTTTTTGTTTTCAAGAAACTTCTTTTTTCTTATCATTTACCTTAGAAGAATAATGGCACAATATTTAAACTTTTGCAATCAATGGAAAACAACTGAATTAAAATGCATAAAATGGAAACCATCAGAAATATTTTTTCTTTTACACTTTTATTTAGTTCTTCTTATTGTAGTAACGGTCCTGAAAGTTATGAAAAAAAGTTTAGAACTAAAGAAAGTGCTGCATTTATTTCGCTTCGTTTAAGTTGTTGTTTTTTTATATATTAATTTGTTCAATGTTTTTGCGGCAACAGTAAGACTACATATGCTGCTCTAGATAGTAAAATAGTTTTCAAAAGACATTAAGCGAGAACATGCAGCAAAATGAAAAACAACCTTGAAGAAGTTTCTCATGAAACTCATGTGCTAAACACGCCTTAAAACTGTCTTAAAATTATCGGCAAATTTATGTTAACATTAGGCTTGTAATTTATAGTTAAATTTAAGAAACTATCAATTTACGAAGTACCTTTTCCCATAACAGATTACAACATACGAGTTTTGTGTGCTCTTTTTAGCAGAAGATACTAAAGCTAAATAACTAATAGCAGAGAAGTTGTTGGGCAACAATGGACAGTGGGGCAGAATTAAAATATTTTAGAAAAAACTCAGTCATTTGTAAAGAGCCAGGCCGATTGATCCAAAATTTGATATGAGCTGCTATGGAAAGTTGGGTACCTTGCAAATTCTTTTAGAGGTAAGCATTTCTAAATAATACCTACAATATGATGCTTTAATATGTCAATTATGTATTAAAATTAGCAAGTTATAAGCATTTAAAAAATAAAATTTTTGATTTTTTGTTACTCTGGTGCAGTTTTTTCAAAATATTGAGTAGAATTTTCAAATTTTTTTTTCAATTTAAACAAAATATGCAGATGCGAAGTATTTAACTTTCCGACTACATAGAGCTACGCCACGTCACGTGGATGGTTTACAGCATCAAAACTAAGTTAAGATACTCCTCTGCTATGTTCAAATTTTGTATCAATGGGACTAGCCCTTTACAAATAGCTGAGTTATTTCCAATATATATTGATTCTGCCCCACTGTACAATGTTACGTTTTATATTTACAACATCACTATCATAATATTAGGAGTAAATTTTAGAGTGTGTTGAGTTTAAAGCTTATAAGTTTACATTTCGAATTTTTTACTCTTGATGTTGTAGTTAGAGTAAATATAATTCGGATGCCTCTGGCATTATTTAATATAAAATCGTAGTAGTTACTGTTCTAGAAGTTAGTCATAATTGTATATTTTTGGGCAACTAAATATTCACACCTGATGTCTGTTTATCATTTTAAGGTAGACGCAAAAACAATAAATAAGAAAAAGAACTTCATAAGAAGTTAAGAAATAATTTTTGGCAAACAAATTTGGCGAATTAAAAACTTCTTATTCCACACAGAAGCATACAAGACGTGGACAGATTTTTAAAGATGCTGCAAAGATAGAAAATAAAGAAAATAAATATATAATATAAATAAATGAAATAAAGAAAAAAGGCAGAAATAATTTCACTTCAAAGTTTGAGTTTTGTATTACAAATTTTAATTAAACATTTTTTTTGGGTGTTAGTCAACCTTTCTTTTATTAAATATTAAGTTAATAATCAAGCCTGAGGTGTTAATTATTTATTTTTATACTTCTTTTACTACATAGTTCTTTTTATACTGTATGGAGTCGGCGACCAAAAATACTTCCAGTGTAGGTTTCATCATGAAACTTTGTTAACTTTTTTATAAATATATCGGAACTATTAGTGATAAAATGGGAGTGGTCGATGGCTCATAACAATTTTTAAACAGCTTTAAAAAATAAATCTATTTATTGGTAATCGCATCAGTTAAGAACAGCTGTCATATAATAAAACAAAGCTGTAATTGATGGAGTTGTATTTTAAAGTTAAATATACACCCTGCTAATTAGATGTATTCCAGTACTCTTCTATATCTATACCTATACCTGTCTGTCTGTCTTTCTGTCTGTGTTCGCATCACGTAAAAACCACTCAATAAAATTTAACAAAATTCTGTGAGTAGGTACCTTAGTATCTTGATTCCAATATACAATTTTATTCCGCAAAAATGCTAATGCAGAATAGTTTAAGGCGGCACTAAAAAAGTAAGGGTCTTTGGTGTGAATTTCTTTCAATGCAAAATCGAACAAAATATTACAAGGACGCTCACGAAGTGGCGGGTACAGCTAGTTAATTATAAAATTAATAAATACTATATGGAAGTAGCGGCTCCATTTCATGGTTTACAACTTGACAGAAAATTAAGTTCCGCAAACAGTAAAGAAGGCTAATGAGTTGTTAGGTTTTTTTAATTTAAGTTACGTGACATTTTATTTCTTTCTTATTTTGACAATTATTTATTTATTTGATTGTGTGTTTTTATCTTTGTATATTTGTGTTACATTTAAATAATTGTTTAAGTTTTTGTGATATTTTCTAAGCAATTAAAAGTTTTTTCTGGTTATATTAAACTACAGTTTGTTGTCTAATTATTACTTCAGGTGTTGCAGATATTTTGTTTTTGTTGTTGTTATTATTGTTGTTGTTACTGTCCTTGTAGTAAGAGTTGTTATTGCTTTGTATTGTTGTTGTTTTACTACAAACATACCGTAATGGTAGAAGTTGATGTTATTTGTTGTAATTACAGGTTACTTTGGCATGTTTGTCATCAAATCATGTTGTGGCAGTTGTAGAACAAAGCCATTAAAAGTTGGTTTAAGGTGGATAGATTGAAAATGTTTGTGTCTCCTTTTAACGGGTTATTTAACATGTGCTTGCTGATAAGAATGCCGTTGTAAGGTTATTCATTTGTTTGTTTATTTGGGCGTCAATCACGGTCAAACGGTTAAAACATAGATAAATGCGTATCTACAAGGTGCAGTAGGAAATGTTAGTTTTGAAAAATAGTCATTTTTATAGGACCGAGCAAAAGTTAATTCAAATTGAAGCATGGATACATCCTTATTTAGAAAGTGCTATAGGATATATCAAAATTACTACTAAGGGAGGTAAAAAAGAGGAAAACAGGAATTTTTATACGGATAAACCGATTTGAATAAAATTTTAAGCATTTATAGATATGTACTTATGTGTTCAAGTAGAATATGTCTGTACTCAAAACTAAGACCCTGAGGGGGTAAAACAGGCTAAACGGGGTATTTGATATAGTTAAACTGATTTTGATATAATTTGAGACAGTTCCAATATGGTATGCATGTTTCCAATACTTTTACTCAGAGGGGTAGAAAGTGGGTCACACCGGCTTCTTTGTGAGGCTGAACTAAAATAAACCCAGATAGATCTTCTATCACTCAAAGAGGTAAAAAGGAGCATAATGGGCTTTTTTATATGGCTCAATCGATTTTAATAAAGTTTGAAATATAAATAGATCTTAGTTTAGAAAAAAATTTAATATTGTAATATCCTATTCTAATGTCATATTTTAGTAAACATATATAGTCTATTCTAATAGACAATATATGTTTTCTCAACTAGGACCCATAGGGGTGAAAAGAACATTTTCATAAGGCTTGTCATAAGGGCTGTTAAAAAATTGGGAACATAGATATTTCCTTATCTATGGCAACCAAAAAACTCCGACCAGAGGGAATTTAATTTTTTAATTGGTGGTTAACTTGATATATCGATTACGATGCGAATGTGATCCAAGCAATTGTTTTATATCCGAAACTACTCATTTCATTTCTAAAATTGTTTCTTCTGTATTAAGTAGATTCGTTTTACCGGTATGTAACTAGAAAGACTCTAACAAAATGGTGTTCCCAAACGTCGGTTAAAAAAGCTAGTACTAGCAATTGAAAAAAATAAAAAATAATAATGAGTATAATAAAAATAGTAGGAGTAAAAAGAATAATTTTTCTTTAAAATTAATCACATTATTTGTTATGAAAAATATTCTTTCAACTTATAACGTAGACAGACGACAGAGTTATGCGTTGTGCGACGGAGTTGTGCCTTAACATTCTTAATTAAAATTAACTTTTGAATTTATACTGAATTTAGATATTTAAATATGACAACAATCAAGTAGATAATGACAAATTATTTAAAATTGTGTAAAAATTTCAATTATGGAGCAGTTACAGAAAAAGTTTTTTAAGCTTTCTTTGAAATAAATGCTAATTTTTCACTAACAGCATAGGTGCTAATCGCACTTTCTGCCTTCTATCCATTTAATTAAAATACATATATGTAAATGCTAAATAAATTTACTTGACGAACAGTGCTAAGTGCACATAGCTTGTTGTAGAACCTTTCTTTTGCTATTTATCGCCAATTTTCCATTACTGGTTATAAACCCTTACTCACGACAGTATTGAGAAAAATCCGGGAAAAAAAAAGAATCGCAAATCGAGAGGCAAGAGTAGGTTAAATTTGAAACTGACATATCATATAGTCTTACTATGACCACTAAATAATGTGCAAAGAAATCAAAAGGCTTTCAAAGCGCAACTTTTTGCAATTTATGGGATTTATTATGAACATGTTTTTAACCTTTTGAGTACAGAACCCACGAAAGATATTTAATCATTCCATTTTTTACGTTAATACAAATTATGATTTATTAGAATGATAAATTTCAATCATTTCAAATATATTTTTTGTTTCTTCTGATTTTTGAATATTATAAAACATAAAGTAAACAAAAATCTCATAATTTTGAAAGTAAAATAATAAGCAAAACGTCAGTTTATATAGCGACGAAAAGAGATAATCACCCTTATCACGATTGGCGTAGGCGTATTACATCGATTGGCGTAGACCTAGTCGAATAAAAAATATTATGGTACCATGTAAAATGATACGACAATTTTGTAAATGATTAGTAATTTAAAAGATTACAACATATTAAATTTTTTTGAAACAGCCTGTTTGAAAAGTGTAAAAAAAGACAACTAAAAAACTAAAACTGTAAAGTTTGCCGATAATTTCAAAATTTTTTTAATAAATATAACAACGTTTTCCTCATCCTCATAAGATGAACATACTTTAAGTGCTGAGGAAAGTATTGTTAAAAGCAAACAATTAATGTTGTAAATTGTTTGAAGGGTCCACCATCTGTTGTGTGGCTTTCAGCTTTATTGGGTTCCAGTTTTTTCTTGATTGAACTTAAAATCAGCACACACCTTCATCCAGCTTTTACCCAATCTAAATATAGGGCCAGGACAATTTAACTCCTCAGATATAGAGTTTCATTCTTTTGTATTTATTTGTTTTTACTCTTGTTAATTCCTTAGACCAAATACGTTTTTTCCTCTATTAACTCTACCAATTTTGTAAATTGTGCTGCTGTGGTGATTCTTATCCTAAAATTTTAGTTAACAATTCAATATTAAATTTATTTTATCACAAAATTAATGAAGTTTTTGGATAACTTACGTTTTACTTCCTTACATTTCAACAATTTTAAACTCAATTTAATTATGGTGTTTGAAAAATTTCTAACGACAAATTTTATCAAATTTTACAGGCAAATACGCCAAACACGATACTGTTTTTGTAACAGATTCGAAAACACAGTCGTACATTTTAGCGTTTTTGCCAACCACGATACCATTTTCAAAAAACGCACTACTTTCGCCTGAAAACGCCAACCTTCCTTCCTTGTTTTATCGTAGCATGGTTATTTGGATAATTAATATTAATCATACACTCTGCTGGCTGCGTATACGTAATAATTTTTAATCTTTTACAAGTAACTTTTTTTAATTAATTTGTGTCAGTCACACTGCAACAATTAAAATTCTTATGATTACACATGGCAAAATAAATATAAATATAAAAAATCATTATTTAAAAAAATAATAATTATTTTTAGGTAAAAATTTCAATTAATTTAAGCACAATGTATTGAACTTCGATAATTGAACTTAGTTAAGCAACGATAGTATTTTTATTTTTCTTGCTTTCTTGGTTATATTAGTCAACTCTAAATATAGTATTGAGAAGTAAAAACATATTTTAGACAAAAAAAAAAAAAAAAAAAACGCTATATTTTTCCGCAGGTAAAAAAATAGAAGAGGGTCTTTTTACCAACTTATTGCATTACCCATGTATCACTGAAATGTCAATATTTTATTCATTCTTCTTGGTAATTTTTTCCTGATTTCTACACTAATTAGTTTTTAGATAAAAGGTACTAAATGTACTTTATAATAACGTCTTGATTTTTTTTTTGATAATTATGTCAAAAACTTTTTGGTCTTCAACAATAGTTGGTAAAAGTTTAAGTTTGTGTAAACAATGGTCATTAACAAAGTACAACATTTTTAAATTCAAGTTAAGGGCAAACTGAAGTCGGCATACAAAGCTTGAGTCTTTTAAAACTAATTGTATGATTGCTGCAGTTTTTCTCTCCTAAAAAAATTACAGTAGCAATTAACAAAGAAATTTCTTTCAAAGATGTATTTTATAATCAAAAATATATACAGTGGCGCTCTGTATTTTTATGCAGTACAAACTTTGTCACTAAAAGGGTAAATAAGAACCGAAACGTGCACACCATGTTATCATATAAAAGAGAAAATATCTTTCTTAGAAAAAAAAAAAATTAATTTAAAATAAGAACAAAAGATACTAAAATTTTCATTAAAAAGCTTCTTTTTAACCAACTTAAAAAAAGAAGGAGGTTATCTATTCGTCTGAATGTTGCTTTTTTATGTATGTAACCGCAGAACTTAGCCATTTCTAAACCGATTTTAAAATTTTTTTCTTTCTTTGAAAGGTTATGCTTTCAGTTTGGTTCCGTTTTAAAAACAGTTCATTATATTAAAAATTAAAGGGTGTCCCCATACGACATACATGTTTTTTTAAGTGTATTAAAATTAAAATTTTAAAAAATTGCGTGTCGCTATAGCTCCCAACAGCAGAAATTGATAAAAAAAATAAAAAAATTAGGTGACGTAATTTGACCTATATGGGCCCATCTTTTGAACCGTTATAGACAAAACCTTGAAAATTTTACAGAATATCGATTACTAGGACCGTTATAATAAAATGTATAAATATTAAAAATTTTAAGTTAAAGGGTGGTCCAATAGTTCATTTAATTTGATGTATATGGCCATAATTTAGAACAGTTGTACGCAGACCGGTGAAATTTACAAAGAACCTGTATTGCTAAGTCCGCTAAAATTTGAATTTGGAAATAAAAGGGTGTCCCAATAGTTAATGTACGTGGCCAAACTTTTGAACTGTTATAGAGAGACAGATGAAATTTACAAGGAACCTGTATTGCAAAGTCCACTATAGCAAGTATACAATTTTAATTTAGAAATTAAAGGGTGTACCCATAAATTGTGTAATTTGATCTATATGGCCCTATCTTTTCAACCGTTAAACACAAACACTTGAAAATTATACAGAATGTCCACTACTTTCTCTGGTATAATAACAAGTATGTATAAATATTTGGAATTATAATGTAAAGGGTGTCCCAATAGTTCATGTAATTTGATATATATGGCCAAACTTTTGAAGCGTTATAGAGAGATAGTTGAAATTTACAACAGGTCTTTAATTTCAAATTGTAAACTAAAGGGTGTCCCAATATCTGATGTTATTTCATTAATGTGACCCTATCTTTAAAACCGTTATAGACAGAGGCTTGAATGGTGTCCCCATAAAAGACGGATGCTGGTGAAAATAGCTTAACTTTTCAACAGCAATAGGGAGAGGCTTGACAATCACATAGTCTTTACTTTTTCCCTCTAATTTTGGCGCATGATTTATTTGGTTTAAATCTAATTCTTACAGATTACTTCTTATATTTTTAGCTTAGAATTCGTGCCCTTCTACCTGTTTTGAAGTCGGTTTTTTTTGGAAGAATTATTTTCTTCAACTTTGCATGACTCTTTGGAATGTTGCTGGGGCAATCTTGAGACCGAATGACATTCTATTAAAAATATAGATTCCAAAAGGAACTGTAAATGCTGTTTTAAGTTTATCATCCTGATTCATCTCAATTTGGCAGTACCCAGATTTTAAATCAATTGCAGTCATATAGGGTGTAGTTTTAGCAGCATGTAAAAGATCTTCCATTCTTGGCAAAGGATAAGTATCAGTTACAGTTATGGAGTTAAATTTTCGATAATCTATTAACACGACCGGAAAAGCCCAAGGAGATTATTTTTACTCTATGATGCCTTTCGATAACATACTGTCCAATTCCAGTTTTAATTTTTCTTTCATTACTGGTGAAATTTTGTAGGGTGGGTTTAATATGGGAGCGTTATTTGCAGTATTAATTTTGTGCTTTATACCTTTTATAGGTAGATGAGGAAATATTCTGATATATGTCTTCATACGAGTTTAGAAGTTGTAATAATTTTATTTTCTAAATAAGGGTTTTCATTTTCACATACATATATTGAAATCGATTGCGTTCAATTCAAAAGCTTTTATTTGAGATTCTCTAATTGTTCGTTTTCTCTTCATAGGAGGAAATAAATTAGTATCCTGTTCATTTGAAGCTTCAAAATTCAGAGGTAGAGAATTTTCAAAAATCTTTAAAATTCCTCTTGGCGAATAATCCGTTTGTGGGGAATAAATTGACTTTAATGTCAGTGTATTTTCTGAATTATTTTTGTTATTTGATTAAAACCAAGACACAAAATCAGTATTACTACAATTATTCGATGAACTTGGACGACTATTTTCGACGTTTGTTTGGTTGAGATTATTGTTATCTTTAACCTTTGATGGTTTAGAATTAAATTCAAAATGTGTTTGCGGTTCATCCTTAAAGTGTCATATTCTTTGAGCTAAATCCATTACAATACGGCTTGTTCCAAGAAATCAATACCGAGCAAACTTCTATTATCTTTGGCCTTTGGTAGGCAAATAAACGAACTCGTTTATATCTCTTGCCAATTATTATATCAACTATGGTTCCTAGCAGAAGGAATTACTCGTAAAGAGAACGAGTAATTCCATCTGTTCTATGTTCTATTTTAAACCACTCAATATCGCGAGCTTTTGAAAGAAGGTCCTGAAACGTTTCGACACTATCTCTAGGGATTTTCTCGCGTAGTTGTACATTTAAAAGAGAAAATATCATATTTATTACTGTGCTTTCTGGAAGCTTTTCGTTAAGTTGTGCGAATAGACGTCGTTTTCTACAAATGAAACTGTCAGTCTACTCAAAGGATTTTTGTTTGTCTTGAAAAATCTTTGAATATATCATCCAATCTGTCTTAGGAGGAAAAAATGCATTTCGTAGGATCTCAATCTCTTCGTCAAAATTTCTGGCTTCGTGCCGCACGCCTTGCCACCATGACGATGCATAACCTTCAAACAACAAAGGCAAACTTGTTAGGGCCATTGAGTCGGAAATACGTTCAGCGTCCTTATAAACCAAAATTGTGGCTATAAAGTCTCTGAAGAACTACGACCACCATTAAAACGCATACTACATGAACCAAAATTGGTTCTTACCTCCTAACGAACTTGCAGCGATCCTATAAGATCAGAAAACTGACGGGGATTTTGGTTTAAATTAATTGCAACAGGGACAGAAACACTTTGCCTATTACTAATATTAGTGGTCTGCCTACTTGTTTATTTTCCCTTAATTTTATTTTGTAGAATGTGAAAATAAAATTTACGTACAGCAACAACGCGTATAAAATTTTACGTTGGGCGCCAGTTGTAATAAAGTGGTTTCACTTTATAAAGGGTTTTATTATAATATTGTGTTATTTAAATTATTGCTGGGTCGAACAAGGCTGATTGAACGCCAGTGTTCGCCCTCAGTCTTCCTGCTTCTCAGCAATTATTTATTTATTTCAATTTGTATTTGATTTCTTTATATACTTTTGTTAGTCGTAGTAGTCCAAAATGATCTTCCTGCTTCTTAACAATTCAATAAAAGTTTAAAGTCAACCGCTTTATTTATAAATGATCTTTATTCTTTGAATGTCACATGAAGAGTAAATAAACTAAGCTTCTAGTTTATTTATTAAAAAATTCAAGGTTTTACAAGTACGAATTCCTTATTCCTATTGTATCTTATAAGAACTTGTTAAGTTATTTTATTGAAATGTTTACAGCATGACCGCTTACAATAATAATAAAATGATAATTTTATGACAAATAAGACATTTCTTAAAAATTTTCAAAAAAGGTTAGAAAAGAACAATAGAAATATTTACAAAGGAATATGAAGAAAATATTTACAAAAGAGTTAATAACCTATTGAGCAGTGTTGTACACCAGATTACTTATATTTAAAGTGTTAATTATCGTATGATAGTATAGGAGGTTTGCATTCTCATAAAGAAGTCCATCTCCGTTTAAAGTCAGTAGGTCTACTGGTGATATGCATTTTGATATTCTAATGGTGTCTATATTGCCAGCCCTTTCAAAGCACTGTGCTAAAAGTCTGTTCTCAAGGCAGCGAGCTCTCTCTAGAAACTTAATAGCTGACTCCATCATGTAGGCGTCGATTCTATCAAAGCCTATTGCCTTATATATTGACCTGCAAGACGGTCTACGATACATATCGTCAGGCCCCTGCCTACACCTTAGGCCAAGGCAAACGACCATTATTCTCCTCTCCCACCTTCTTAACCTCTGCATCTGTGCAGAAGAAATATTGCACCAGACTGGGAAGGCGAACTATTTGGCGATAGACAAGAAATCGAATTCTTCTATCGAGTCTCCTTTTATATCCCAGAATACTGCGATAGGAGGCATACGCGAGTTTAGCACGTTCTAAAATAAAGTCTATGTGTCGATAAAACTCAAAATTCTCATGAAAAATCACTCAAGATATTTCATCCTATCCGAAACTGAGATAAGTTGACTGCCTATAATAAGGGATCGTATAAAACCCCTGCTGTTAGGGTACAAGTTTTTACGCCATTTCTTTTGATCATAATTGCTTCGGTTTTATTCATATTTAAATCTAGGCGCCATTTAGCAAAATAGGGCTCCAGTCGCGCCAAATAGTTGTTGACATTTCGAGCGAGAGTCGTGGAAGATCCATGAGAATATCATCTGCATATGTTAACAGAAGATCACCGTCAGAAGGTTTAGGAATGTCAGCCATGAATATATTATAGAGCACTGACACATTTTTCAGTAGACCGGGTATTACCTAATCTAACTCCAAATGTTCTATCAGATATAAAATTAGAGACGATTTTGCACACACTCCTCTCGAAGCCCATGTCCATAATTTTAAAAATAATACCATCTTGCCAAGCGGTATCGAAAGCCTTGGTGAAATCCAAGCTCACGGCTATTGTGGGGTGTCTCCTACTAAGGCCTCTTGAGACATAGTCTGAAAATACCATCAACGCGTGGGAAGTTGAGTTCACTCCTTTGAAGCCGAATTGGCAGTCTGGAAGAATATTATTGTCAAAGTATTCCAATAGCTTGCCAAAGGGTGATAGAAGAGAGATCGGCCTATAATTGGCGACCTGCCTCGGATCAGATCTGGGATTCAGTATTGGGACTATAAGTGCTATCTTCCATTCCTTGGGAAAGTATCCCAAGTTCATGCAAAGGTTCATTAATATTGCCAGAAGTCTCCAGGTATCTCGGCGAGTTCTCTTAATTACTAAATCAGGAATTTCATCCCAACCAGTCTGTTTGCCAGTTTGTTTGCCCTTATTCTTAAATTATTGCCAATAGTTTCTGCTCTAACCAGACTATGATAGTTTAACCCACTGCCATCGGCAGTGGTAGTTTCATCAAATGTCATCATAGGAGTCCCATCATGTAATGTAGAGATTCTGTTTGTCACAGATGTCGCAAAAGAGTCAGGACCTGCCATACTGGTGTATGTCAAAGAAGTGATCTGCTAGTAGATTCGCCTTTCCTGTGTATTCAGATACTAGTAAGCCATCCATAGTGAGTAAGTCATGGATGCCAACATTTCAGTTTAAACCAGCCGCAGATTTAATAGATCTGTACGTCCTGTCATTCAGTCTTATGTTACTTAAGGTCCTGGTCCAGTATTCGCGTTCGAAAACTGCAATGGCCCCCTGTGTGATTCTATCCAGGTTGTTTACATCAGCTTTTAGGATGGAACGAGGTGACAGGTCCCCACAAATTTGTATTATACGGCGTAACCTCTTTTTCTCCGCAATAAAACGCAGTATGTTAGACGGAAGTCTTAGAAGGCCTAAGTAGTGAAAACCTCCATAGCACTACGGAAAGCATAAATTATTGACTCGATACATTCGTTAATATCTTCCCTAGCTACATTTATATTCACTGGTATCGTACAGCCAGCCAGTTTTCGGGATAAAATCCTATTAAAGTTGTCTCTGTCCATTTTTTCAAAGTCAAACCTAGTCGGTCGTATTCTTCCAGCACAGTCTCCAATGCCGAAAACAGCCTCCACCGCACTATGGTCAGATTCAAAATCTAGGGTTGTGAGTCCATTTCCCGTGATTAGTGGGGTCATGCCAACAGAAGTCATCACCACATCTATGTATGAAGAGGAAACGGCCGTAGTTCTAGTCGGGCCATCAGTTGGGTGAATTTCAACGTTTGGATTCGCCAATAGTACATCGTGAAGACTCCGACCATTTGTACAGGTTAGAGAATCTTCCCAATATGGATGCCAAGCATTCAAATCGGCCCCAATTATGACCACGCCAGTTCGATAACAGGTCCGATGTCAACGGCAGACATTGTCACAGTTGGTTTGCGATACATTGACACTACCGTAATAGAGTCACCATTTATCCTGTGGATGCGCACAGCCGTGTTTTATATGGGCCCGCCGTCAATGATTATTCTTTCACAAGAAAGGCTATACCTAACAAGAAGAGCCGTCCCTCCTCCTTGGCCATATTGCCGATTCTGTCTAAATGTCATATACCCTCCAATATCAAAGTTATGACGACGACTTAGTTTATGCTAGGCGACGAGCAAAACGTCAGGTTTATGTCTGTCCAAGAACAGTCTTAAGTAGTGTCTTTTATGTCTGGAGACAACTGAATTTACGTTAATAAAGATTATTTTGATTGTCCTAGCCATTGTGCTGTAACATCATTAGCATCTCAAGCAAGGCCCGAGATTTATCCCCATCATCCTTAATTGCACTTTATTCACGTGCAAATCCTCCAATTTTGCCAATGCAATTCAACAAGCCCCCGCCAAAGAAGCGTTTGCAGTCGTTGTCAATCGGCACAAACTGGGCTATTGCGCTCTTTAGGGTTGGGTCAGCGCTGTTCAAGGCCGTTCTAAAAGTATTAAATGTGGGGTTATTTAATCCCCTCTTTGGAAGATTGGATGAAGCAGCAGATGCATACGATACTCCAGGATTAAGGCCGCTACTAATGGGCCGGAGAAGTCTCTCATGCTGCACACGAGAGGCTTTTTTTGCCTAAATTTTCTTTATCAGTTTAATCCTATGAGGACATTGTTTTGAACTAGCTGCGTGCCCTTCAAATCCGCACTTAACATACTTTACGGGAAGTCAATCTTTCCTAACAACCCTACCAGTTAAAGGGTCAGTCATTAACGAGTCTATAGTGTTTTCTTTCCTAGCTGGAACACTACATTTTCCTGGGGCAAGGGATTCGCCGCACTTGACGCAACGGTACGGTATCTGGCAATTTGAAGAAGTATGCCAGAAGTTGAAACATTGGGTTATACCACCCTTCATTCTATATTTTTTAATGCTGACACGGCAGCGTAAAATGTATCGTAACTCATTAAAGGCCGCAAAAGCCATGAAATAAACAAAGTTGAGTCCAACTATGTTTATCTTCAATTAAAGACTATTTAAATAATTGGTCACGTCTTCTACAGAGTAAGTCCGTGATAGGCCCTCTATAAGGACCGCATACGGTATTATACCCTTTGGCATATAGGTATAATAGTGTAGCCCCTGTTCCTTAAGTAAAACTTTTAGTTTTTCAAAGTCCGCGAGAGTGCAAACCCCTATATTTGTGGCATTTGCCCATGATCTTAATATTATAATTAGTGAGGCCAAGAGCCTTGTTAATAATATTAGTAATTACTCTAACATTTATATTTGAAGTAGTAATAACAGGAATATGCTTAATGTTACTTACATTGTTGTTCTTTTTGTTGTTGTTTTTCTTTGTTGCTTTCTTATCTTCTTTTTCTTTAGCGATGTTTTATGTAGTATTGGCAGCATCGTCGTCTTTTGTTGGTTGTGTAGATAGAGAGCTCTACATTGATGTCCATTGTGTCTATGCTTACTTCAGCATTAGCAAGGACAAAACTTTCAGAATTTTGGGAAGTTGACACCACTCTTGCGCTTTTAGGAAGATAACACTTCCACAAACGCACCATCTTCTTCGCTTGTTTCATTATTTGTATTTCTTGGGTTGCTTCTCGCTCCCCAAAAATCTTCATTAGCCGCTCGTTTTCCCTCATAAGAACATCGACTCTTTGGATAGCTCCTCAATGGCTTTATCCTTGCGGCGTGCTTCGTCATCAGAGGAAGAGTCACCAGCAACTCTTGCTCGCTTGTGGGTGTACAGGTTTTCGTCAGTCATTGCGTGTCTTCTACCTGTACTGTTTGCTACTGCGTATATTAAACGCAGTAATATATCTTGTTGTTCAAAATAAGAGTATTAAACAACCCTTAATTTTATTTTGTATTTTTATTTTTGTATTTTTTTCATCCGCACCACTTGTTGACCTGTTCACTGTCAACACTTCAATTCTGTTTTATATAAATGTAAATAAATTAAGTTATTTATCCGATATGCTCACGTACTATCTTGTCACAGCACACTAGTCCAAAACAATAGAGAGAATGATATTCGTGAGCGCTGTTATTTTCTATGCCTTTTTGTGACAGATCACCTGTGAGTCATGTCATGGTGTCATGTTATTTTTGTTTAGTATTGTTTGGCATTTCATAATGGAAAGAGTTATGCCTGAATCGCTTCGCTCTATGGGGTCTTTAAAAGTTCCAAGAAGATCCGACGTTTTCGAGGCAAATTTTGCTTAGCGATGAGGCCCATTTCTGGCTCAATGGGTATGTAAACAAACAAAATTATAGCATTTGAACCGAAGTTCCGGACCGATGATTTCGGTGGAATCATCGGTCCATATTTCTATAAAGATGATGCCGATGCGAACGTAACCGTCAATGGCGACCGTTATCGTGCCATGATAACCGATCTCGGCGACATTTGGTTTCAGCAAGACGGCGCTACTTCCCACACATCGCATCAATCAATGGTGAGCACATAATTTCACGCTTTGGACCGGTCGATTGGCCACCAAGATCGTGTGATATTACACCGTTAGACTTTTTCCTGTAAAGGGATATGTAAAGTCTAAACCCGCTTCTATTCAGGCCTTGAAGGAAAACATCACGCGTGTCATTCACCAGTTACCAGTCGGGTAGGGGTATTTTGCCAATCTAGCCGGACATTACTTTTTTTTAGCATATATTGGTTCTCAAAATGTTCTGAGTGCCCCTAGGTTAATGAAAATCTGTTATGGTCATAGGCTATCAGTGCTATAAAATAGGAAAAATCGGATCAAGAAGAAAAAAGTTCCCTTTGGAAGAACTATCCTACCTCTGAAAAATTCAAGTTTTTTTTTTATTTTCCCGTCATTTTGTTTAGCAATTACAACTTTTAAGGTCAAAGTATGTTCAAAAACTTAAAGTTGGACTTAAGAGATTCTTAAATGCCATTTTTATCCCCGCCCGCTTTTGTGGGCGGTGAAATAAAAAACTATTTGAAAAAAAAATCCAATTATTAAAAGAAATAGATTACATACTTCTTAAAACCATAAAAATTTATTTTTATGGGCAGGGGGAGGTATTCCTCCAATCCCACCCCCAAAACGTCCCTGTGAAAAAAAAAATTTTTTTTAATTTTTTTGTCAATTTTCTAAAAATATTCATTTTTAAGCTTTCCAATACCTAACCAATCCCTGCCTCCCAAGAATATTATTAAAAAAAAATGTTTGTAATTTTTTACTTTTTTATAGTATTTTATTTATCGGAAAATAATTAATTTATTAATAGTAATAACTTATTTATGATTGTAACAACAATAATTTTTATTAAAATTATAACAATTATTTAAAATTATAACAATTAATTTATTTAAAACAACTTCTCCCTGGTTCTTCTTCGTCGGATTCCTCATAGACCTCTTCCGTATCTGAATCCTCTTCAGCGTTACAGTTATTTCTGCAGCTAATTCAGGATTGGAAAAAAAAAATCTTCTGCTAGTGTTACCATCGCTGGTGTTTCCAAATCCAGCTTTCGGTACACCCACTACTAGCCCTAATTCACTTCTATATTTTTCTTGGATATTTTTTCCCTCGCGTTAACAATGGCTTTGTCCGCATCAGATTTTATTTGCCATTTTTTCACTGACAGTTTATATGACAGGTGTAATATGCTCTCAAATAGGCGATTTCTGGCGTGTAAAGTAGATAGTCCGAAAGAAAGATTCAAAATCTAGGGTTGTGAGTCCATTTCCCGTGATTAGTGGGGTCATGCCAACAGAAGTCATCACCACATCTATGTATGAAGAGGAAACGGCCGTAGTTCTAGTCGGGCCATCAGTTGGGTGAATTTCAACGTTTGGATTCGCCAATAGTACATCGTGAAGACTCCGACCATTTGTACAGGTTAGAGAATCTTCCCAATATGGATGCCAAGCATTCAAATCGGCCCCAATTATGACCACGCCAGTTCGATAACAGGTCCGATGTCAACGGCAGACATTGTCACAGTTGGTTTGCGATACATTGACACTACCGTAATAGAGTCACCATTTATCCTGTGGATGCGCACAGCCGTGTTTTATATGGGCCCGCCGTCAATGATTATTCTTTCACAAGAAAGGCTATACCTAACAAGAAGAGCCGTCCCTCCTCCTTGGCCATATTGCCGATTCTGTCTAAATGTCATATACCCTCCAATATCAAAGTTATGACGACGACTTAGTTTATGCTAGGCGACGAGCAAAACGTCAGGTTTATGTCTGTCCAAGAACAGTCTTAAGTAGTGTCTTTTATGTCTGGAGACAACTGAATTTACGTTAATAAAGATTATTTTGATTGTCCTAGCCATTGTGCTGTAACATCATTAGCATCTCAAGCAAGGCCCGAGATTTATCCCCATCATCCTTAATTGCACTTTATTCACGTGCAAATCCTCCAATTTTGCCAATGCAATTCAACAAGCCCCCGCCAAAGAAGCGTTTGCAGTCGTTGTCAATCGGCACAAACTGGGCTATTGCGCTCTTTAGGGTTGGGTCAGCGCTGTTCAAGGCCGTTCTAAAAGTATTAAATGTGGGGTTATTTAATCCCCTCTTTGGAAGATTGGATGAAGCAGCAGATGCATACGATACTCCAGGATTAAGGCCGCTACTAATGGGCCGGAGAAGTCTCTCATGCTGCACACGAGAGGCTTTTTTTGCCTAAATTTTCTTTATCAGTTTAATCCTATGAGGACATTGTTTTGAACTAGCTGCGTGCCCTTCAAATCCGCACTTAACATACTTTACGGGAAGTCAATCTTTCCTAACAACCCTACCAGTTAAAGGGTCAGTCATTAACGAGTCTATAGTGTTTTCTTGTCTAGCTGGAACACTACATTTTCCTGGGGCAAGGGATTTGCCGCACTTGACGCAACGGTACGGTATCTGGCAATTTGAAGAAGTATGCCAGAAGTTGAAACATTGGGTTATACCACCCTTCATTCTATATTTTTTAATGCTGACACGGCAGCGTAAAATGTATCGTAACTCATTAAAGGCCGCAAAAGCCATGAAATAAACAAAGTTGAGTCCAACTATGTTTATCTTCAATTGAAGACTATTTAAATAATTGGTCACGTCTTCTACAGAGTAAGTCCGTGATAGGCCCTCTATAAGGACCGCATACGGTATTATACCCTTTGGCATATAGGTATAATAGTGTAGCCCCTGTTCCTTAAGTAAAACTTTTAGTTTTTCAAAGTCCGCGAGAGTGCAAACCCCTATATTTGTGGCATTTGCCCATTATCTTAATATTATAATTAGTGAGGCCAAGAGCCTTGTTAATAATATTAGTAATTACTCTAACATTTATATTTGAAGTAGTAATAACAGGAATATGCTTAATGTTACTTACATTGTTGTTCTTTTTGTTGTTGTTTTTCTTTGTTGCTTTCTTATCTTCTTTTTCTTTAGCGATGTTTTATGTAGTATTGGCAGCATCGTCGTCTTTTGTTGGTTGTGTAGATAGAGAGCTCTACATTGATGTCCATTGTGTCTATGCTTACTTCAGCATTAGCAAGGACAAAACTTTCAGAATTTTGGGAAGTTGACACCACTCTTGCGCTTTTAGGAAGATAACACTTCCACAAACGCACCATCTTCTTCGCTTGTTTCATTATTTGTATTTCTTGGGTTGCTTCTCGCTCCCCAAAAATCTTCATTAGCCGCTCGTTTTCCCTCATAAGAACATCCACTCTTTGGATAGCTCCTCAATGGCTTTATCCTTGCGGCGTGCTTCGTCATCAGAGGAAGAGTCACCAGCAACTCTTGCTCGCTTGTGGGTGTACAGGTTTTCGTCAGTCATTGCGTGTCTTCTACCTGTACTGTTTGCTACTGCGTATATTAAACGCAGTAATATATCTTGTTGTTCAAAATAAGAGTATTAAACAACCCTTAATTTTATTTTGTATTTTTATTTTTGTATTTTTTTCATCCGCACCACTTGTTCACCTGTTCACTGTCAACACTTCAATTCTGTTTTATATAAATGTAAATAAATTAAGTTATTTATCCGATATGCTCACGTACTATCTTGTCACAGCACACTAGTCCAAAACAATAGAGAGAATGATATTCGTGAGCGCTGTTATTTTCTATGCCTTTTTGTGACAGATCACCTGTGAGTCATGTCATGGTGTCATGTTATTTTTGTTTAGTATTGTTTGGCATTTCATAATGGAAAGAGTTATGCCTGAATCGCTTCGCTCTATAGGGTCTTTAAAAGTTCCAAGAAGATCCGACGTTTTCGAGGCAAATTTTGCTTAGCGATGAGGCCCATTTCTGGCTCAATGGGTATGTAAACAAACAAAATTATAGCATTTGAACCGAAGTTCCGGACCGATGATTTCGGTGGAATCATCGGTCCATATTTCTATAAAGATGATGCCGATGCGAACGTAACCGTCAATGGCGACCGTTATCGTGCCATGATAACCGATCTCGGCGACATTTGGTTTCAGCAAGACGGCGCTACTTCCCACACATCGCATCAATCAATGGTGAGCACATAATTTCACGCTTTGGACCGGTCGATTGGCCACCAAGATCGTGTGATATTACACCGTTAGACTTTTTCCTGTAAAGGGATATGTAAAGTCTAAACCCGCTTCTATTCAGGCCTTGAAGGAAAACATCACGCGTGTCATTCACCAGTTACCAGTCGGGTAGGGGTATTTTGCCAATCTAGCCGGACATTACTTTTTTTTAGCATATATTGGTTCTCAAAATGTTCTGAGTGCCCCTAGGTTAATGAAAATCTGTTATGGTCATAGCCTATCAGTGCTATAAAATAGAAAAAATCGGATCAAGAAGAAAAAAGTTCCCTTTGGAAGAACTATCCTACCTCTGAAAAATTCAAGTTTTTTTTTTATTTTCCCGTCATTTTGTTTAGCAATTACAACTTTTAAGGTCAAAGTATGTTCAAAAACTTAAAGTTGGACTTAAGAGATTCTTAAATGCCATTTTTATCCCCGCCCCCTTTTGTGGGCGGTGAAATAAAAAACTATTTGAAAAAATAATCCAATTATTAAAAGAAATAGATTACATACTTCTTAAAACCATAAAAATTTATTTTTATGGGCAGGGGGAGGTATTCCTCCAATCCCACCCCCAAAACGTCCCTGTGAAAAAAAAAATTTTTTTTAATTTTTTTGTCAATTTTCTAAAAATATTCATTTTTAAGCTTTCCAATGCCTAACCAATCCCTGCCTCCCAAGAATATTATTAAAAAAAAATGTTTGTAATTTTTTACTTTTTTATAGTATTTTATTTATCGGAAAATAATTAATTTATTAATAGTAATAACTTATTTATGATTGTAACAACAATAATTTTTATAAAAATTATAACAATTATTTAAAATTATAACAATTAATTTATTTAAAACAACTTCTCCCTGGTTCTTCTTCGTCGGATTCCTCATAGACCTCTTCCGTATCTGAATCCTCTTCAGCGTTACAGTTATTTCTGCAGCTAATTCAGGATTGGAAAAAAAAAATCTTCTGCTAGTGTTACCATCGCTGGTGTTTCCAAATCCAGCTTTCGGTACACCCACTACTAGCCCTAATTCACTTCTATATTTTTCTTGGATATTTTTTCCCTCGCGTTAACAATGGCTTTGTCCGCATCAGATTTTATTTGCCATTTTTTCACTGACAGTTTATATGACAGGTGTAATATGCTCTCAAATAGGCGATTTCTGGCGTGTAAAGTAGATAGTCCGAAAGAAAGGGCATCTACGTCTATATCTCTTTTGATATTTAAATTGTTTTTTTTTACAGCTAATAACAGTGTTAGATGTAATGATTTAAATAAAAAACATCTACCTTCAGTTATTAAAAACCAAAACATATAATGAATATACAAGAGTTTCTTACTCGTATTTACCTATCCAAGATGGCGCAAATATGCCCAAAGTTTTTTTTTGCAGAATAAAAGAAGAGATCGTAAGTTTTGTAGTGATATATAACATTTTTAGTATCGGGATGGAGATCAGTCTTAAAATGCTTTTCACTTTTTTTTTGCACCAAAAATTTTACAAAAAAAAAAACTTTTTTTAATTTTGAACCAAATTTTTTATCATTAAAAATTAAAAAAAAAAATCTAAAAATTAACATAAGTAGCTACTAAAAACCCTTCACAGAAAAAAAAATCAATACAAAATCTTTATTCGTATAGTCACCAAAAAATATATTGAAAACCTCTCAAAATTGTTTAAAGTCAATAAAAACGTATGCGATTTACTCAACTTTCCTGACTTTAACAGTGTCCCAAAACAACAAATCTGAAGCAAACGCCTTGAAAATTCACTTTACGATGCAGAATTTTGTTGTCTGTCGAACTGCGTACTTAAATTTTTACATTTCTTAAAATTAATTTTTGGCCTAATGTCCGGCTAGATTGGTAAAATACCCCTCTGTGCGACGTAGCAACAGCCAACATTTGTTAGACATAATCTTCAAAAAATAAATGCCAAAGAATGTTCTTTCAAATCATAATAAACATTCTCCATTAAATTTGAATTTTCTGTGTTTTTTTTTTCTTTAAAAAAGTAGGGAACCTCGAAATAGATCACCCATTATAAATAAATGAAATGTTACAATAAAGTTGAGTTTGAATATAACATAAGAATATACATTTTGTAGATTCATGTTTATATGAGTGGTTAAACAAAAATAAAGATATTTAGATAAAATAGCATACGAATACATGTGTGAATTATATGTATTAAAAAAGGTAATTTAAATATTTAATATAAATATAATTTAGTCTGCTACAATAGTTATTTGAAATTTCCAAACATACATAAATGAATGGTTTGCTTTTTTTTTCATAAATAGTTTGCTGCTGTCCAATTACAGCATGCAACAATATAAGCAGTTCTCATTTTCGTTTCTTGTTTTGTTGCTGTTTATATTAAATTTGTTTTTTATTGTTTACTGTTATAATTTGGAACAACAAAAGCTGCTGCATGTCAGTATTTAATATTACTTTAATGTCCTTTTCTTGGAAATTTTTAAGATTGGTTTAAGATTTTTAATTTATTAATAAATTGGTTTAATAGTTTTTGAAAAGCAGGAAAATAAAATTCCTTGCGGTTTTTGTGTTATCTTGTCTCGTTACTCTTGTTATTGTTCAAGATAAACAAAAAGTAAAAATTTAAACGAATTATTAAGGTTTTTTAGGGTATACATATATACATATGTATGTATGTATTCTTTACAATAATCTAGATGTGGCACAGTTGTGCAAAATAAAAAAGTGGTATTAAATACATATCTTTCGAACTACTTAATAGCCCAAAGAGCCCAAAGTACCTTTTATGCAGTCTTTTTGTTCAGCAAACAAAGCCTAGGCTAAGGTAAAGCCAATAATCTTATAAGGAGTAATCATTCATATGCCCTAAAGACAATCGAAGACTCCTAGAAAATTTTTTCTACAAGACCCTGATTTGGATAAAATAAAAAAAGTTTCGTAGAAGAGTAACTAGAATTTTCGACTGCTACATTTTGAGATATCTACGGATGTCAAAGTTCACAACTTCGTATGTAACAAAATTTTTCAGAGCTTACAAAGTTCCACAGAAAGTTTAAAAAATTTAAAAAGGTTAAACAATAGTTTTTCCACGGATAAAATTTTTTAACTAATATTAGAGTTTCCTCAAATTTATTCATATTTATTTATATTTAAATAATTTTTAAACATTCAATACTAATTACAAAAACTACAACTGAAAATTGTTTGTTTTGGGTTATTTTAATCTGGATTCTGTTTTGTTAAATTGATTCTAGTTATTAGACTATTTTGCTAGAGAGATAATACGAGAATTCTATTTGCAATGAACTAAAAGGGCCACTGTTTAGGTTCGAGATTAGAGATTAAGAGTTAACTGTAATCCTTACATTTACTTTATCTAACTTTAATACGAGTTATATTACAGAAATTAAAAATGTGATTTGTTGATGTAGGGCTTAACTCTGGTCCTCTACGTATTTAAACTTCTCATTTATGTTAAATTTGTAATTAATTGTTCTATTTCTTTATTTATTTCGTGCAAAATGTAAACATTTTAAAGTTGTGCACTCTAAGGAAAATGAAATAGAAACATAAATGAACAAGAAAATCTTTCTCTCTTGAGATTGTTATACACATTTTAGTTCATTTCTAATTACATTCATTTATCATTTACAAACCAATTTCCTGAAAATAAAAAACTATACATATGCCACAATCTTGTTATTATTTCAATATATTTCAATATATATATATATTTTTATAATTTATCTCCATGAGGGTTAAATAAAAAGGAAAAGAGAGTTTTTCTGAGTAATTTTATGCAGCTTAAGAAAGGCATGATAACAGTTTTTATATTAAACCAATAAAGTAACAGAATTATTATTAATAAATCAGTCAACTGCGAGTTCGACTGACTCACGCACGTAGGGTTCCGTACTATGTTCAGTACAACTCAAATTCAAGATGTTAATTTTTTTATGTCTTATGGGGCATGCTTTAATTTTAAAATTAAAGTCATATTCGCGAAAATTGCATTATTATTGGAACACCCTTTAATTTATAGATTTATTTTTTTTGACTTGTTTATAAAGCGAACTAATTTTAAATTACTGTTTGTAAATCTTTAGTCTATGCCTCCTACAGTTCAAGAAATAAACACATATTCGTGAATAACACCTCTCTATCGGAACACCCTATAAGTTTTAGTATTTGCTGCTATAGCGGCAATAGCTATACATCATTTGTGAAAATTTTAAGAGTCTACCTATTACGGTTCCAGAGATAAAAGGCGCTTACAGACGGACAGACATTGTAGCGAAAACAATAGGGTTACGTTTTTACCCTTTGGGTACGGAACCCTAAAAAATACATAAAATTTCCGGTTGGAGTAGTTTTGCGAGCAAAATATTTTTTAACAAAATAGCTTAACTAACCAACGTGTGTTTTCTTAGAGAAAAATTTACTTGGATAGATTTTCATTAAACTCGATCATAGCGTTAAAATCGTAGTCAAAACTCTTAAAAATAAACTGTGTTAAAAAGTTTTTATTTTTGATATTTTTTTTAAAATAAGACTTAACAAATGTTTATAAGTTTTGGACATGTACGCCTTTTCCAGTATCATTTAAAATTTTTTTTGACAAAAGCGGATTTTTCAAGTGTATGAAAATAATACTGTCTTGTTTCGATTGCCAGACGACCTGGAATGACCTGGATTGTCCAGTTCTGGTTACATTTATTTACCAGCTAAACAAAGCTAAAATACTAATTTTCAAGCTAAAAAGAATTTCTTTAATTTTGAAAAAATAATTTTTTTGTTAATTACTTGGAGCGACGATATAATTTCGGAGAAGAGTCAATTTACAATAAATCTCCGTTTTAAACTTAAAACAATCCAAAAGTTTTTAAAATATCAAATGTTATTGACAACGAAATGTTGTTTACTGGCTTCTGCATACGCGAAGTCTTTGATAATTTGCCTACGAAAAATGTAAATAACTAATCGCCAATAATACAGGTGTTTTCAAGCATTTTTTCATATTTTTTCCATTATTCTTTTTGGACACGTTTTCATTCTTGAGATGATTATTTATTTGAAGGGTTTTAATTTTTGTTTTTGGATGATTTTTCATGGGGTCCTTTTGATCTATTGCTGTTTTTCTTTGGTTTTCTTTTTGGTCTTTACTAGAATGTGATACGTTTTCATTAATTTTACACAAACACACATTCATACAAATAAAATATTATTGCATGTAGAAATCATAATCATTAATTCATTGTGTTTTTGAATATACGAGTTTGTAACTATTTGTTTTTGCTTTGCACCCACCACAAATCGCGGGTTGCCTTATTACACGCTTAATCCCCTTGTTTTGTTAGTTATTTATCTCCAATTTATTTCAGGGATTATTTTTCTTCGTGTACAGGATTAATGATTATTGGGGATTTTCTATAGGTTTTTGAAAGAATTATTATTATTATTAATATATATTTGTTTAATTAATAATTATTTGTTAATAAATAGTTTGGAAAATTTAACATGAAAAACTGTCCTAAAATATTCAACTGAAACTATAGCATTATGAAGTTACCTACGCATGTATCCAAATGGCACACTACAAAATTTTACTTCAAAACTAACCATAATAGTTAAAGAAACTAGATTAAACTAGTTAGCATATGAGAAAGTATGGCATAGGTTAGGTCTAAAATTTATTTATGTAATCTTTTATAAAACAAAAATATTTTTTATAAACTTGACCCTTAACAAAAAAGTTAAGTTAACTTAAAAGTTCATACTGTACGAATGAGATTTTTCAAGCTCACCTTAGCCAATTGGAATTCCGCAGGGTAGTATATTGGGAACCATTTTATAGTTATTGTACACAGAAGATTCGATACCGAATCGATACAGATTCTTCCAGTATTCACGAAAGTCACCAAACAGCATCACGATATTCAAAAGACAACATACTTAGTTTAGAAAAAGGGTTGAAGAAATGGTAAATAAAGGCAAATGAAGATAAATGTATTCACATAACGTTCCCACATAACGTAGCTCCTTATTGCTCAATTTTTAGAACCTCGTTATACAACTTGATCGGCGCCTGAAAAAGCCATATAGAATAAAAGTTAACACAAATGAAGTTTAATGCAGTCAAATTTACCTGGCTTATTGCAAGAAATTTTACTCTTAGCTCAGTTTGCAAATTTATACTATACAAGTGCATCGTGAATTCAATATGGCATTATGGAATTCAGTTAGGGGGCACTGTCTCAGCTTCCAACAAAGAAAAAATTCAAACGCGCTTGATCACAATTGCTCCCTGGTATGAAGAAAGGACATTCACAAAGATCTAAAGGTGCCATTAGTAACATGCATTAACGCATTTAATTAACCGGCCCAAAACGTGAAATTTTGTGCTCACCGAAATGTTCTCTCAATAAATCCATTCACTGATGCGATGTGTGGGAAGTGGCGCCATCTTGCTAAAACTAAATGTTCCAGAGATCACAAGATCATGGTACGATAACGGTCGCCATTGACGGTTACGTTCGCAACGGCATCATTTTTAAAGAAATATGGACCGATGATTCCACCGGCCCACAAACCACACCAAACGGTGGTTTTTTCTGGATGAAGTGGCAGCTCTTGAATCTCTTCAGGTGTGCTCTTCGTCCCAAATGCGGCAATTTGTTTGTTGATATACCCATTGAGCCGGTAATGGGCCTCATCGCTAAACAAAATTTGCCTCGAAAACGTCGGATCTTCTTGGAACTTTTCAAGAGCCCATAGAGCGAAGCGATTCAGGCGTAAGTCTTTCGATTATGAAATGCCAAACAATACTAAACAAAAATAACATGACAGCATGACACGACTCACAGGTGATCTGTCAAAAAAAGGCTATTGAAAAAAGTACCTCGAAATGGATCACCCAATATTAGCGGGATTACCCGAAAACGATAACAGCAACCGTAAAACACAAGTTTTTTGGCTAGCATTGGCTGGAATTAACAAGTATATTTGTATGTTGCATGCGATTTTTGTAAAAGCTTTTTATGGCAGAAAGTGGCGATTCTTTGTTTTGCGATATTCAGGCTTAACTCGAACCAGTTGTGTAATTAAAGACAATATATCATCAAAGTCATGCAAGACCAAATTTTCTTAGGAACCACGCGATTTTATTCACACTGACTACTTTGAAAAGGATAAAAGGATTTAAGGCTTATTGCCTCATCTATAGCAAAAATCTATGATTTGGGCAACGAACGCCTACCCCATCAAGCGTACTCTTCAGATGCAACTATTTTATTTTCCTACATTTAAAAACATAGCTGGATGGTAAGAGATTTGGGTTAAACCAAGACGTTATCAATATTGTTTTATTATTGTTTAGCGGGTATAAAAAACTGTAAAGTTGCTGTACTAAATGTATCGAACTTAAGGGAGATTATGCTGACAAATAACACGATTTTTTGGCAGAAAAAAATTACCTTTGGCCAAGAAGTCACACACCTATCAAGTTACTCTCGTATATCCTTTAGTTGTCATGTTAGCCAAGCATTAACTACAACGCTTTTCTATCAAATATAATTTATATGTGTATCTTCTATTGTTGTAGAAGTAGAAAATGACTACATATGTGACGCAAGATTTCCAGGGATGGAAATTGAGTTTTCGGTAAAGTACAAAATTCTCGACAGATCGAGAAAAAATTAGTCCAAAATCTAAGAAGTTGACGAAGTTATGGCGTTTTGAAGTTTTTAGCTGGAAATTATAGTTTTGAGATAACCGGGGTTAAAGTTGGACAAATAATTTTAAGTTGTTAATTAAATATGTTAAATATGATATAAAATCTGAAAATTGTACCCTGGCAAAATAAGCTACCTTTCGTTAGCTTGCGTAAAATAAATAATTTAAAAATATACATATAATAAGGGAAAGAATCACAATGAAACTAAAATTAATTATTTGTTATTATGCTAATTACTCATAACGTTTTGTAATTAAAATGCAATTTATTTGTTGGGGGAAAAGAGATAGTCCCTATACGTATTTCAATGGTTGCTCACGCCAGATCATCAGGAAACATTTTTCCTAATTTTAGAGTAGCCAAAAATACTCTATAAGTAATAAAATTCTACAAAACACAATGAGAATTATGCTTGTTAATAGAGTAATATTACAGAATATTAAAGCTTCAACAAAACACCAACAAACAAACCACGTTTTTATTTTTCCTTTCTGTCCTTCTATAATTGGATGTTTTTTTGCCATCACTAAATGCAGACGTAAGGTGTGATGAAAAGAATACACAAGTCAATTTTGTTCACTCAAGAGAATCGAAAAATAACAAGTGTTGCCAAAGGTTTACTTGTTATTTTACTTATACCATTTTAATATTTGGTCGTAGCTAGCTTTATTTTGGTGACCTGGTGACATCGCAATTGAATTTACAGGATTGGTATAAACATCCGGGAAAGAATACCAATCTTCCTGAATTTTATTCCACTATATTTTTTGCATATTTTTATACTTAAAAGGGCCAAATTATTCTTAAGGACTTCCAAGAGGTTATTGATGGGTTTTAATTCCGGCGATTGAAAAGGCCACTCCATTACGGGTACTTGCTTTCCCTGAAGCCAACATTTTTATATTCTAGCAGAATGTACCGGGTAGTTGTCCTGCAGGTAAACTGGCACCTCAGTGACATTTCGCCTTCGGTAAAGGGAAGCATATTGTTGAAGAATTCCCAGGTAATCAGCCATTTGGGCCAACGCCGAACGAAGAAAAGCATACAAAAATCATTAACGATCCGCCACCTTGCTTAATTATCTTTTTCAGGTACAGGTCATACCGTTTGACATATAAACATGAAATTTAGTATGTGCCTCTGGTATATGGAGATTAAGAGCTGTACAGTTTTTGAGCATAAACGGGAGGGGCCAAGGGGTAGTTTCCTGATTCTCAAATTGTGTGAATGGTCTACAGGTCATACCGTATGACATATCAGAATGAAGTTCAGTATGTTCCTTTGGTTTATGGAGATGAAGAGGTGTATAAAATTTGGGCATAAACCGAAAATAATTAATTTTTCGATTCGAATATAGTTTGAACTTTTATTCTTTATATAATATATCCATAAAATTATCTGTTTCCATTGGTATGGTAAAGTTGAGTGTAGGCCACTCCAGTTTTATTTATAATTTTTTGCAAAAATTTTCTGTTTTGTACAATTTAAAAGCAATTATTGAAAAAAAGTAAAAAAGAAAACAGGATATGAAATCCTGTTAAATTCGAAAAATTGCAAAAATTATTAAAATCGTTAATGCCATTTATAAGTGTCCAAAAGTCCTAGCCAACGTTTTTTGCATGAATTACCTAAACAATGTAGTTGACGAAGATACATAGTATAAACGTAATTATTAAAAAATGCTATCATGTAACTTTTGTTGTTAACTAACAATAGAAATCTGGACTCGTGATATAGGTTTATATGGTCTTGAGGATGTTAGGTTCTTTCTGACAGGTATTGCAGGTATAAGCTATTGTAACTGACATACGGTTGGTGTTTAATTTTATGACATAAACGCAAACAGGCACACATATTTGTGCAAACTAACATGCAAGTTTTTTGCAAGCCTAAGGTATTTAATTTAATTATTTTTTTGCTGCCATGTTAATTGGAATATTTTAAAAACAGCAATCGAGTATTAATAATTTAATAGTTTCTTTTTAAAGTAAGTTCAAATGAAATCCTTTTTTTTGCATTAAGGTTTTAATAACTTTTAAATGAAAATATAGACGATTTATTTACAAAATAAAAATATTCAGAGTTCAATAAAATTTGTCTTTATACACATGAACATAACTTGTTTATAAAATTGAAACTCTTTTAATAAATATAAATAATAATAAATTGTTATAAATTTTTAATACTTAAGTTAGCACTTAACGTAGCCAACGTTTGAAATATCATTGCTTTCTGACAATTTTGGAGGTAGAGTAAAAGACGAGACTGATCTGATCAAGATTAAGGGCGGCACCTAGCCGCGTTGACTCTCATCCGATGGTGGTCTTACCACCGAGTGAAATGAAAGCGTAGACTAGTGCCAGCATTGTCTAGTACTGTACACTTTACCGATATATACACCAAGAGACAATCATCTCATTTCATACTTATGCGAAGAGAACAAAAAATAATTGGAAAACAAATCAACGCAGTTCACTAGAGTTACAAAAGCCTCAACTACTCTGGACAGTGATTTATGAGAATAATAGAGCAAGCGTGTAAAAATGCCTAGGATAGGAAATCGGAAAAAACTAGTATACTGGTGAAATTAATCTAATTTAAAAACAAGAAAATACTGCTTTTGACTTAAACGAAAATATGCTTTGATGGGGCTAAGTGAAAGACGAACGAGCAGAATATTTATTTTTGCTATAACAGCATATCTTTAAAAATAAAATTAAAGTATTAAAATTGTATTTAAATTAGAACTCAGCGCCGCAAATACCATAAAAAATTCATTTCAGTTCATGCAATGCAAAAATTCCTTTTTTTTTGGATCCGCCTTTACAGTTGTGTGTGGCGGATAAGTAATGAAATTATTAATTATACGTTCAATACTTTAATTCTCCTACATATAAAATAGATCTATACATCTATACATCTATACATATAATAAAATAGTAACTCACTTCCGTCTGTCTGTCTCTCTGTCTGTCTGTCTGTCTGTCTGTCTGTCTGTCTGTCTGCTTTTCATTGATCGATTTTAACAAAATTTTGTAAGGAGGTACCTAAGTATCCTGATCCCAATAAAGGATACTTTTTTCCGCAAAAATATCTTAGAAAGTGGAGGAAAAGCAGTGAAAGTACGCCGTTGAACTAACCGGATATGAATACTTTACTTTTTATAAAGTAAAAAATACATAAACTGATACGTAGCATATCGTAGCATATCTAAAAACGCCGGTATTACCACATAGCACTAAATCGCCGGCGAAGTAAAATAATTCTAAATTGGCTATGATAGCTTCAAATTTATTCGCCTAAAGAACACCATAAGCGCTTGCGAAGCTTTACTATCGCACTAACCATCTATCTTATCTACTACTATCCCTCTCTAAAGGAAGTAACACAGTTAATGTAGGCATTAATTGCCTGAGTGTTACTTCTCTTAAAAAAAAAAAAACTAAAATCATAAGGGTCTTTGGTGTGGATTGCTTTCAAAGCAAAATCGAAGAAAATATTGATGGACGCTGACGAAGTGGCGGGCACAGCTGGTATAATAATATAAGTCTTAAATTATTTATTAAATATAGCTTGTAAGATGTACCGTGCTTTTTTATTTACCGGAAACGGAGAAAACTAATTGTATTCCCGGAAAAATCAGTACCTAAAGAAATTAAGTTTAATAAAATAGTAGTGTTAAGTTTGGTCCTATAAGGTTTTTTTGCTTTGATTTGTGTTAAAGGCCTTTATAGAAAGCAATACATATAGAGGTATCTAATAGATCAACAGCCGGCCCACTGGTAACCCCAGGAGCAGTCAATAGCCCACTAAGGGGGTCAATATGAGGAAATTTTTTTAAGGATATTTTTGCTTTATTCTGACTATTGTAACACAATATAGATTGCAGCAAGATCCTAATTTTTACAAAAAACTTAATTAAAAAAAAAAAAAAAAATACAAAAAAAAAAAAAAATTTCAAACAAATTTTTGTGTTTTGTATTTTTGTTCTTTATTGCTCGTCTTTCTAATGCAACAAGACAAAATATCTTATAAATGACAGCCTAGAATCAGATAAGATATATTATTCTGAATATAAAATACGTAAAGGAAATTTATATATGAATTTTATTTGAACTATTTTTGAATTAATAAATTAATTCTTTAGGCTTAAGTTCTTAATTAATTAATTTGCTGGTATCTAATTTTTCTTTATCTCTTTATAATTAAGAACTTAAGCCTAAATAATTAATTTATTAATGGAAATTTATATAATTTCAATAAACGTAACACATTAATTAACATAATAATCAAGTTAAACCTATGATATAACAATTTTGGTTTTTGGTTAGATATTTTATACATTTGTAGTGCGTGATTAAGACTGTTTTAAATTTTGTTGGGAGGTGGTTCCAGAGATATATGGTGTAAACAAAAATTGTTTAAAAGATACACTGCTTCTATATTTAAAAGTACGGATGCTATTGCTTCACAAAAATTAAAAAAAAAAAAATAAAACATAAACATAAACATAAAAACATAAAACATAAAAAAAACATAAAACATAAAAAACATAAATTTTTTATTTAATTTTTAATTAAAAAAAAAATTTAAATAATATTTTTACAGAAAATTTCCCAAAAAATTTTTATAAAAAATTTAAAAAAAGTCTCAAGAAAATTTTCTAAAAAAAATTTCAAAGTAAGATAAGAGGGTAACACAACACAATATCTAGCATTACTATGGTGAAAGGTATATAAGATTCGTCATGGCCGAATATAGCACTCTTACTTGTTTTATAATTTCTTTGTCACTATGTCAAGTGTTTTTTCCTTCACAACACATTTTAAGGATTTGTATTACAATTCTGGTAGTTTATTATTTAAAAAAAAATATTATCAAATTATCGATTAATTGTTTTAGGTTTCAAATACATTCTTTTAATATTAAATACCTATTGCTATGATGATTATAGTGTACATTATTGTTATTATAGCTACACTACACTATGTGTATCTATTTAACCAACCAAACTCAGATAAGAGAATCTAATCATCTATCTTGTATCAGAGGGAACGAAGTCTACCGCTACCCAAAGCTTCCCTTTTATTTATGTTTTTTTCTTGATAAACGGTACAATCGAAGAATGCTGAAAAGGAATGTAGCGTTGCAGTAACTATATTCTGCTAATCTAAATTAAATTTATCCCATTTTTCATTCAAACTAAAAACTTAATTTGTAAAAATTTCCTTTCAGCCCTATACAATGAAGTTACAAGACTCAGCTACAATCTGCTTTCCTTATAGTTAATGATATTTTTGGATCGAATTCTTGGATTTTGTTCAACATAATGCTCCTATACATAATTTCAGAGGTGTAGCAGAATTTTGTTTTAGACCAAAATGTTCGTACTCTGATTTGTCCTCAATATTTCTCGAGCTCCACGTGATTTAAATTGTTTGGAGTTGATTTTCGCACAATGTTTATGAAGGAGGAAGATACTCCGACGATATGGAATCACTAATTCAAGCCATAAAGCACTGCAAATATTAGATTTCTTTGGATTATTTGAAGTCCCTTTAAAATGCAATAAGTTATTTTAAACAAGGAATCTAAAAATCACTATTCAATATTTAAAAAATAAACTTGTTATGAATAAGTAAATGCAAAAATTAAAGATTAAAATTTTTTTTTGCAATTAATTTTTGCTGTTAATATTTTTGTAATCGTAAAAAAGACCACTTTCCGGTGGTGGTAGCTGTAGACAAAAAACTAAAACGAAATTTAAATGGTTCTAATGGTCTAATCGAGACCGTATTATAGATTAGTATTTGTTATATCGATAAGCATTTATTTAAATTTGAATATATTATTTTTATTATTATTTTTGATATTTAAGAATTTGCGTTGAGGTTCAAATATAATTTGAATAAGTTTTGTTGTTTTCTTTTCTCTTCTTGTATCGATTCAAGGAAGTTTCAAAAAAATACTACTATAAAAAATGTGTATGAAAGTATATGCCTATTCGAGTACATACATATGTATATGTATGTGAATTTAGCCTATGTTTAAGTTTTAGTTCTCACTATCAACTGTGTTAGTACATCACATTAATAGAATATAATTTTTGTGTGCTCTAAGAAATGGATATTTTTTTGCAACACATTGCCTCTTAAAATTTATCAACAAAAGAAATAAATTCTATGCAGAACAAATTAAAATAAATAATGAACGATCTTAAACTGAAAACGTGGATTTTATACAAAATTTTTTAAGTTTTTTTTTCTGAAAGATAAACACAAAAGCTGTCATCTACATACTCGTATACCTGTTTTAAAGTATAACATAAATTCTTGGTTTTATTTTTGAGTTTGCACAATAACCTAAAAGTATATAAATCACTCAAATGAAAATGTACACATTTGCAAATTATATTCTTAAAAACTTTTAAGCTCTGAAGACTGAAAAACTTTCATGTGTTTGAATAATATGAAGAAAATCTATTATTTGCGATGACAAATCATTTATTTGAATAAAAAAAGTCTTATGGGAATGCAAAGAAGCATTTTTGTTTAACTTTAAACAACTGACAATTGATATACGATTTACAAAGTAGCTTAGAAATGATGCCATAAATAATATATAATAAATATTTGACATATTTTTATGCTATACTCGTATATGTATGTACTTGAAAAATTAATTTTTGTTCAAAGCTGTTACCTATTAAAATCTTTAATCACAACTAAAACTATGAAATTGTTTCGATTGAAGTTGTATCAAAAAAATGTTTAACAAATTATAATGATTATGACTTATGTTATATCTGATTTAACAATTTATTATCTTGTCTTTGAAACTATATTGAAAGGTATTTTTTGACTAAAGCAATCCGTTCTGGCACAGAATTCAATTGCTATTAAAACGTAAAACGACAAAAAAATTTCAGGTAAAATCAGTTTAACTTTTAAAAGAGGAGAGGAGTGTTTCTTAGTGACGTATATCTATTTGAAATCTATTTATATGAAAAATTTGTATGCAATATTTTCTAAAGTATCTATCAAGTCTACTCTATTTGTCTAGTTCATTAACTTTTGTTAAAAGAAAATTAGAAATATTGTATATCATTCTTTGTTCGGAATTGAGAGGATTAACATTGATCATATTAAGTAGCGATGTTTAGCTTAAACTGCAGAAGTTTATACATTAAAAATTTATTAGAGTTAATATTGAAGTACGTTGGTTGTTTCTGTATTTTCTGTATATTCCTACGTTGCGACGCACAGTGGGGCCAAATGAGCTTTTTCGCGGACTTAAAAAAAAAAAAAATTCAAGTATTGTGAAAACTAAAGGTACTCGATTCAAGAGCATAAAAATCTACATGTCTTAGCCAACAAATTTATGTGAAATAGGAAACGGTGCTTTTCTTCTAACGCGTTGAAATTAAACATTGTGTAAAAAAACTGAAAATATTGGTAGGAAAAGGCGTAAAACTTTGTGCAATTAAACACTAATTTTAAAAAAGCAATAAATTCAATCATGCAACCATCAAGTTCAGGTAATTTTGTTGTGTTCAGTTATTATTTATTGTATTTTCAATATATGTGAACTTCAATAATTACACATATCATAAGTGTGAAAAATGTACTTTTTAAGTCCAGCCAGTGGTAGACAAAAATAATATTTGTTTCACGGATTTTGCAATCATTTGCGGGTCATCCCTGTAATGTACGGCCAAGAAAAGCAGTATCTCTTCTTTTTAGTCGAATGTTACCAGATTCACTTAGTATGTTACGCGCCAAAGGGTTTGGATGAGATTCAAGCCTCTTTAGATATGTGACTGCATGTTTCGCTATTTCTGCTTTGACTGATGTTTAGGTCTTTGTGGATGTTCTAGTTTTTTATATACCAGGGAGCAGATGTAAATATATGTAGTATCTTATTTTGCGGCTTTGAATTTTTTATACATTACTAGCTGAGGCAGTGCCCCGTAATTGAATTCTATAACGCCAAATTGGTTTGAGGATCGACTTGTACAGAAGAAGCTTACAATCTAAGTTTAGGGTGGAGTTTCTGCCAATAAGCCAATTTAGTAGTACTGCTTTTAATTGCATTTGTGTTAACTTGAAATCAGATGTATACTCTGGTATTTAACGTCTGAAAGTTTCCGTATTATTTGGTTATTAATGCAAGAACATGAGTCCCTACTCAGAGTGAAAGTTATGTGACTACATTTTTGTTCATTCACCTTTATTCTCTATTTCTTGTATAAGGTGTATATGTTGTGTTACTACTTAGGCTCTTCCATGAATACTTAAAAAAGCTGTGACATCAGCAAATGATGTGTTAATTGGCTTCTCTGATGTGTACAGTAGATATAAAATGGGTTCCAAAATACTACCTTGGGAACTCCAGCTTTGGTGAACTTAATGCCTTTTCTTACTGCATAGCCAGACCTTAGCAACATATGTCAGTGTATATTTCTAAGAACTTAAGTTCCAAATTTGTTGTTTTAAAATTTCCGATTACCTAATATTGTTTTTACATTTAGGCGGCCTAATATTACCTAACATTGTTTTTATATTTGCACTTCTTCATGAGACTATTATCGCGTAGAAAGACGACAGAGTTAATTTGCATTAAAATTTTACCTTAACAGACGACAGTTTGTATGTATGTGCATTTAGCATTTGTTTGTCAAGTAAATTTATTTAGCATTTACATACATATATTTTGATTAAACAAATAGGAGGCAGAAAGTGCGATTGGCAGCTATGCTGTTGGAGAAAAATCAGCATTTATTTCAAACAAAGCTGAAATTACTTCTTCTAAATAATTTGTCATTATCTGATTGATTATCGACTGTGTAGCCATATCGAAATAGCAAAATTCAGTATAAATGAACAAGTTAATTTGAATTAAGACTGCTAATGGCATTTAACGATAATTCACAACTTAATTTGAACTAAGACTGTTAATGTACATTAACTCTTTCGTATGCCTATGCTATTTGTGTTTATTTGTATAGTTGTTTGCAATTATTCAAACGTCTAATATCCATTGATTTTGCGGCTATTAATTAGCCTATCATCGTTTTTTTAGTGTCGCTGTTCATATATTTATTAGCTGGTCTACAAAGTCATTTTGGTTTAAGCAGTATGTTGTTATAGGGTTCCCCCCGGGGGTTCCAATTGTCATTGCAGTACATTCTCAAATGCTTTGACGCGGTTCACTCGGAGAAAATAGGGGCACCAGACGCTAGGGTTCCTAGAACCTAAATCTGGAAGAAAAGGTCTGTGTGTTAAAACACACGGGTTCTCTTCGAGGCCCGACCAGTGCCCAAAGGACTGGTACCACGGGAAGCGGTAGCCCCACAGAGACCCTATCCTCTCTGTGACTGGTTGTTGGTGAGTTCCCCATCGGGGGTACACGTGGTGGTTGTGGTTTAAGATCGATTAATGTAGGTATGGTGCAAGGTCGATCAAGTGTGCTGTTGCACTCTCAACAGACGGAGTTTGGATAGTTTTCAACCCCTAATATGGATCTAGGCTTGACTTGGATAAGGCTTGCCATATTATATAAATTGCTACTCATTGTGACTGTATCACACACAAATTGCGATTGGGGGCAAGTAAAGTAAAGTGTTGTTATAATACACAATGGGGGCGCTAGTCTACGCTTATATTTCACTCGGTGGAAAGACCACCGTGGGATTAGGCCTAACCGGCAGGTGCCCACGTTAATCTTGTTCCACGTCTGTTCTTATAGGGTGTCCAAATAGCAACCACTTGTTCTGATTTTATTGAATTTTAAATTTTTATAACTTCATGTACTCTTTTAGTTGCCAATGCTTTTGAATAGATTTCGATATTTTAAGTTTAGCATTGGTAAACTATTGTATTTCGATTTGTATTTTACTCATCGAAAATCCAATTCCATTCAATCCAGCTTTTTTAATACTGCTAGTCTTTTAAAAAGTTAGACTCAACTTTAAAAATAATTTATTTGTGTGTTGAAAAATTAGTTCGAATAATAAGGTATTAAATCTCTAAAATCTTTTTTATAGAGGGTTTTATTATTCTGCAAAATAAAGAATATTAATATTGTACGTGTTCCCTTTGTAACCTTTTGAAAAAAAAAAAACTTTTCTTTGAGCAATTCACAATTTTATTTTTTTTCATTTTTTCTTTTGGCAACATATCAAAGAGCCCTTTTTAAATCTATTAGTAAATATGCAATCGTATAAAATATATACTGCTCTAAAAGAACAAAGATATTGTAAAACAATAGTTGTGTGTATTTGCAAGAACCCTCACCTTTTTTTTTTTTTCTTGAAATTAGAAATAGTAGTTTATGTATCATACAAAGGGAGATGTGTGTTATTTGAAATAATACTGCGGGTATTAACACTACGAACAGTGTGTTACAAATACAATATAGGTGGAGTATTAACTGAGATAGGTTTACTTCTGTTCGTCATTTTGTGTAAGCTTTTTATATGTAAAGCGTTATATTTATATCTTTTTTGATTAGAAGAGAGTTCACAGAAAAAATGTGTGCACCAATCAAAGGTTTTAATTAGTTTCAGATTAAATTTTAATTAAATTTTTATCTGACTCAAATATTTAGTAAAAAATAGTAGTTTTAATTTATTAATTAAAAAATTCATTAAATTTTATCTGAAACTAATTAAATCCTTTAATTGGTGCAATCATTTTTTTTTCTGTATTGGCAAAGGAATATGTGACCTAAGCCTTTAATATTTATCTTTTTGACAAGAAAACTATAAGAATACTCGTTGTAACACATAGAATTTTAGATAGATATTAAAGATATTTATAAAGTTATTACAGTTTTTCTGTAGCTTATTTGGTATAATTGATTTTACGGTGTTGCGTTCGCATCGTAGCCATTGTCAAATTACAATATACAAAAATTTTTCTGATAGGTTTTAGTTTTTATTTTCATACATATTTATATCACAGCACCCTCTATTGATCTTTGATCTATGGTAATGAATCATCGACGTAGTAAAATAATCAGTCCTTCACTATACACCGTTTTTTTTTTTTGCTTTATGCGTAACAAATGGGTCAGGCTGTTTGAATATATTGTAGAATTTATTTACTTATTCCTGGTCTCTTTTATCTTGCAGTGAAGAGGTTGTCTGTAAAGGTTTCACTAACTCTCTCTGCAAGCGTGACCGTATCATCTCACTCTATTTGCTAGGGGTTCGGAATTTAGGATAGCTCGAATAGTGTCATTTCTAAATCTATCGCGGCAGCATTTGCCTGTCAATCGTCTAAAATACATCATTTCGGCCACTTGCACCCTGTTTTTTTATTATTGTTAATACCCACGATTCGAATCCGTAGGTTAGAGTTTGAACGTATGTTGAGATAAAACCAGTTGGTGTTAGTTGAGAGTTCACTTATTGCTCTTTTCGCTTAGCACCACTCCTTGTTTCAATTTCTGGTCGTCAATAAATGTATTTTGACGGGACTTCTTGTGGCTTATGCCTTTTGTTTATATTAACCGTGAAACGTATTTTCGAGATATCATCTATAGAAATGTCAAGGTTTCTTTGTAAATTTGCGTTGTAAAGTTGCTTTGAAACTAGAACTGCAGTAAAAATCAAATTTTCGTTGATTTTATTTATTGCAAGAGAGTACGTTATTGTCTCCACTAGCCAATTATTAGAGCAATATATAGGATATATGAGATGTCTCATAATAACGCTATCATAAATTTCATAGCACTAAACAGTGGGGCAGAAGCAAAATAATTTGGAAATAACTCAGCCATTTTGAAAGCGCTAGGCTGATTGATAAAAAATTTGACATGAGCATAGCAGAGAGGTATCTGACGCTGGGTGCCATCTACCTTCCAGGTCTCGCACCTGCAAATTATTTTAGAGCTTGTCATTTTTTAAATTTTTGTTTTATTTTCAAAAATTATACCTGGTCTTAAAGATCTGGTTAATACCTACAAAATGATACTTGAATCAATAAAAGTTAAAAATTAAAATTTAAAATGAGTGAGTTATAAGCATTTAAAATAAAAATGTTTGATATGTCGATACCCTAATCCAGTGTTTTTAAAATATTGAGTACAATTTTCATTAAATTTTTTTGTCTTGTTAGCAAATAAAATTTAAAATATTGTGAAAAAACTTCAAGGTTTAATCTTTTCTGAGTTAAAAATTAGAAGAATTTTATATTAGAAATTCCAAAATTATTGCATTTTTATGTATTTCAGCAAAAAAGGTCTTACAATCTTGTTTGTTTAATAGAAAATATTTTTTTACGGAATATATAAAAATCTTATATTTTTGTGTAAGCTAACTATTGGTGCGTACGTGTAAACCAAATTTTGTGTAAAAATGATCATCCTTGTAAAAGATGGAGGTCCATCCTTATCCTTTTAACTATTTTACATCGAAATTTTGATTTTAAAATCCCAAAAATTTTATTATAAAATCCCAAAGCTGGGATTGGAAAAAGAAGACTGCTGTAATATAGCTATATATACTCCGAATATGTGGACTTTTGGGGCAAAAGACTAAAAAATTCCAATTTTGGGATTTTTAGATTATATTTTGGGAATTGTTGGATTTTCTTCACCTTCATATATGTCGCAAAAACACATGACTACATTAAATATAATTTTTGTTCTTCACTGTGTATTTACATTTTTTTTTTATCAGAAATGTTTTAGAAGGAGAACATTTTATTTGCATTGCCTTTGAAAAATTGTAGAAATGAAAAGAATCGGTATTTAATAAAGAATAAAAACCAAGCAAATTCACAGCAGTAACAAAAAGTAAATATACGTATACGAGTGTACAATTTGCAAAACTTTATGTTCATATAAACTACATTCATTGTTTTCGTATTACAAATTTATTTATAAAAAAAATATATAAGAAGGTTTGCCTAAAAGACCATCATAGTATAAATGTTAAAAAATATAAATATTTAAAGTAAAGAAAATGTGCAACTATAAGAGAAATGTACAAAGTATATTTTCGTAATACAAATATATTAGTTATTGTGTTATATTTTTCATCCTTATTTTTAAATTATAAAAGAAATTGTTTTAAGTTTAAATTTTTTAATAAACTAAAGAATTTAACAATAGATTCAAATACAAAATTAATTAAAACTGTATCTGAATGTAATGAAAAGCTTTAATTGGGACAAACAATTTTTCTGCGTATAAAAAAAAAAAAAAAAATGTTGTAAAATTTAAACTTCAATTTTAATTTTATTTAATCAAATTATTCATGAACGAATGTAAAATTGAGAGAAGCAGGCATGTTGCATAAAATAAAATTTTGCAAAATATCGTTAGTTAAATTAAAAGAATTGGCGCTCAAAGTATTACCAACTTCAGTCTGCTATAGCAACAAAATTGCTAATGAAAGTGTGCATACTTTTTGCTGAAGGTCTGACTGTTTCGTTATTACAAGTATTTTGATTAAAAAAATATGGCAGAATAAAAATCAAACGTAACAGTGTTATATCTAAATATATCTATATTTATGTATATGTATATATATGTCGTAGCGTTGATAATAAGCTACGACATTTACGCGTGATCATAATATTTGTATATCTGACGATAGAGATTTCTGTTTTTGTATGTCCTCCTCCATGGGGTTTTTTTGATGCAACTAGTATTACTGCAACGTGTCCGATAAAAGAGTTATGAACCCGGTTTTCGAAGCTGCAAAAAACCAAGTATTTTTCATATTATATTTTTTCAACCTTATTTTTTAAAGGACTAATTGCACAGAAAAAATGTTTGCACTTATTAAAGGTTTTAATTAGTTTTAATTTAAAGTTCAATTAATTGTTTAATTGACTCAAATATATATTTGTTAAAAAGAGAATAAAAAAATCTTAATTAATCAATTAATTGAATCAAATTATTATTTTATTAAATTTTACTCTGAAACCAAGTCTCAAAACTCTACCTAGTGTAGTTCTCCAAGTACTCGATAAAAATTTAGAACTTTGTATAGGAGGTATGTATGTTAATATGCAAAATTCCAAGGCACTAGCTATTACTGTTACCAAGCAACGCGATGATAAATATTTACTTTGTATGGAAGGTGCAACAACCACGTCGAATCTAAAAAAAAATATGTACCCTATTTTACCATCCGTCTATCTAATAACAAATTTCAGAAAGATCGGTTCATTGGTGTAGGCAGCTATAGCCGACAAGCAAATAAACAGACACATTTTGTGCTTTATATATATAGATAACCATAACGATAAAACTAGTTAAATCAACTTAATTTTTATTCAAATCTAAAAACAATCTGTGTAGGAATACACAGAAAAAAATTTTCAATTAAAAGTCAATTAATTTTTAATTGCTTCAAGTATATATATTTGTTTAAGACAGAACAAAACAAATTCCCAATTAAAAAATTTATTGAATCAATTAATTATTTAGTTAAATTTTAATCTCAAACCAATTAAAACCTTCAATTGGAGAACATTTTTTTGTCTGTGTATAAACTAATTTTATTAAAATTACCTGCATTTCTTTTGTTAATTTCACTCTCCGTCATTAGCACTCTTCGTATCTATCTACTTTGGGTAGTTTTTATTTGTAAGCATCATCAATTTAACAACAATTATAAGGTGGTAAATATTAAACTAAAAATATCAAAAAGGATGGAAGCTTTAGGTAGTGGTATACTTCGTTCTCACCAACTGACGATTGACGATTGAATACAGTTTTCTCGTATTCCTTTATCTGAGTTTGGTTGGTTAAATAAATAATGCTTACAACTAAACACTACCCAAAGTAGATAGATACGAAGACTGCTGCTGCAGTCTAGAAAATGCATTCCATTCTGTTGGTGTCTTAAATTAAATTTTTAAAATTTCTCTTTAATACAGGGTGTTCTCCGGTTTGTTTAGCAGCCATTTTGGTTCATATTTGGCAGTCGTGAAGTAGACGCGTGGCAAATTTATTAAGGAAAAATATTCGAAAAACCAACTTGTTTTAGTCGTTAAAACATTTTATCAAAATCAATCATCGATTATTGTGGAGATGAGAAAGTGACGTGAAATTTTTGGTAGAAACAACGTAACAACAACACGCACTATTTATCGTGTATTAAATGAAATGAAACGAAGAAAGAGGTTCTGTAGGTGACCAAGCATGGATCACAACGTAACACAAGATCGACTGCTACTAAAGAAAATGTTCAAAACAATCCATCAACCTCAATTCGACGCCCTGCTCAGGAGCTTGGTCTTCAAAGAACAACTTTGGCCACAATTTTTCACACGGATTTGCAAGTATTTTCAGTTAATATTCAGTTGACACTTCAGCTTCTTCTACAAGACTATTTACGCCGCCGTACACATGCCAATAGGATGTTACAACTCACCCATGATAACCCCGATTTTCATAAAAAAAATCATAATGAGTGACGAGGCACACGTTCATTTGAATGAATATGTGAATAAACAGAATAGTCGGTTCTGGGCAATGAAAAACCCTCAAATTATTCATCAGCCCCCTTTGCATCCATTAAAAGTGACAGTCTGGTGTGCAATTTGGTCAGAAGGAATCATTGGACCTTACTTCTTTGAAAATGAAAACGGCGTAGCGGTAACTGTTAATGGGGAGCGATATGGTGATATAATTAAAAACTTTTTAACGCCACAACTGCACCCTTTGGTATCAACAAGACGGTGCCACATCGCATACAGCCAGGATTACAATGGAATTACTGCAAGTAGTATAACTTCCCGGCGGACACCTTGTATTAATTACTTAATTTTAATTATTTTTTCTTAGAGAGAATAAAACAAACTTAGGTTTGACTTCAAATTTCATCTGTATGTAAAATAAATAGTTCGACTAATAAAATTTCAAATATTCAATGTTATTATTTTAAATTAAAAGCTATCTTTAATTCGAATAAGGAAGTCTTTTAATAGCAACCGAAATAATTTTTTAAAACAATCTTATTATAATTAATATCATTTAAAGATATATCTCTTTCTTTGCACAAAATGTTATGTTTTTTATATAAAGTTTTTTTTTTGTTTAATAGTTTTTGTAATACTAAACTGGCGAAAAACTTTTTACATCTTTTTCAAAGGCAACACTTAAAACAGACACTCAAATAACATCAGATCACAATATTAGAATTCACACTCATTTCAATAAAATTAATTGCAATTATATATAAAAATAAATTTCTTGTTTTTCATTTCATGCTTTATTAAACAAACATAAAAAATAAGTTTGTATTTAACACCTGTTTCTGACATCATACCTACCATTTTTAATTTTATACTCAACTCTTTCAAGTCCTGTCGACCTTAATGTTTTGAAAAACTAAATGCAAAAAATAAATTCGTACTATCACATGTACAAAGACATGTTGAGTGGCTCACAGCATAACCGAATGAGTGAATAAATAAATAATGAGGGAATAAGTCATTTAAATAGAAGTGAAAAAGAAAACTATTTTATGAATTGAAAAAAAAAAAACTGCAAAAAAAGTATAAAAATGATGCAATAACATTTCGCCTTTTTGCAAGACAAAGGAAAGAGAAAAAAAGTTTAACATGAAATAAGTTGTTAAAATCTGGTTGTAACTTCAAGCTAAAACCACCATCGAGCCCAACTGGCACTTCAGTACTCGTGCAAGTGTACAAGAGTAGAGAAATGCAGAGAAATGAATTTTTTAAATGTAATTGTATTTAAACACAACTACCAAATGCAGTTATATATATACACACACACGCACACACCTACGAATACAAACGTAAAAATTTATACAACTTAATTAACTGTAAATTGTGTATTCACATAAAACCAAAAAAAACCCTAGAGGTTTCGTACATGTACATACGAGGAAAATGTGAGAAAATAATAAGGCGAGTTTATTCAACATTTCGCCGAAATAAAAATATATTAAATGATTGTGTATTATGATGAAAGGCACCTACGGAGTGTATGTGAACACGTACACAGTCATAGCTGTCAGATTTGACGATGACATAATGACGATGGGACGATTTATAGCCTAATTTTGACGATTTTAAATCATTAAAGTTTGCATCATTTATTTGTACTTTTAAAGCAACTTTGACAGACACACTTTATTATTAACAAGAACTTGTTAATAATTCTTTGGCGTTGTGTTTTGTTTTTTACGCTTGTCTATAACTTCCATCATCGATAGAAACTTTGACACAATTATTTGTTAAATAGTGCGAAGAGGCGCAACCAATTTGACACTATTTTGTAAGACTATTAGAAATAAAATCTCTTGAAGCTGTTGTTATTCGAATTTTAGAGATAGAGGAACCATTAAAGATATTTTTTCATTTGTTGCAAACATTGATAAAATTGACGCCGCACAGAGGGGTATTTTGCCAATCTAGCTGGACATTAGGCCAAAAATTATTTTGAGAAATGTAAAAATTACGTAAGCAGCTCGACAGACAACAAAATTCTGCATCGAATAATGAATTTTCAAGGCGTTTGGTTGAGATTTGTTATTTTGGGACACTGTTAAAATCAGAAAAGTTGAGTAAATCGCATACGTTTTTATTGACTTTAAACGATTTTGAGAGGTTTGCAATATATTTTTTGGTGGCTATACGAATAAAGATTTTGTATTGATTTTTTTTCTGTGAAAGGGTTTATTAGCTTTAGTAGCTACTTATGTTAATTTTTAGAATTTTTTTTTAATTTTGAATGATAAAAAATGTCGTTCGAAAAAAGGTTTTTTTTAAATTTTTGGTCAAAAAAAAAAAAAAAAAAAAAGCTTTTTAAGAGTGATCTCCATCGCGATCCTAAAAATGTTATATATCACTACAAAATGTACGATCTCTTCTTTTATGCTGTAAAAAAAACCTTGCGCATATTTGAAAATGTTACCTTTTTATGTTTTATCTTCTCTTGGATTGGTAAATACGAGTAAGAAACCCTTTTATATTCATAAAATGTTTTGGTTTTTAATAACTGAAGGTAGATGTTTTTTATTTAAATCATTACATCTTACCTCTACTAAAAACAATTTAAATATCAAAAGAGATATAGACGTAGATGCCCTTTCTTTCGGACTATCTACTTTACACGCCAGAATTCGAATTTGAGAGCATATTACACCTGTCATATAAACTGTCAGTGAAAAAATGGCAAATAAAATCTGATGCGACTTTGTTAACGCGAGGAAAAAAATATCCAAGAAAAATTTAGAAGTGAATTAGGGCTAGTAGTGGGTGCACCGAAAGCTGGATTTGGAAACACCAACGATGGTAACACTAGCAGAAGTTTTTTTCCCAATCCTGAATTAGCTGCAGAAATAACTGTACTTAACGCTGAGGAGGAAGAGGTCTTTGAAGAATCCAACGAAGAAGAACCATGGCACTCATCATCACCTTGGTGCAAAGGAGAAGTTGTTTTAAATAAATTAATTGTTATAATTTTAAATAATATTTATCGTTGCAATCATTAATAAGTTATTACTATGATTAAATTTATTATTTTCCGATAAATAAAATAATATTAAGTAACAAATTACAAAAAAAATTTTTTAATAATATTCTTGGGAGGCGGGGATTGGTTAGGCATTGGAACGCTTAAAAATGAATATTTTTAGGAAATTGGCAAAAAATTTTTTTCACAGGGACGTGGGATTGGGAGGTATTCTTGCCCATAAAAATAAATTTTTAGGGTTTTATGAAGTATTTAATATATTTCTTTTAATAGTTGCATTATTTTTTCAAATAATTTTTTATTTTACCGCCCACAAAAGGGGGCGCGGCTAAAAATGGCATTTAAGAATCTCTTGAGTCCAACTTTAAGTTTTTGAACATTCTTTAACCTTAAAAGTTGTAATTGCTAAACAAAATGACGGGAAAATAAAAAAAAAAAAACTTGCATTTTTCAGAAGTAGGATTAGTTCTTCCAAGGGGAACTTTTTTCTCCTTGATCCGATTTTTCCTATTTTATAGCATTGACAGCCTATGACCATAGCAAATTTTTCCGCAAAGTTTCATTAACCTAGAAGCACTCAGAACATTTTTAAAACCAATATAAGCTAAAAAAAAGTAATGTCCGGCTAGATGTGCGGTGCAAAATTCCAAGGCGCTACCTGGTGCAGTTCTGTAGATACAGGATAATAATTTTTCACTTTGTATGGGAGCTACCACATCCACTATCCCAATTCATTCTGTATTTTGGCAGACTATGCGCCTTATTACAAAGACTACTCTTGCAACCCTTCAAGGTGCTATCTATTGCAGTTCGCCAGGAACACGATAATAATTTTTACACTTTGTACTAACACAATGCAACATTTTTTTAGGCAAAAAAATTTATAGATAAAATCGCACAACAGTTGAAATATTTTATAGGCAAAACAGAACTAATAAAAAAAAACAAAAATAAAATTATAAAGTAAAAATTAAAAAATTAAAACTAATTATAACAAATAAAAGTGTAATTATTAAACAAAAATTGTTTAAACTGGTTGCGTTGCTATTAATAAAAGTCGTTTGAAGTATGAGGAAAAAAGAAAAAGTGCTTAAGCCTCATTAAAAGGATACGATGATCAACTGAATCAAATGTTTTTGAGTGGTCGAACAAGATCAAAAAATGTACTTTGTTATTATCAAGTTCGTGTCGAGGGCAATACATCAATTAAGGCAGCAACACAACTATGATTCGAGCAAAATCCTGACGGCTTTTCAGACAGTAACTTCTTTTCTGACTTCTGAGACTTCTTTATGTCGTTTAATTGCAGTGGAGCACCAATGTTTTGATTGATATAACCTTTGACCTAACAGGAACTGATAAATCATATGACATATGACAATTGTTTTGTAAAAACAGTGATTGATCATCAACAGATGCCATGAAATTTCAAACATCAAAATGTTCTTCTTTACGTATTAATTTACATTTAATTACACCTTTTTTATAATTACACATAATTTTATTTATAATTATATTCAACTTGTTACACATTTACATTAAATTATAAAAAAAGAAATTTAACCATATAAAGGGTGTTTTCTATAGAGTTATAGAACTTTAAGTTGCAATAAAACAAAGATGGATTATTCGATTGACATGAATTTTATTTATCCGAAAGATAATCTTGTGGCATTACATTTTAAATATGATTTCTGGCATATGACCACCACGGCTGGCGCGGATGTAGTCCAATCTGGACGTCCAATTTTCGATGACTTTTTCCAACATTTGTGGCCGTATATCGGCAATAACACGGCAAAAGTTGGACTTTTCATAGCCCCACAGAAAGTAGTCTAGCGGTGTTAAATCACAAGATCTTGGAGGCCAATTCACAGGTCCAAAACGTGAAATTAGGCGGTCACCAAACGTGTCTTTCAATAAATCTCTTGCGGCACGAGCTGTGTGACAAGTTGAGCCGTCTTGTTGAAACCACATCTCCTGGACATCATGGTTATTCAATTCAGCAATGAAAAAGATAGTAATCATGGCTCTATACCGATCACCATTGACTGTAACGTTCTGGCCACCATCGTTTTTGAAAAAGTACGGACCAATGATTCCACCAGCCCATAAAGCGCACCAAACAGTCAATTTTTCTGGATGTAACGGTGTTTCGACATACACTTGAGGATTACCTTTACTCCAAATCCGGCAGTTTTGTTTGTTGACGTAGCCATTCAACAAGAAGTGCGCTTCATCGTTAAACAAAATTCGCTTATGAAAATCGGGAACAACGGTAATCTCGTTTTGGGCCCAAATTGCACTATTTGGAAGCGTTGTTCAGGCGTGAGTCTATGCATGATGAATTGCCAAACCAAACTGAGAATAAATCACTTGACAGCTATTAAATCGGTGATGCCAACTTAAAGTTCTATACCTCTATAAAAAACACCCTTTACAATGCATAGATTTTTTTCAGTGCAAAAGAAACAATACATACACATTTTAAAAAAATCTCTGATTGGGTGCCTTTGATTATAAAACTCTCTGCAAATGTTGGCGTGTATGAAAAGGAAATACAAATTTTAACGTTTAAGTTAAAGCTGACTATTAAACTCTTAAGATAATTTTTATATTTTAAAACTGTGCGTATTTGCACGTAATTTCTTTTACGCTGAATGACATTTAAACATTTATAAATTAAGTTTAAGAGACAAAAAGATAAAAGGTCATTAGACCGTTAAGACTTTAATAAGATTTGAGCACCCAAGTCTTTGAATGGAAATTCAAATAAATAATTTTAAAAAGATAATATCATTAGCTCAATGTTGAAGGCGCACATTCAGTATTTTATAGGAGAAAGGAAAACTATAAAATGACCCAACCCAATGAAGAGTTGAAAAAGGTTATTTTAGTAATATATTTCATAATGACGATTCCAAAGGAATGTGCAATAAATTAAGAAAAACAAGTAGTGGTGATCGAATCAGTGGTAATGCTGAGCTAGATGTTGACAATCTAAGTAGTTTCTTTATAGATAGTTTGCATCTTGGCTCTGAAAGTATCTTTGAACCGGTGCGGTTTGAGAGTTCTCTTGGCATATTTTTCTTCACGTGTATCAATATTTCCGATTTATATGCTGCTGTTAGTAAAATCAAATCAAATACTTGTGGTGTTGATGGTATACCAGTGAGATTTTTAAAAATTATTATATTTCCGTTAATAAGCAACCATTTATTACATTTGATTAATTGTGTTATAATAACATCAGTCTTTCCGGATAATTGGAAGCTTGCAAAAGTTATTCCAATACCTAAAGCAGGAAAGTTGCTCAATACTCAAAACCTAAGGCCAATAAGTTTGCTGCCTGTATCGTCAAAGTTATTTGATCCCAAATAGCCCAGCACATTGAGCACTTTAATTTATCAAATGATCGGCAAACAGGATTTCGCAGTGGTTGTAGTTCATCGTATACCTTGCTTGGAATTACAGAATCCATAAGAGAGAACTTAAATAGAGGTGGAATAAGTGTTCTAGAGCTTTTGATCGAGTTAACCACGTAAAAATTTTGCAGAAGCTTAATAATAATGAATTTAAGTTTTCAAAGACATCAGGCTCTCTTATAAATTCGTACCTGCCAGGAAGAACACAATTTGTATCTTTTAATGGTAGAGATTCACAGGTGGCCCAATTATCCGTTCTTGGTTCACTGTTTTTTTCTTCTTCTATGTATTTAAATAACTTTTTCATTGTGGTTGAGTTAGCTGTATGCTCAGTATATGCTTTTGCAGAGGACATTCAATTACTTTCTCATGCCACTGTCTCATCGAATTCATTTCAAACAATAATTAACGACATGATACAGCGAGTTAAATGCTAGATGAGTTCAAATTCTTTACTCTTGAATATCTCGAAATAAAAAAAAATTTTTCTTTGGTTCCAAAAATTTTAATAATTTAAAATTCATGTACGACAAAGTGAGCTAGAATTTGTGGATAAGCTAGGAGACTTGATTATTCTTATCATATTGATAATGTATATTCGAGAGTCTGTTTTACCCTTCGAAGATTATATTGCCTGAATATGTACCTTCCTCAGCATGTACGATATAAAGTGGCGCATGCATTGATGATGTCTCAGATATCCTTCTGTATTGAAGTATGTATATCTTTGTTCGACGGCCAGTAACGTTAATCTTCTTCTGGTTAATAAAGTTGTTAGGTTTGTGTTTGACATAAGGCATATAAATCCTGTTCATGGCCAATATGAAAATGGGTATTATAACCACATATCGCCGTATACCAAGAGATTTTTCTAACATTATTTTTCTCACTTTTCAACTATAAAATATATTTTGAATTTCTATATTATTATTAATGATACGCCACAGTTTCTAGAAGTTTAATTTCTTGCACTCTACTAGAAATATTCAAATGTTTAATTAATAGCTTGGTCTTTCAGAAGTCATTTCCGATAACAGTTGCAAAAAACTCATCAATCATTATAATAGTAATTTGATTTAGGCGCTTCATCTATCTTCATCTATTCAAGTTTTTTTATTCCAAAGTGTTTAATGTTATAGATTGAAGCTGTTAACAAAATATTAGTTATTAAGCGCTTTTTTATTTCAATTTTAGTTTAGGGTTGTCTTATGACTAAATAAAACTACTCAGAAACGTAATATTGTGCATTTTGGACACAAAGGGCTTTTTATATTACACACTGATAGTAAATAAATATAATCTTAAGCGCTTATCATTTAAAAAGCTTTAATAAAGTTTTTCTTTATTTTCTTTTCTTTCGCAGTATAGTGTGTTAAGTCTTTTTATGTTAAATTTTTTTCCAAATGATTGAGTTAGGGCTTTTTACAAGGAATTAAAAACTATGCATAACAATAAACATGCACGCTTTATGAATTTAACTATTTTGCAGAAACTTGATACTATCCAACGAAAAACTTAAGCTCTTATTACATGAAACAACATGGTATGGTCACTTTCATTCCGGGTTTCTCAGACAAAAAGCCTCAGACTTTCTAGGTTTAAATTGTATATCCCATTCCTTAAGTTAAATTTTTGTCATCGCGAAGATGCATCAATTGTATCCAACTGAAGAAATTTTCATCAAATAAATAGTAACAAAAAATACCAAATCGAAAATATGAGTAAATCACACCTAAAACTTTAAATATTTCATTTACCAAAACTAAAACTTTAAATATTTCAACTACCAAAATTTTAAGTAATTCCAAAATAAGGAAACTTTGAATGCCAATTGGCCCAACAGAAATAAAACAACATTGTATAAAATAGATTCTAACAGAAGTCATTTCCATTATAAGTGCGGTTATCAAAATTAGCCTAGACTAAAGTCAGTTTTAAAGAAAGGTTTTACCTGTCAAATATATTTGAAAAGTTTTAAAATATGGCAACAACACAGCAACCACAGATGACTTTTATAAAATATACTATAAAATACAAAACAAATTGCAACTTAAAATATATAAAGTTTTAGATGAAAAAAGAATTTGTATGTGTGAAAAGAAAAAATCTACAGACAGGTATAAAATGCGATAACTATTACGAGGCAGCGAAAATATGGGGACTTCAAAAAGTAAAAAAATTTAAAGGTAAGATCATCTGCCAAATAGTTTAGCTTATATATAGATATAATACCCAAAAGCTGAGAATATGTTCGACAATATCCTGCCTCTAGTTACTAGGAAGCTATGAAATCTGCCCATGTTCTTGTGTTGTTGCATGTGCTTAATCCTCATACCATATGCATGCTGATTTGATGATGCAGACACCCACATAAGCTTTAACAAAAAGGTGTCATGTAACAATCGCACATGTATATATATATATGTATGTAAATATATATGTAAATGTTTTATGGGGTTTCAGTTACACTATCTAATTTTCAGCAAGAATGTTTTAACTGTCAGCAAGTTTCTATGACTTAATTTAAATTTACGATGCCAACAGGAGATGAGATGCAACACTATTTTACTATTTACACAAACGCACAATGCAAAGGAACAAATAGAAAAATGAGAATAACGTATGACTTCTGTTACTAATACTAACAACAAAAACAATAATCACAACGGCATCAACAGCAGCAATAACAACTTACACCCATACAGGCTAAACAAATTACGTGTGAGTGCTATAACCCACTAAACATTTTAATGCAATATTAATTTTTGTAAACCTAGTTTTATTTATACTTTTATTGGAAATAAAGTAATTTTGTTATTAATAAAATTTTTGGGAATTTAAATATTAATTATTTAATATTAAGCTAATTACCCATAATTTTGTTTTGGCCCCTACTCAGATAAAATTTGGAAGTGTTATTTCATAAAAACAACGAAATATTGTGACCAGGCCAGGCCCTTCTCAGATTTGCTGTATTTTATTATACATTTTTTTTTTTTTGTAATAAATTATAATTTTTCCTTTTGCATATTGTTAATTTTGCTAGCTTTCCAAAATACCCCACTGGTGTTGTAAATAAATTAAATTTTGTTACACGTAGGAGTTATCGTTAAGAATAATTAAAATTTTTTAATATTAGCATGAACGAAATATTCCAGTAAACAGGATTTACAAAAAAAAAAAAAAAAAAAAAAATCTTTTAAGTATTATTTAAAGAGAAAAAAAAAATTCCGTTTAAAATTTTCCCCTTTTCGTATTCACATATAATTTAATCCTTGCAGGTTTATTGGGTCATCTGATATCTATAAAACACCTAATAAACATGCCAACAAAAGAAGTTAAAGCAAAAAAAAAAGTAATATCCCCAAATGTTGCAAAATATCATGCGAGTAGCATGCAGTCGTAAACGAATAAGCATTTTTATATTAACAGGGTTTTTAACAGAAATGTGGTTATTTTTAGTTAAGGGTTAGGTAAGATATGGAAATGTCTGGAAACTCTATCCCAGTGCAACCACGGAAAGGAGAAAGTTTTATGTACTGTAGAGGTCCACATGGAATAGACAATGAAGTCGATCTAAGGCTCTAGAAACTTCAACCGAGTTTAACAACAGAAAAGGTAAATGTATGCGTTGATAGGGGATGTAGTAAATGCTACAATCTGTTGCAATCTTTTGAACATACGTATATGTAGATATTACAATAGTTACCCCTGCCAAATCTGATAAAGATCCCTGTATTGTACACGAATAATTTTTTAACAGAGAACTGAAAAACATTCAAAGGTGAATAAATATTCTGGTTATAGGGCATGCCAACTGTAAGCATCATCTTACCGCGATAAAAATCAAAAAGAATTATTTTTTATCTGTTTAGAGATTAAGATGAATAAGAATGTCCAGAGTTTTTTTGGCATTAAACATAAAATAACTGACAGGTATTGGTGGATGTCATCGGAACCCTCAACCTAAGAAGTAATAAAGACAGAGATAATTATCAAATAACAAAAGTAAATATAAGACAGCCTAAAATTTTGTGCTGAGTGACTCTTGACCACCATATACATCATTCAAGCATGAGCGGGTCCAAATCGCTGGTGGTATAAGTATCCCCTTTATACAATTGCTATTACGTGTCGGATCTTATCAGAAAAGTTCAACAAAACTCAGGTGAATTACAAGGCACTGTTCTCTCTCTTTTTCTATTTCTTTTCTTTGTATGTGTCCTTGTGCTATACACCAAACTTATTTAAAGGACGACATTGTTTCTACGCCAGGGTATTGAATAGTCAATATCAATAGGCACTTAACTATTCTCAAGAATATTATTTAAATGTATAAAGTATTTATTGTTCATCTTACTAATTGTAAAATCTGCAATCAACCAAAAACGTAAAATAATATTAATGCATAGACCACTTCTTCAAAAGTCCCTTCTAGTCAATTAACCTTATGCAGGAGAAATCTTTCTAGGAAGAGGAATAATAAGTTGACAGTTAAACCACAATTAAAATGTTGAACGTAATTTGGTGTTCTCGACATTTTATTGCTCTGGTTACACAAAAAAAAATTTTTGCTCCTATTACCAGTTTTAATTAGTTTCAGATACAACTTTAATTTAATTTTTAGTTAACTCAATTATCTACTTAATTATCTACTTAATTGAAATATTATTCTTAATTAATTATATAATTGAGTCAAGTCAAAAATTAATTAAATTTGTATCTGAAACTAATTAAAACTGTTAATAGGAGCAAAAAATTTTTTCTGTGTATTTTCTTACTGGTCCCATCTTTTTTTTTTTGACAAGTAATAAAACCGCTTATCTACCGATCGTGGTTCTCATACATGATAAAATTTTACAAGAATAACAAGGATTTTTTCATAATTTTATATTATTGATTTCTAGTTATAAAGCCTTCAATTTCCAAGTTAAACTATTGAACTAAATGTTTTTACTTGGAAATTGAAGGCATGAAGATTAATTCAAAATTTCGAATTTGTATACTGAAGCAAATTTTTATACCTGAAAACAATATTCTCTGTCAGTATCTGTCAAACTTTTTGCTCTATTATGTTTACTTTTTTCCTACACTCGTTCAAAGTATAAAACATGTTTTGAAAAACTAAACCCAGAATTATAAAAAGTTTCAATTGTATCATTTGAGATGTTTTTTCCTAGATTTTATAAAACTATTTTAATTATAATAATGGATTTAGCAGCAACTAGATTTTTGAGATTTTTTGATAAAAATGTGTTTTTACGGTAATTTAAATCTTAAAAGGCTGTTGAAATCGTACATAGCCCTAAAATAAATGATATAAATTTAATATACGCAACATAGCTATTTTACATTATGCTGTGAGTTGTGGCAACACCCTGTATATATGCCTGCATTAGGTATTCGGATTAATATTGAAATATTTTAAACAAACACTTTTTTACTTGTGTTCACATGATTATAAACATTAGTAGTTGTGAGTTTTTCATTGTGGACTAATGTTTTGTTCTTTTTTTATTAGTCCTCCTTTTGTCACTGCGGCTGCTAAAAATACTTTTATGCTCAGAACTCATATGACTTAAAAAAATATGAATAAAAAATTTCCACGTAGACTAAGTTAGGAAATGTAAGTATTTTGATATTTATGTCTCTCTAGATAGTTTCTACTATGAAAACATGCAAAATGGTAGTGTCCTAGTGCACTCAACAACTTTTTTAAAGTTTGACTTTTGCTGTTCGTTAGGAGTAAAATGTTTTTCATAGAATGTGTTCTGTATCCTAAAAAAAAGTTTTTAATACTCTATTTACAAAACTTAGTTTTAACAGAGATTATTAATTTACCACCTAGAAAGACACTAAAAAAAAATACATACCATTATGTTGAGTTAAAAATTTTCAATACGCTTAAATATGAAACAGTTGCATGAGCAAGCTTATCATACTCGAACACAAACTAGCTTACTGAACACATGTCTACTCATACCATACTCGTATCATGAACACAATGAGCTGACCAAGTAAAACGAACTTTCTATACTAGTGAGCGCCGTGTTAGAAACAATCAGTGTGTTATTTGGTTAGTGGTTCTGTAGAACTTTTGGATAAGGCTTAGTGCATTTTTCTTGTACTGGTGTTTTTTTTAGTATTTCCTTAGAAATGGTGTGCTTTTTAGAATGTAAGAAGTAATGTTATAAAAAAATTCTGTGATTTCTGTTTGTACATTCGAACTGTCTTCGTGTTTCACTCAAATCATTAAACTGCTTGAACTCGCCCAAGTACAATGTTATTATGTTCAATATTTACTCATAGTTATTCAAACTTGCTTATGAAAATTCTGCAAGCTCATCACTTTTAGCTCGTTGGACTTCGCTGTTTTTTATTATCCACTCATCGTTACTCGTCTGCAATGAACATACATGAATTCATTGAAATATTATAATGAACGTCTTATGAGCTTCGTTTTTTGTGCTTATGCACTGCTTTAAAGTGTACCACTAATGTGTCGATTGTACAAAATTTTCTACAATTGTACCACAAACTTTTCAGGAGAGCAAAAAGAGGAGTAGCAAAAACGATGATACTGCAGCATCAGTTTTCAGATATGTTAAGAAATATACACGCAGAGAAAAAACATGGCTTAGGTAACCATAAGCAACATATTGCATTCTCATATATCTGTGCCCATAATGAAAAAGTTTTTAAGTCTAATTTTTAAGATTTGTAGGAGTGCAATTTTAAACTATAAAATTATTTCTTTTATAGCTTATCTTTAAACTTTACATATGGGAGTCAAAATTATGTTTTGGGGAGATTATAAAGGTGTCAGTAACTTAAATTTTCCTTAAGTCGACTTATTGCTACAGAATTAATATTAAACCATATTTATATTTAATATAATAATAAACCATATTATTGTTATATAGTTACAACATCGAAAAAAAGTAACTTATTATAATATAATATGTCCATAATACAATCAAAATTCATTATATTATGATTAAAAATAAACATTAAGTGGTTAAATTTAGTGATAGTCATTTGATCAAAAAGGCACATTTACTTATTACCGGTTTGAAATCAAAATACCCAAACACATAAATTATCAAATAATTTCATTCACATGCTAATCATATAAACATTAATTAAATATGCACATAAAATAGAAGAAAAGAAGAAGTTATTGTCGTGAAAGGCGTGATTAATAAATGTTTAAAAATTTTGTTGTCTGAGTTGCGTTGTAGTCGTACCATAGTCCATGGATTTTGCATTCAGCATTTCCGATAATTCCTGTTTCAAATGCCTATTTTGAGAGCCTTGAGAAGTCGAATTTTATTTTTTATGGAGGAAATAAAAAAAACTAGATATACGTATTTTAGAGAATTTGCGATGGGCAAGTGAAGAAAATATATCAATATATATGTATATGTTTGTTTAGAAACCCCACGCAAAAGAGCTGTTAGTGTAACGCTTAAGCAGCTTTGTCGAAAAATGTTTGCATTAATGTTTATTTCGTTAAATTAACGCAAATCCATAAAATTACAAGAATCCAAATTTTTTATTTTGGAAAAAAAGGAGATATTTTTTTAATTAAATTTATAAATTCCTAAAATATTTAGAAAAGGACGCCAAATTTTAATTAATTTAATTTAATTGAATTTTATCAACGTCCATCTGTTTCTACTTAAATTTACAAATAGTGTTTGGCGTGTTTTATGCTTGTCCGCTAATCTGAATATTCTTCAGTTTCTTTGGTCAATGAAAATTTTGTTGAAATTGACATGTTTTCATGAAATCCGCCAAAGTTGTTTTTTCGTTATAGCTCTCGTAACCACCTTATTTCTTCAACGAATAAATTTACAAACTATGTAATAGAATCCAATGAAATTTTCGCCTAATTAACATGCTGATGAAATTTTGAAGTCAGGCTTAAGTTCGTTTTATTCTCTCTAAATTCACAGAAAAAAATATTTTTACCAATTTATGGTTTTAATTGGTTTCGCTTTAGAATTTAATAAAATAAATGATGATTAAATGATTCATTTATTTGTTTAATTATTCAGTTTTAAACAAATATAAATTTGAATCAATTAAAAAATTAATTGCACTTTAATTTAAAACTACTTGAAACCTCTAATTGGTGCAAAAATTTTTTTCAGTGTTGAAAGAACAGTGTTATAATAACTTCCTTTGGCTATAATTGTCGCCGTGTTGTCAGCTACTTCATGATATTGAAGACGACAGCTACATCGTAAACTCTGACATTGTTGTAGAAATACTTATTTTGCTTTTATAAAATGAAATAACCTTTTTCAAAAAATTATAAATATTTCCTCCAAAAGGTTTTGTTTGTATATGAATTTGTAATTTACAATTTTGTGACATTTCCTTTGGTTGAATAAAATAAAATTTTCGCACACAAAAATAGAAATTAGTCTAAGTTGACTACAGCCACAGCGGTGGTCGTGTAGCCATGCGGCTATACTGGCTTCAAAATAATCGTTTACCTATAAACGTGTGCATTTTATTTTTGGCAGTTTGTAGTCGGTATCCTGATGTTGTCTATTTGTTTAATGCATCTTGGTTTTAAAATAGAAATCTCATCTATTTTAAAATCAAATGTATTTAAAGAAAAAATATGTGACCCATATATTCACATATATTCTTAATATTAAAAATATGTATGTTACACTCATGATTTCCATTAGCATAGAAATATTGAAAATTTTTTTAATTTTTCCAAAATTGTTTGTAAAAATATTTTTTTTAAATTTTTTAAATATTTTTTCGGATTTTTTTTTGTTAAATATTTTTTTGAAAATGTTTTGTAAAGTTTTTTGTAATTATTAAAAAAAAATTTAATTTTTTTAATTATGAATTTTGTTTTTTTAAACTTTTATTGTTTTTTTTTTTAAATTCAAGACCTTTCTTCAATCTTTATTGAGTTGGAATGGTCAGACTAAAGCAAAAAAAAAAAAAATCCCTTAAAAAAATTCCTTAGATTGACCCCCAATGCCCTTTAACTGCTCCTATTTACCAGTGGGTATCCTGTTGGTCCATAAGCTACCTCTATGTGCTATTGCTTTCTATAAAGGACTTTAATACAAATCAAAGCAGAAAAACCCTACCAACCGAAAAACAAACATAAATCGCCCCTCGAAGAGGGTTATTGATCCCCCGAAATCTGTATGCACTTCTTGCGATGTACCGTTCGCGTTCTAATATTTATTTGACAAAAAAAAAAACAAAAAAGAAATTAAAGCCGAAAATAAAAAAACGTGAAAAAAATGTAGGTGGGCGTGGTTTTTAGTCCGCAGCCTCATAAGGAATGCTCCGATGTTGCTGAATTGTAAACCCAAAATTTTCGATACTATGCCTGACAGATTGGTGTGCTTAAATTTTCTGTATCTCTTCTGATGCCTTTGCAAATGACATTACTACCCGAACACGGACAGACGGACGTCGCTTAATCAACTTCTCTATGTATAAGGATCCAGAATATATATACTTTATGGGGTCGGAAATGAATATTGTAGAAATTACATACGGAATGACAAACTTATATATATACCCTTTCCAAATGTGGTGAAGGGTATAAAAACTGGGAGACACGGGAATTATATTCTTCGACGTAGATTCAGAATATTTAGGTATTCTTCATATTTAAAGAAGTAACAATTTTTTATGTAGTAGCATATAAGAATTTGTAAATATAAATAAATCGTTAAATAAATACTTTTTATTGTAAATGCTTAGTACTTCTAGAGTTTATCAGCATCTGTGCTGATAATACCTGAATACCTGTGATAAGCAGGAATGATTGCATGATTCCAAATACTCGAAATGTAATCACTAATAACTCTTACAAGGATTACCACAATTTGAAGATTGTTTGTTTAACACCTTAATAACAATCATTTGTGGACTTAGATAAAGCTAAGGGAATTTTGTTGAATCATCATTCACCACTAAAAAATAGTTATTGATTATCCTTATTCATCATGAGTGTAAAATGCTCTTAGAAATGATATTTTTTCCAACATAATGCAACAAAATGCACGATTTATATAAACGTTTGTTGCAATCAGACTAAATTTTTCCATTTTTGTTTTTTGCCAAGGATACTCATCCTAGTATTTGTGTACAGAGCTGTTCAGTAACATTTTACTTGATTAAACTTTTTGAATACTTTAGTTTGTATTACAGTTAATGCGAGTATTCATTATTTCCCTTTCACATTTCCAGATGTGTGCTCTTACCTGTAAACATAAGAAACACACGCACACACATATACTCGTACTTTTATTTCAGTATACATTTCACTCTGGTCATAAGTACCTTTGCTCGTTAATAGCAATTTATGTATGATGATGATATTGAATAAGTGCCAAAGTAGAATTAATGCAAATCCTTGTAGCAACACTTGCGCTCTTGTGTTTACTAAATTCTTACATATGTTTACGTGATTGTAATTAATGAAATATTTTAAGCATTAATTAGAAGAAAAAGTTAACCAATTGTGTTAATTAAGATTTGAGCACTTAAATAGCAGAAATTATATATTTTGGTAGAAAAATAAACAACGTTATATATGCCTGTAATTGTTGAGATTCAAGTTTCCTTACACAATGCTGTATACTCTGCATCGATGTTTATAGTTTCCTCGTTAGTTGGTTAAAAGCAGTAGTGCTGTGAGGGTGAGTTTATTGTAGATCTCATGTTTCCTTGAACGTTTCTTCTCTAGTTGCTTCGTTTGTATTAAAACATAAATTTGTTTCTCGATAGAGAAACACTTAACAGGCCAGTGGTCCTTAGTCTTATGCTAGCCAGTGCTGGACATTCCCACACAATGTGCGCTGCCGTCTCAGCCTCTATTCTTTCCCCGTCTCCTCTTCTACCGCTGCCTACTTTTTGGCATGAGCTGTATAGTCTCCGACTCACCGTTGAAGGAAAGTTTTGAGGTGCCTGATTCCGATTTACCTAAGCCCACAGGGCCAGGTGCGTCCAATTCATCCACATTTACCTCCATAGTCGCAGGAGTATCTTCATAGACTGACCAGTCCACCCCTTGCGATATTTCTTTGTCATTATCTTTTGATATCCTCCCTTGGCCAGTGGCAACCAGAGTTCGTAAAGGGATTAAACTCTAACGAAATATCCCTTTTCAACGCCTTAGGAGAACCTTTAGAGATTAACCTGTTCACTCCTTGCGAGGCGTTCCAGTTCATTATGAATTCTTCCCTAGGCCAATATTGGAGAAAACGATGTCCACCCACACAGAGCTCCTTATGCGTGGATAAGTCTACATTGAAACTGGAGGTCGACCGCTATTCAGAGTACGCATAATAAAGGCAAAGCACCCTCTTGACCACGCATCCCTGTCGTATGCTGTTCCACCGTGGATTAGGGGAGCTGTTAACGACTAGTCATTTTTAACCACTAACTAGCCATTTAGGTTCTCGGCACAGCTACCAACCACCTTAACCTTACAAGTGGAAGTCTGGGGGTTAAGGGTTCGATTCTCGCAAAGACTCTGTGTATTTTCTTCAGGCAAGCCAACAGCTTCGCAGATAGTGTTGTTAAATAACATGTTCCATTTGATGTTTGCTCGTATACGTCTAAATCTATATTAGACTTTACTCCTTTGTACTCCTTTGTTTTCCACTTTCATTTGTATAACTTAAGTGCCTCGAATTTCACTTAAACATTTAAATATGAACTACACTTTTTAAATATACTTTTTTATACTGATACATCCTTTATATCCTTTATACATCTTTTGACGATCAATAATCTGAAGTAATAACAATATTGTGTGGAAAAAAAACTTTAATAAAATGTAAGTTTCCTCATTACTCTACAATACCTTGAAAGCTTTATATAGCTAATTCTATAATGAAAATAAAAAGAGCTTCCTTAAAATCTCAGTGAAATTACCCTGTTTTACAACTGATATCTTGAAATTGAGAAATTTTAATTGCAACAATTTTCATGGTTTACAGTCAGAGTACGAAAATAAATATAAAACGTTTGCTTTCTTTCGTTTTGTTTTGTTCTTTGCAGTAAGTAAATTAGAAAAAAAATATAAAAACATTGAGCACGATTGTGCAATTTAGTTTTGATTTCTTTTTTATTTTCATATGCTGTTAAAAACTGCGAATGGAAGGACAAAATACCCGCTTATGGGGTATCCTTTAATTGCTCTCTCCTCTCTCGCTACCAAAATAAGAATAGCAGGGATAAAAGTTGCATAATGTAAAATGGAACTAATTACTGCATTTATTTTATTTAAGATTACAATTTAATTTTTAAAAGTAAACTAGCTATCCTCGGTGCGCTCTGAAACACCCATTTAGTAAAAATAGCGAAAACACACGCTATTCTCACGACAAAACTGTTTCAGTTTATATTGAAGGTACGACGCCGACTGTTCCCATCCAATTTTTTTTTGCTAGACTATGCGTTATAATGCTTTATAATATTTTACTTTTAATGGGAGGTATCGCTTCCGTTTCTCTAATCCACTCTGTGCTTTGCTATATTATACGCGTTTGCTATATTATACGCTACTTGTGCAAATTTTCAAGTGTCTACCTATTGTAGTTCTATAGGTAAATGATAATAAATTTTTACTTTGTGCCGGAGGTACCACGCCCTCTGTCCCTATCCAGTCTATATTTTACTAGACAGTGCACATTCGTCTGGGGGTTACTTGTGCACCGCTTCAAGACTCTACATATGGCAGATCTCCAGGTAGAGGATAATAGTTGTTCACTTTGTATGCGGGATACCATGTCCAGTATTAAAATCCATCCTGTGTTTCGCTAAACAATGTATATTAATAAGGACAAAATTTGCAAAATGGTGCAAAATTTCAATTCTATATAGTTCTCCAGCTACTTAAAAAGTGGGCTGGGTCAATTTTTATTTCCGTAAAAACTTGTTGATTTATGTTGAAGATTAAAAAAAAAAATCGCCAATTGGGTTCTTAAGTGATGCGATTACCAACAAAAGACAACGTGGTTTGTTTGTTGGTGTTTTGTTGAAGCTTTAATATTCTGTAATATTATTCTATTAATATACACACTTCTCATTGTGTTTTGTAGACTTTAGACTTGTTAGACTTTAGATTTTATAGGAACTAGCTCTTTTCCTCCAACAAATAAATTGCGTTTTTATTATAAAACATCATGGGTAATTAGGATAATATTTAATAATTGTGCACTTATTCATAAAAAAATAAACTTTACTTAAAGCATACTTTATGACAAGAGTTCATACAAAATTTGAATACTTCAAGTAAGCTTTAATTTTTATGAATTTGGGCATTGATATTTAAATTTACAAAAATATTATATGTATATGACATTTGATTTTATTTATAAAGATAAAGAAAAAAATCTTGACGCAGTAAAATATTTATTGAATATAAGTGAATTAATATCAACATTTTTGCTGATAACAATTTAATTTTTTTCGTTGTATTCCAATTTCCAAAAATAAACTTTCCCCTTATTTAATGAACAAAAAACTCGTTCATTAAATCTTGTTTGAAATGTTTGTTTTTCTTGTAAACAAAATTGAATCCCAAAAAAGTATCAGGATTAAATTTGCATTGGAGTGGCCCTACAGGCACCTGAATTTTCCATTCCCTTCGTTGGTGAAGGAAATTTTTAATTGAATTACACTATTTGACTTTGATTTCTTTTTTCCATTTTCTCCTGTAGTTTATAAACAATTTCTCTTCTTTTTACGTACAAACCTAATTGCAACTCACTTTTATCAACAGTTTCTAGTTTGGCACTTTTCTTTGAAGCCTGTAAAGGGAAGATTGGGTCATTTAAAAAGTTAGGACTTTTAAATTTTCAAACAGCTGCTGGTATATTATTTAGAATATATTTGAAAAGAAAATTATAGAATCGTTTTCTTTTGGTCGATTTTTCATAGGGTCATTTTGCATGCAGCCTGTACATGGATTTACATATTGAAAAAATTAGCTACAAAAAATTCACCAACCGTATGTTCTAACCCTAAGTACAATTTTAATTTTCCTGGTATAATTCGAGCTTAAAAAGTGAAATAGTAGACAAGTGACTTCTTTGGTATGATTTGAAAATTTTCTAAGTTTTATGAGAGACACGAAGGACTCCATTGCCTTTTCTTGCAACGTTGCTGCTGATTTTTGATGCGAGGCTTTGACAACAGAGTCTTAGAGGTGGGCTTCGAGGTGTACTTTACATTGCACCTTAGACATTGAATACCATTCTGGACCTACTTGCCATTTTGGGATTCATGGTCGGAAGAAGTATGCTCGAATAAATCTGGGTTGGTGAGGTCAAGAAATGTGGGACACAAAAAACTTCTGCAAGAGATCGGATTCAATCTACCATTTCAATTAACCCCTAGGCTAATAGACTTTATACTCTCTGAGCTTAACTTAGTCAGAATATCTTCAATAGTTGCTGCAACTAAGGATGCTTGGTTGGAATCTGGTAAAATGTTCGACGTGGTTTCGGTTTTATAAATGGTTGAACGACAAAATTGGGTAGCGGTGCTTGAGTTTACATTCCAGCACCTACTAAAAGCAGGTCCTGTACCAGTAGTGTATTCAAAAAAGGGATACCTTCTTTCCTGTTGGCCACAGAATCGGTACCTGGGCACCTGTTAGAGGGTAAGGAGGTCACTTTCGACAGCCAAGCGGCCCTTAAAGGTTTGCAAAGACACATCATTTAATCAAGGATGGTAGTCGATTGCAAAAAGGCTCTTAATGTGCTGATGGACAATTATGGAGTTAAATTATGATGGGCTCTCCTGTCATGATAAATTACCGATGAACTTTCATGATTGGGCAAGTAGAGGATTGATTAGAAAGAGTAGTATCCGTGATACCACTGATTACTACCATCTACATGGGTAGTATTAAGAACTTATCGGTCCTATGTGGTACGGAAGATAAAACGGGTTTCACGGGTTATTTTAGTCACTGCCTAAACTAAACTGCTTCTGGGTTTGGACAGGAAACTTCCTAGAGTCAGTGAAAGTGTGATGGCTGGCCATCACAAAGCAAAGGCGCAGACTTAAATGGCTTAGCGCTTACAGCAGCAATGTTTTTCATAAAACAGGGGCAGGCTGTATCAAAAACTATTATTATTCAATAACAGCAGGCAATAAATACAACTTTGTACAACAAATAATGAGACACGTCTTGATTTAATCAACAAGTTAACAAGTTTTCACATTCCATCGATTATTGGAATCACTTCATTATCTGAGATAAGACAAATATTATGAATAATGATGGGCTAACTAAAGAATGGCGTAAGACGCTTAACTACAATAGGTAGAAGTAAATGCATTGTTAAAACTGTTAAGTCGTAAGTATAGTCCGTAATAATATGGGATTGCACCTCTAGCAATGCAGTAGGAAATCTAGCTTCCATTGAAGAAGAAATTGGTTCATGACCGTTTTTAGGCATGATGAGTAATTAATTTAGGTTTACCAGAGAAAATAGAACTTATTTAAATTTATTTCCTGCAGATTTTTAATTATTTAAATCCTGAAAATGTGGCTAATCTATAACTGCCATTAAATTAAAGACCAAAAACAATAATTAAAAACCAAAAACAATAATATGATAAAATAGTTGACAAAAGACCATCCTATGGTGGTAATGAATATAGGGTGCATCGGTGGATTGAGAGTTCGATTTCCACTAAAGACTCTGGAATTTTTCACAACAAGTTAGGATATAATCTGGGTGGCTACAAATTGTTAACCACATTAGTACAGGTCACGGACTCTCAAGTATTATCAGGCCAAATTAAAAATCTCGGTAAGACGATGCTTGCAGACTGTGCTTGGAAAAAGTTAGAAATAGACCTAGGATCATGGGCAGGCATATATTATAGGGAGATACTGTGGAGACTTAGCCTTAAGCAAATGTTAGCAATTACCATAGACTTTGTGATTAGGAAGAATGTTGACATGACATCAGTTCTGTAATGACTACAGTCGAGAGTAAAATGCTAGTGACAGCACAAGACTCAATGAAGCTAGGATATTAGTAAATTTCCAGTTGGATACCAGAAATCATTGAGGAAGGAAGGGGGTCGAAAAGATACCCATGAAGTTAGTGGTCTGCTTCGGTATGCCAGCTACAAAAAAAGAGATTCCAAAGATACCAACTAAATCAAAACGTTTGTTTTGTTTTAATGTGTATCTAGTTTTCTACTCTGTTGATATTTCACTTGGCCTACTTCTCCTAACGAATATTTGGTTAAATTTATAATTTTAAGTTTCTCGTATTTTTGTAAAATAATTTTACGCTTGTTTCATTAATTTTGTTCGTTTTAATGGGTAAATTGTTTGCAATTTAGTTGCTGGTTTTGGTTGCCACGAACTTAAAAACTTTTTCTTATAATGTTATTAAAAAAAAACTATCCCCTGTTTCACTTAGTAATATTTATTAATACATTTTTGGATTGGCTTAAGGTTGGATTAATTAAAAATTTGATTAAAAGTTGCAAATTGGAAGAAATATATAAAATAATTATGTTTATAACTAGAGGAATAAAATAACTTCTTATTTCATCTACTTGTGACAAAAAGGAGAACAATTTAATGGGCTAAATATATTAAAAAGGAAACTACTTTTACTTGATTATAAAATATTCCATTATTTAATTTAAATTTACATAAAATTTTGATTTATAACATTATGGGTTAATACGCTCTGACAATTAACTATAGAACTTTTGACTTATTCGAAGTCATTCTAATGCTTTAACTTTTTTCCATATTTTAAAATATATTAACCCATTGTTTTCTCAGACTGACAAAATAAATAAATTTAGTAATTCTTTTTCAAAATAGCGATACAGAAACATTTCACGCTAAATATTTGGGTTCGTTTTGTCTGTCAAATAAATAAGCCCTTAAGAAGTTATATCTTTTTATTCTCATCAATTCGTTTCCTTTATTCCATCGCAGCTGTAACAGCTGTTCGCAGCTCAAAGGCATTGTCAATGGGTGTAAACTCCATTGAGCATGCAGGCCTACATCCTTAGAGGAACTCATGTTTGCCAGTTTTTACGGATGCCATCTATTGCAGCCGCATGTCAAGTCATAAGTTGTATGCAAAACTCGCTAGTATTCATTTAAACCATTTGGGCAATCCAAATACCATTTTTATACCCTTCACCATAGGTGGAAAGGGTATATATAAGTTTGTCATTCTGTGTGTAATTTCTACAATATTCATTGATTAGGCGATGTCCGTCTGTCTGTTCGACCCCGTATATTCAAATATTCTTATACATAGATAAGTTGATTAAGCGATGTTCATCTGTCCGTGTTCGGGCTGAAATGTCATTGGCCAAGGCACTAGACGAGGAAGAAGAAGATTTAAGCCCTTTAAATTTTTTTTTGTAAAATAAATATTAGACCGCGAATGGTAGATCGCAAGGAGTGCGTACAGATCTCAGGGGATCAATAACCCCCAGCGAGGGCCGATTTTGTGTTTATTTTCAGGTTGAAAAAGTTTTTCTGCTTCGATTTGTAAAGACCTTTATAGAAAGCAATACATATAGATGTAGCCAATTGGGTGGAGTTAATATGAGGAAATTTTTTTTAAAGGACTTTTTTGCTTTAGTCTGACCATTCTAACGCAATTGCGATTTCAAGAAGGTTACAAAAAATTAAAAAAAAAATTTTTTTTAATTTTTTTTTAAATATTTTTTTTTTTTAAATTTTAAAAAAATTTTTTACAAAATTTTCAATTTTTTTTTTAATTTTACTAAAAATTAAAAAAAAAATTTTCAAAGAAACTTAAGAGGGTAACTATATTCGGTGAATTGTATATAAGAATATAGCAATCTTACTTGTTTTCGTTAAAAATGACTTACGTATAAAGGTCTGATTAGTAATTGAAAGTTAATTCTTTTGTTAAAAATTAACTTCGATGTAATTGTAATTTTTGTTTTTCAATATTTTTTTAAAAACTTTGTTCCTGTGAGGATTTTTTTTTTCAATAAATAATATTATTGTCGCGTGAGATTTAATTACCTGGTAACTTCTAATCGTTTATTCTAAATTTGTACAACTTGCCGTTGTGTTGCTAAATTTTTATATAATGAGCTAATTTTAGCTAGCACACATTGGGTTGAACAATAGCGAATACACGGATACATTCATAGGACCTTTAATATTTAAATAATATTTATTTTATAGAGAATATAAATGAATATACGAATTTTTTAAGTGTTCTTTGTTTTTTTTTTAATTACTGGCTTTTCTCATCATTTTAGCTATTGTGTTTGAGCTAGGTACGATAAAATTATGAATTAAATTGTAGTTAAACTTAAACCAGCAACACTTGTCAAAACCAGATAATTATAAAAGACTAGTATCTTTCTTTAAACTTTCTTTTTGTGTTAGCTTTGTCAGTTTGATCACTGCCAACAATTTATTGTATAAAGTTATTTAATATATATTTATCTTAAACATTAAACAAAATATTTTTACTGCGAGATTTTTATAAAAAAATAATTGCAACCTTGATTTTCTATACTAACAACCATGTTTTTCTACCAAACACCTAAAAGCAATGTAACAAATGAACAAAGCTACTAACAGTTTTTATATCGGTACTCAATAGAGAGAAAATTAATTTAATTGAGAAAATACCTAAACGTTATTGTTTTGGCTAAAAATGGAAAGACATATTACAGTATTGGAAAGTGTATATTATAGTTATTTGGCAGTTAGCAGTTAGCAGCCATTATTTTATTTAATTACAAAATTTTATGAATTTAATTGCTTAAGATCATAACCACAAACCATATCATTAGTATAAAGTTTCAAATATCAACACAATATAATATTGTGTTAAAGAATAAATCAGTTTATGGAAGTCATCGAATGCGTCATGCAAAGGAAATTAACTGTAGGGCAGATGTTGCTTGTCTAGACAAATTTCAATTAAATTTACATTTTATCAGCAGCATAGAATATATGGCAAACCATTACAATACCATACGTACATATATCAAATTTGACGAAATAACAAACACAAAATTAGGTGGAATGAAAGCAATTTTATTTGAATTTCCTTTATTTAATATTTATTTTGTTATACTGAGCAAATGAAAAAAAGGTGGACCTTGTTTATTAAAGTTTTCTGAACTGAAAAGACCGCTCATTTTAGTGAACTAACATGCACAACTTTACTTTGTACGCATCCGTTGTGATGAAAATGCGCCCTCATTACTTAACACAGTTTTCTTGGTCGTGGGTCCTTTCGACGATATTGATAGATTCTATACTAAAAATCTTTTTTGAGTTTCATTTTGTATGGGTTTAAATGTAATATTTTTGTCGATATTAGCTATGTACTGGAAGTCGAAAGCCCCTAACTCTACTTCAGGAAATAAGATGTGTCCCAGAACACCTAATCTAGCAAGCAGAGGTATTTTCATTTTATACACAACACAGTTTGTACGAAGTTTTGGGCCAAATTATAAATTGAAACGATTTAGAAATAACAGGTCCCTCAAATATCAAATTATATGGAGGTATTTCAGATTTTAGGGACCACAGATACTTATCTTTTCTAGTCCCTAAAATTTTGTTGGTAATATTTAATATTTAAGCAAAACAATAATTAAATAAAAATTTTTAAATATTTATAGCTTTTTGCTAAACAATATATAAGTTTCATTTGGTTTTGTTTATAAAAACTTTTTTATTCATATGAAAAGTTTTACTTATTCAAGTAGTTATTGATAAATTTAAATTTTTATAATTTTTATATAAATTGAACGAATGTATTGTACAAACATTCCATGACCCACTTAACAGGTTTAAAGGTATGCAATTGGTTCGTTTGGTTGAAGGACTTTTTTAATTTTTGGAATTTATTTTTTACCCGTTTCCACTCTATGTATTGATGCATTATTTATTTACTCGTAACTGTAACTGTAACTATAAATTTAAAATTTTTTGTCTTTTTCATTTCGCGGGAAACCGTTATTATTATTCGGCAAAATGAAATGCAAAGAAAAGGGAGGAAATAAAAATTAAGTAATTTGTTGAAGTGAATATACTTTTGCATTTGCATTTTCATTTGTTGTGGCAGACGATGACAAAAAATACTGGTTTAATATTAAACAAGTTTTATTAAAAAAAAAAACACAATACAATACGACATAAGTAAACTTACGGAGGAGGATCACCAAGTTCTCAAATTTTTGGACTTCCGTTACCGCTAGTCATAAAACAGCAATATAACTTTAAGTACCAACTATAATTGAATTATTATCTAGTTTTTAATTTTATTTTGCTGCTTGACAACTATTAAAAATTATCATTCTAAGCTTTCAGGTTGTATGATAAAAAATATATTACTTAGTTCCGCAGTGGTCGCAAAAGCGCTAGTGAGAGAAAAGTTTTAGACGGCCGAACAAGTTAACAATACCCGAATTTTTCGATAGAGATACATGAGATTGCATCGAGCGATCTAGAATAGAAGGTTCAAGTGACATATCATGTGGACCTGCTTTTATTTAAAATTACCTAAAACACAGTTGTGCAATATCTTCAAAAGAAGTTACCATCAGCTATATTGTCTAGATTAAGATCCCGTTTCTATTTCCAAATTTGAAATCAGTTTTTATAACTCTAGGAAAATATCACATTTTTGCGGATATACATATAATAACTCATTTATAATAGGGTATAGGAGTATATTTTTTAAACTTGATTTGGCGGCTCGGAGTTATGCTCCTTAGGAAATGACGATGGAAAATGATTTTATTTTAAGAATAAAGTTTACCTAAATACTGTAAAATGGAGTGTAGAATTGAAGAAAATTAGATAATTAAAAATCTAACAAACTTTTTAGTCATATTTACAGACGATTTTCGTCAAAAATGTATTAAATTCCTTAGGTTAGGTTAACCTTCGCTTTACAAAAGGTTTTTATGTACATGGTTTACCAATACCCACCCGGGTTGTACTATACTTCTATACATATCTTTATATGCGACGGAGAAGTGTTTCTGGTACGTATTTATACCTTTTTGTTTTTAAATAATATGTCATAGTTTTTACTCCTTTCAAAGTACAATAAAAGTCATAAGACCAGCAAAATCAGTTCGTTATAAGGAAGTTTACATTAAGCGTAGATAGTAGCACGCAAAATTAAATCAAATATTTTCACCTCTAAGAGATGTCTTCGCGATGCATCGAGAGAATATATAAACGGATACTAATAGACTAAGGAGAAGAGAAAAAGTAGACGTAGAGGCTGTACTGGTCGAGACATGCAACTAATAATTACCTATGTCTCGCTGAGTGGGAGTGGGCCAGGAAACCAATCACAGCTCCTTAGAGCAGGAATTAATCCTGCTTGGTACCAGTAGTGAAACACTAGAAAAGCTCTCAAAACGTCGTCGTCCCATGTACTGATGACGTAGGACATAGGCAGAGAAGGTGTTCAACCGTTTCCTTCTCTACCTCACCTTGGCAGCTTCTACAGAAGTCATGGTAAGGGGGGCTCATCCTTCTTGCAGGGGTCCCAAATAGGCAGTGACGGATTGCTGTTGCCATTAAGTCACGTAGCTGAATTTTCCGTAGCCACATATTAAATTCCTTGTATTTGAGAATTTTTTTCTTTAAATTAACTAAAATTATCAGTTATTATTTCAATATTAATCCTTAAAAGATCTTTATCATTATTGTATAAAAATATTTAATTGGCTTATTACATTTATTCCTCTTTTAAGAAGAATAAACTTATAAGGCTTTCAGTTTCTAATACTGGAATTTGATTTTGGTTTAATGTTTTTCTCAAATTGTCCACTAATAGTTTAAGATTTGTTCGAAATATTGAATAATTTATTTTTAATAATTAACAATTTACCGAAATTTGCGTACTTTATTATTTATTATTTATTATTAATTATTTATTATTTATTATTTATTATTTATTATTTATTATTTATTATTTATTATTTATTATTTATTATTTGCGTATTTATTATTTATTATTTATTATTTATTATTTATTATTTATTATTTATTATTTATTATTTATTATTTATTATTTATTATTTATTATTTATTATTTATTATTTATTATTTATTATTTATTATTTATTATTTATTATTTATTATTTATTATTTATTATTTATTATTTATTATTTATTATTTATTATTTATTATTTATTATTTATTATTTATTATTTATTATTTATTATTTATTATTTATTATTTATTATTTATTATTTATTATTTATTATTTATTATTTATTATTTATTATTTATTATTTATTATTTATTATTTATTATTTATTATTTATTATTTATTATTTATTATTTATTATTTATTATTTGCGTATTTATTTATTTTCAAAAAGTCAAATCAACGCGTAAATTGTTCACATTATCTTTTTTAGGGATGTAAATTTAACTAATTTTATGAGTTGTTTTTATTAGAATGTGTTACTACAGTTTTAACAAAATTTTTGTAAATTTAACAGATTTTTTTGATTTATTTGACCTTTTTTTAAGTAATTTTTAATTTAATTATTTTAATTTTTAAGCTTTAGCTCTCTAATTATTTTATTTTTATTTTTGATATTTCGATAATGCATTGTGTAGAATCATCAGGAAAAAAAACTGTAATGAAAATTACAATTAAAAAAGTAATACATTTTTTTTCCAAAAAATTTGTTTTCGAAATTTTTTTTTTAAATTTAAAATAATTTTTTTTTTAAATTAAAAAAAAAATATATAAATTATTTTTTTAAAAAATTAAAAAAAAATGTATTACTTATTTTCTGATAATGATACACAATGGAGTAGTGAAATATCGAAAATAAAATTAAAATAATTAACGACCCAAAGCTTAAAAATAAAAATTATTAAATAAGAAATATGTTTTTAACAAAATAAATTCGGTTAATTTCAATAAAACTAATTTTGGATTTATGAATAAATCGTATATTGAAATAAAAATTAAGTTGACTTAACTATTTTTGTCGAAAATTACGTGAACCTTACCTTATTTTTTTTTCTTTAACTTTACCTGGGGAATTTGGTTCAGTGTATATAAAGCGCATTTAAAAATAGGATCTTATTTTAAGTGTTAAAACAACTTCAGGCCACCAAGACAAAGTTATTGGATATAGAAAATAATTTTGAAAAATTACTTGTGTTTTGGCTAATTATTTGAAGGACATTTTGATTCGTCCTAGTATTTTGGTTGGTCAGTAATCATGAGGATTCCAATTTACTGTGAACCAAAAAAAAAAAAAATAACTGGAAAAGTTTATGATTGTTGCGAAGTTAATTCTTAGGTTTATTTTTTTTTTTCTACTAAAAGAAAAGAGATTGTTTTGTAAGGAAATCGATAACACTGAGAGATGCTTTCAAGCTTAAGCTTACAATATTAAATCATTATTCTTATTAAATCTAAGTCTACAGTTTCAAGAAAAATTCTTATTAGTTCTGGTGCCCCAAGGTTGTTGTTTAACCTAAATGTTGAGTTTTCTTGTCTTTTATAAAATGTAAACATTTTAAAATTTAATGTCATTTTGCACTTAAATAATGAATAGATAGTTGTTAATTTACTTAAATTATATATATTGTGACATAATTTGTAATAATGAATTGTTTGTTAACTTACTTAAATTATATTGTAAAATAGACTGTAAGAAATTATTCATACACTTAAAATTTTATAACAATATAATTAGAAGGAATGCAACTAAAAATTGTATAATCTAATGGAACAGAAAATTCCTCATTAATTAATGTCCATATTTTCATAGTCATGTTTGTTTTTTTAAATTAAAATTTTTATGGGTAATTAGCATAATATTAAATAATTAATATTTGAATTCCCAAAAATTTTATTAATAACTAAATATTCAACTGCTTGTGCAAACCTTGGCAACACTTGTTTTTTTTTCGATTTTCTTGCGAGAACAAAATTAACTTGTGTATGCTTTTCATCACACCTTACGTCTGCATTCAGTGATGGCAAAAAACTATCCAATTGTAGAAGGACAGTAAGGAAAAATAAAAACGTGGTTTGTTTGTTGGTGTTTTGTTGAAGCTTTAATATTCTGTAATATTATTCTATTAACATGCATAATTCTCATTGTGTTTTGTAGAATTTTATTACTTATAGAATATTTTTGGCTTCTCTAAAATTAGGAAAAAAGTTTCCTGATGATCTGGCCTGAGCAACCAGTGAAATACGTATAGGGACTAGCTCTTTCCCCCAACAAATAAATTGCATTTTTATTATAAAACGTTATGGGTAATTAGCATAATATTAAATAATTAAAATTTTTAAACTACCACTAATGGAGTTCTCCATATGCAGTGGTAGGACTACATTGAAACTGGAGGTGAATAGTTATCCAGAGTTCGCTCAATTTAATTTATACAGACTCCTAGCAGAGACCTTACGAAAGTTATATTGGCGGCCGCAAGCATCTATAAGTAGAACTACTGACGGTACAAGTTATGGCGAGGCATACCCTTGCGCCTGCTACCTGCTGACATTGATTTTAATTTATTTTTTTTTAAATCTTAATGCCTTACGAGTAACATACTTATGTAAGTTTTTTTACAAAATAAAGTACTTTGTTGAAGCTTTAATATTCTGTTATATTATTCTATTCAAATATACACTTCTCATTGTGTTTTGTAGAATTTTATTACTTATAGAGTATTTTTGGCTTCCCTAAAATTAGGAAAAAGGTTTCCTGATTATCCAGTGAAATACGTATATGCTCTAGCTCTTTCCCCCCAGCAAATTACTTGCATTTTTATTATAAAACGTTATGGGTAATTAGCATAATATTAAATAATTAATATTTAAATTTCCAAAAATTTTATAAATAAATAAATAAAAAAATAAATTTTATTGAAAAAAATAAATAAAATAAAATATATATACTTTTATATTTACACTAAAAATATAACTAATTTGTCACTGAGTCCAAAATATTAATACAAATATTAATGTGCCAGAGTTAGGCTTCATTGTAGCGCTCATGTACTCTCCATATAAATTATTTCTAAGCAGAGTATGAAAATAAGTAAAAGGAAGCGTTTGTTTTCGTTTTATTTTGTTCTTTGAAGTGAGTAAAATAAACACTTTTTTTGTATTTTTTTAGTCATAAAAACAAACTCTATATTAATTTAAACCCACTCTACATTTAATTTAAATGAAATGAAAACACTGAGAACACCACAAAAATGTTTTGCGAAAAACATTTCGGACACGTTTGCTAAAAGAATTCTCATTATGGTAGAGAAGGTATCAATGTATGAATTGAGAGAAATTGAAAGACTATTTATAAGATTTATTGTTTTCTTTTAGAAGAAACACAAAATGGAAAGATATTCAAGAACATAACTTTTACTTTTTAATCTACAAAACGATTAAAAAGTAAAAGTTTGTATCCTTGCTTGAAACGTCTGTAAAAAGTTTTGTTTGTTTTCATACACTGTTTCTAAGTTTGGGCACCTACGTAGGTCAGAAGACAATGTCAACGCAAAGCACAAAAATAAAAACAACACCAACTAAATTTCATCTATTTTACGTATTGCCAATGCATGTAGTTTATCAATCTTTAAATATTCACACTTACTCTTAAAACACAAAGTGAATCTATAATAGTGACCTTAAGAAAGTTAAATTTTTTACTGAATGAAAATAATACTTAAAACAAAAAATTCAAGCAAGTCATGATTAAGTCAAAATTAATCTTAAAAATTCATGGTTTTTCTGTTTTATGTGTAAGACAGGCAACAGCCTGTCAGGAAAAATCTTGGTTTTCTGAAAAAATAAGTTTATATGTAAAAATTTATATGTATAAATTTGTAAAGGCTTACGTCTGTATTAATGCAATGCTGGGCATAAGTGTTTACATTTTTTATATCTTACTCTGCTTTTTATGTTGGTAAAACCGAACATAAAGTGCCAAGAAAAGACATTAAGAGCAAATAAATAAAAATTATTGGTTACAGAGGCCAAAATCATTGAACATTAATAAAAAAAAGTTGTAAATAAATTATCGCTAACGTCATGTTGAGCATAAAGAAATTATTTTCTGTAACTGTTTTCTTGTTTCAGATGTTTTTTGTTTTTCATGCACAGAACCTTTTTTTACGGCAGGATGTGTGAAGAGTAACGTGAAACAAGGTTTAGGTTTTTTATTTTTTTTTTATTTAACAAAAAAAGGAAAGGAAAAGCACATGCAATTTAATTTAATCTATACATATAATAAAATAGTAACTCATTTCCTTCTATCTGTCTGCTTTTTGTTTGTCTTTGCATCACATAAAAACTACTAGATGGATTTTAACAAAATTTTGTGAGGAGGTACATTAGAACCCTGATTCCAATATAGGATACTTTTTTTCCGCAAAAATATCTCATTTCCATGAGAAAGTGTGGAAAAAGCAGTGAAAAAACGCAATTTTCGGTTTAAAACGGGTATATTTTAAGCCCTATTGCGTGACATTAGGGGCCAGTTGAAAAAATTTGTATTAATAAATTAATTATTTAGGCTTAAGTTCTTAATTATAAAGAGATAAAGAAAAATTAGATACCAGCAAAGCAGAATACATTTTCTAGACAGCTACGTCCGTCATCAGTACTCTTTGTATCAATCTACCCGGTAGTTTCAATTGTTATTAATTTTCTATTTAAACAAACTTATCAAAGAAATAGAATCTGAGAAATTTTAATTTTACATTATATTTCATAGAAGATATAGAGCTTTTTTTTAAATTGTTTTACACTTGTAAACTCTATTTCTTTTTTATATTACACTACCAAGCAAACATTTTTCTTTATTTTAATTCCCTTTATATATTTTATTTAAAACAATTGCAAAAAAAGATCTATATCTTCTATGAAATATAATGTAAAATTAAAATTTCTCAGATTCTATTTCTTTGATAAGTTTGTTTAAATAGAAAATTAATAACAATTGAAACTACGGACGTAGCTGTCTAGAAAATGCATTCTGCTTTGCTGGTATCTAATATTTCTTTATCTCTTTATAATTAAGAACTTAAGCCTAAATAATTAATTTACTAATTCAAAAATAGTTCAAATAAAATTCATATAAAAATTTGTATTTTTACTTTGTAAAATTTAGTTTAAAGATACTGAAATTTTCGGTTTAAAACTGGGATATTTTAAATAATATTGCGCAACATTAGGAGCCAATTCAATAAAATTTGTATTTGATTTGTATTTTTTCTTACAAAGTTACAGAACTTTACAATAATTTTTAGAATTTAATATAAAATTTATGATTTTATCCAGTGATGGGTACCATTATATGAAGTAAAAAACGTAAACGTGAAGTACTATAAAAGTAAGAATCTTAAAATTTGGTATGAAAGGTTTGGATGTAAATAGTTGTTTAAAATTATGTTTAAAGCTTAACGTGTGTATTCATGGAATTTTCATTTTTTTGGTTTAAAAAAGACAAACATACTTTTATATGAACATGGCATGAACAAACAATTTCGCATTTAACAAATTTACTTATAAAATTACTAAAAGATGTAAAAGTAATTTTTCTGTTTTTGTGACATAAACATTAATAAAAATATGTAAACATAATTTGCATAATTTGCATACATTAAGTGTGGAAATTTGTGAGTTCATATCATCTAATATTTTAATAAATTCTGTAAACAAATGAAAGTGAATTTATTTTCGAAATATATGAGGTCTCTTTGTTTTGTTATTTACTATTCATGCTCTCTTTGGAAAAAATTTACAGAGTAAATTGAAGAGCTTTTAAGAGCATTTGCAGTTTTTATATCTCTTTCCCATCTTCAAAGTGTATTTATATATTAATCCTTCCTTGTTAAAAATTTCTCTTTATTTAATTCAATTTACTTCAGTTGGTAAATTGTTATATCTGTATAAGGCACATAATGTCCTTGTTTGTAATTTTTTTGTTTGTTTGTTTGTTGGTAAGCTAGAGCTGCCTACACTACCGGGCTAATGAAATTTTCGCAGTTCATTCATAAGTATCTTCCATAAAAGGTAAATATTTATCATTGCGTAACTTGGAACCTTAACAGATGGAGTCTTGATATGGTCAAGAAAGATACAGAAAAAACACAACAAACAATAGCACGCTATTAATGGAAAATTAAAATTATACCCAAAATATAAATTATTATAACCAAGAGCTCCCACGCAAACCCCTAAGGGTCTGTGAGCACATATACAATCTCAACCAGAATCTCGCAAAGAGAACAAAACATGTAAAAATTTTAAATCAGTAGCATACCAGCTTTTAACAAGGCAGGTATGTGTCACTTTGCTAAATTTTTAACAAACCAATGCATTTTCATTTTAACCACTTTTTTTTGGTTGGGGGCCTTTGAACATTGACAACTCAACTGTATATTTTTTTCTTTTTTTATATGAAAACAAAAAATATTGTATTGTTGTTTTTATTTAAAATACTATTACTTCATCCAACTACAGCTAGAGTTGGAATTAACCGGCCAGTGTAGAAATAACGTAAGAAAATGTAAATTCACGGTTGGTTATTATTGTTTAGTTTGATCTTTGTTATTTGTTGTTAAATTGCTTCGACTTAATTTTTATTTAGTCAAATAAATTTCTCAACTAAAGAGTAACTTTAGCTCATTTAAAATTAGGGTTAAGATTTCCTGATGATACTAAATTGAGCGAAATGATCATGGAAACTAGATTATTCCGTAGTAATCAATTTCAGTGAATTTATTATTGAAAAACGCTATTATTGAAGAATTGAAATTATGAAAGTTTTAATATCCGAAATATAAATATATAAATTACTAGCTGTGCCCGCCACTTCGTCAGCGTCCTTATAATATTTTGTTCGATTTTGCTGTGAAAGTACTCTACATCAAAGACCCTTACTTTAATTTATATAAAGGTTCTCATCCTTACTAAAATAACTGCCGCCTTAAACTATGCATATCGGTTAGTGCTTCAGTTATATTGTATGTATTTACTTTATATCTATACATATAATAAAATAGTAACTCATTTCCGTCTCTCTCTGTCTGTACGTCTATCTTTTTTACTTTTGTATTCGCATCACGTAAAAACTAATGGATGGATTTTAACAAAATTTTGTGAGGAGGTACCTTAGTATCCGCATTCCAATGTAGGATACTTTTTTTCCGCAAAACTATCTTCTTTCTAAGAGAAAGTGTAGAAAAGTAGTGAAATCACGTTGTTATTTTAGAAGTGAAGTAAATACATTGACCACTGTTTTATAAAGTAAATACATAACCATAACTGAAGCATAGCTTAAGGCGGCACTAAAAAAGTTAGGGTTAGGGCGGATTGTTATCAAAGCAAAATCGAACTTTTTAACAAGAATTTTGAATAAAAATTTTTAACAAAAAGTTTTACAAATAATTTTAACCTAAATTTAAAAAAAAATCTTTGAACAAATTTTACTAAAAAAAATTCTCAATATTTAACAAAAAGTTTTTACAAAATTTTAAAAAAAAGTTCAAAAAACTATTTTGCAAAAAATTGTCTAAAATTATTCAAAAAATTTTCTATAAAATTTTTACAAAAAATTTTAATAAAACTTACAAACAAATTTAATAAATTAAGTTTTGCTAAAAAAAAATTGCTAAAAAATTTTTACAAAATATTTTAAATAAAAAAAAAAAATTACAAAAAATTAGAAAAAAAAAATTCCAAAAATTAAAAAAAAAAATCTTCGAAAAAAATTTTCAAAATTTTTACAAAAAAATGTTACTAAAAATTAAAAAAAAAATCTCAATATTTTACAAAAAATTTTCTATTTTTACAAAATATTTTCTATTAAATTCTTACAAAAATTTTCTCTAAATCATACAAAAGAATTTAAGAAATTGAATTTTCAATAATTTTCTATAAAATTTTTACAAACATTTTAAATAAAATTTTTAGAAAAAACTTTTCAAAAATCTTAACAAAAGAAAATTCTATAAAATTTTTACAAAAAATTTTCTATAAAATTTTTACATAGTTAGGCATTTCGGATGACAATATGTATACCGCATACGAAATTTTGCTATTCCCTCTTAAGTTTTTTTTTTAGTAATATTCATAAATATTTAAATAACAGTAAAAAACAAACAACATGAACGACAATAACAACTTTATAAAAGCAGCCAAACTTTTCTAATATGTCTCTGTATTTAATGTCTGCCATTATATTTACAGTCTTCTGTGCTTATTGCAAAACAACTGCAATCCTTTAATTAAGTTCTATTAAATTAGTGCAACTCATATCTTAGTTATAGGAATTAAATACGGACATAAAAATAATTTATTATTGTAGTCGAGAAACAACTGTTATTTGTAGCAAAAAAAAAAAAAAAATTTTATTACATCAAATAAAAAGCAAAGTGTATTACAAGGAAGCAAGTATTATCAGTTGCTACTAGGAAGATAGATAGATGTATAGGAAAGTAGAAATACACAAGTTGTAAATGGTATTATTTGTAATTGTATTTACTAAATCTTCTTTTTGTTGTTTCGCTCTAATTGCCCTAACTGTTGTTATGGAATTGATTTTATATCTCACACATATTGTTTAAAATAGATTGCTAATTGTTGTTTATGTTTTATTAGCTTTTGTTCTAATGTAATATGAAGGATTATGCGACTCTTAATTCATAATTGCTGTATTATGTCTGATGCTGCTAATACTAGAGGACAATTCACTGCCTTTGATGTATTTGTAGGTGAATCTTTTTATCTTGTTTATGGCTAAATAAATGTTATAATAAGGAATGATTGCAGTTCATATTATTTTTTTTTAATTTAAGTACATAATATTTAAATATAGGACTTTTTAGAACAATTATGATAGTAAAGCTTAAATTCGTGTAAAAGTTTAATATTGTAAGCACGCAAACCGAGATACAAAATTTTCCAAAGGTGGATGAACACAAGTTTAATTGTTGAGCGCGGCGACGAATTCATACAGTTGAATCATCATCACGCATTATAGTTAAGAGAAGGTTCCATAGTTTCTTGAAATAGTCCATCTGTTGTATGATTATGAACACCGGTATATGAACGTTTCACCAATGAATTTGTCAAAATAATTTAAATAATTTGCAATTTGAATTTACTTATAAAAATATTTTTTTTTCAATTTACTATATTTTTTGTGGCAATAAACTTATCACAATTAGGCAATTAATGAATATATCAACTGTATTACTTCCTTTGGAAAGGGATAGGAGTGTTTATAAGAAAGACCCTTAGTGTGGTAGTAAAGATTCACTTATGGCAACACTGCAATTGCACGTTATGATTATTTTTAGAACAATGTTGCAGCGGCTCTGGCGTATTCGTTTGAAGCTAGCATAGCCAATTTATAATTATTTTATATCGCCGGTAATACCGGTGAAGGATGGCGCATCGATATGCATTTTTATAAAGAGTATTAACAGAAAAATTTATGTTGCCACGGTTGAGTATTGAACTCGTGGTGACCATGCTTTAGTAGTCAACATGCTAACCACTTCAGCTAGGTTAGGTTAGGAAGGGTTGTGGCAGAAATGAAACATCCACTCGGAGTGCCCATTATAATTCCTTTAAGCTAACGAAAACTAAGAAAAACAAAAGCAAAAGGGACGAGGACATCTTCGATTTTACACCGTGCAATTTCTAAGTTTGCGTCTTTTTTTGCTCTACTTTAGGTCTGTCCAGCAACTAAAAGTTGTTACTATTTGTTAATAGATGTTACTAGAAAAGTGCTCACATACTCGAAAAACTAGCAACGAGAGTAGAAAAAGAGAATACAAAAAAAATATTTTTTTGAAAAAAGTGTATGAAAAACGAAATTATTCTGTATTTGTTAGTTAAGTAAAAGTAAATATAATTTTTTGGGCTTATTGCTTTACTTTAATTTAACGATAAAATTGAAATTTAGGTTTTTTTGTTTTGCTAGTAAAGCGTTCATTTATATTTCATTATTGGAAAAGAAATTATGCAAATTTATGTTTTAACCTCTCGTTGCTAATTACTGAACAGACCTTTTGTTATGTGAATATTAGCTATTTCGATAAATATTTCAAGAATTAAAAAATCTACAAAATACTATTAAAGAAGATAAGTAAAAGTCTTCTTCGTTCCTAGTTGTTAAATTTAAAATTTATTGTTTGTTCTCGACGTTTTTCAGTTACTGACTTTTGTTATGTGTAGACCAGCTGTCAAAGCAAAGTTTATTTTTTAACAAATTTAAAAAGCTATTTCAAGACATAAACAAATCTACATAATACTAATAAAGAAGTTAAATTAAAAATTATATTTATTACTTGTTATTGTTTTAGAGGTTTTCTATACATTTACCTGTTTTTTATAAAATTTTTGGGAATTTAAATATTATTTATTTTATTTTTATTTTCTTTTATGCTAATTACCCATAACGTTTTATAATAAAAATTTAATTTATTTGTTTGGGGAAAATAAATAGTTCTTATCCGTATTGTATTGTTACTGGTTGCTCAGGCCAGATCATCAGGAAACCTTTTTTCTAATATTAGAGAAGCCATAAATTTTGGTTTTTGTATAGTTGTAAATGCGGCCACCTTATATAAATTCGCCTTTTGGAAAACAATAACTGACATTTCAGCTGTCACAGTACTGCCAATTTAAAATTGTACGTAAAAAAATACTTTATATTGCATTTACACTTGAGCGAAATATAATACTTACAAGATTTCGAACAAAATCTAGATTTCCGATACAAATCAAAATCTATTTCGTCACAAGATTTAATTTAATGATGCAACTATGGTTTTAAAAAACTGTACTAAAAAATACTACTGTTTACAACAAAAAATAACATTTTAATTTAAAATAATTAAAAAAAAAAAATAAAAATATCTAAAAATCAACAAAATTTTGATAAAACAATAAGAAAAATGAAAATTATAAATAAAGTGTGAATTATAAAAAAAGGTAAACTAATTAAATGTTTAATGCGAAATCTTGTTAGTGTCAAAAAAATGCAGTGTAAACTATATAGATTTTGAAAAAGATTGAAATCTACTAGATTTCGCTGTAATGTACTTTATTTAAGTTAATCAAATAGATTTACTGATCGTTAAGTATATCCAGATATCAAAAATAGTCGAAACTTAAAATGCTGCGTATCAGTTTTTTTTACATTTTTTTTCTTAATTTTTACCAAAATTTGTTCTTTTTGAAAATAATGTACTTTACCATTAATTTAGAATAACAGTTAAATAGAATAATAGAATTTAAAAAATACGACTAAAACTTAATTTTATATTAACAATGTGGTTTAACAGATTCCAACAAAAAAAAAAAAAAAAAAAATACAATAATAAATTATCATCAACATGTACAACTATTGTAACAGACAAATCGCTGGTAAACACAATATGAAAACATAAAATTGTAATATTTTTACGTACACATTTTTTAATATCTATTTTTGCAAGTTTTTCCAAAACAAGGATTAATGAGATAAAAATATCAGCAAATGTACTGGAAAACAATCATTTATAGAAGAAGAAACACAATTAAGTAATTCATCTCGTCAGCAACACTTGAAGAAACTAGGATACGATTTTTTTCTATTTCACTTCATCATTTATTATTTATTCTCTTTATGCTTTTTAATGGCCATTGTAATAAACTTATATAAGAAAAAGAAATACAATGACATAATAAATTCTTAAGCATCAGAACTTCAAATTGTTTATGCAGCACGATGTTTTTGCTCCTGTATTGTTGTTGTTTTGTAATGCAAAGGTATTGAAATTATATTGTTTAAGTAATACTTCGCGTAATGCATATTCTTGTTTTACTTGTAATAAAATGACAAATAATAACAAATAACAAAAATATAAGGAATTGAATAATCCAAGTTAAACTTGAAGATGTAATAGTTTCATTTAACGTTAAATGTTGATTTTTGAAGGCAAGTTGTTGTTATGCTGCCTCTAGTGAGTTTAATAATGATGCTTCCTAAGTATGATAAAATTATAAATATTACTTTTATATAAAATTTAAATACAAATCAGTTGCTTGTAAAGCTGGTACAGTTGTCTCTATTGGAAACTTCACATGGCTTAATTAGTGGTGTAGCCGAGCTTAAATCTAAAAATCTAAGTATCGCAGAGAAAGTGTGGCAACCTTTAGTTTTACTTTTCCTTTTCTTATTACTCTTGCAGTTACATGAAAACACAACTCTGATATGTATTAATTTATTTTTGCATCTTTGAAATTTAAATGATTTGTGCTTTTAACGATTACTTGAACTTAAAAAAGGAAGAATTCAATTTAGAAAAAAGCCTTTAAAATCTATTTATTTAACTAAGCTTGACTACAAAGCTGTTATAGCCACCTGAAGTTTCAATTCCATCTTTCTCAATTACAAAACACATTACAAGAAGAATGCCTGAAAATATTAACTTAATATTTTACTATTAATCAATTGTGAAGAACTTAAAGTTATTAAGTTGGTAACCCAATTGAGAAGTCCTTTAACCGTCTAACTTCTAAACTACATTAACTTATTTAAAAATGTCTGCTGGTTAAGTGCAATTAAAATCCTGTAACCCCCTTTTAGTCAATATTAAATAATTGTTTTAATAAATGATACTGCGAACAATGAAAATTAGGATTATATTTGCCAAACCGAATAATGTTGACACAATAGGTTTGTTGATACACGTTAAATATGTTTGAATGTGAGCACATACATATCGCGCCCTAAATACAAAAGTGTCACAACTCAAAATTTTCCAAAACTGACTTGTTTCCATAAATTAATTCAGAGTACATATCTCTAACTACTGCAAAAATTTCTTTCACTTCACTATCTTTTTTAACTGGAAAAATACAGTTATGTCTATTTTTATCTTAAGCCTGTTACTTCTGCACACAAACAGTTTTTGGTCTATCCTGAATATTTTAGTATTTTGAGTTATGACCCTTTTGTATTTAGGGTGTGATATAAGTACATACGTACATATCTTTGTGCGCATTAATTTGTATATGTTTTTGTTGCAAATGGTTTTAGACATGTTCTTACAAACAAGTTTTATTTAACTGTATATTTGTTGAAGCGCTTTTGTTGTTACCGAAATTAATGGTTTTTAATAGAGGGTCAATGCGTATATTAAAACGTTCTAACATACATAAATATACGTAACTTAAATTGGATTGAATTATCATAAGGGTGTTTTATTTTTTTCAACGATAAAATCAAAACAAAAGTTAATTTGTTTTTATAGTTTCAGGCAGTAAGCAAATCTCGCTAAGTTTCAGATTTAAACATTTAATTATACAAAAATAAAAAATAATCATATAATGGCATGTGGAAAAAAATTCATGTAGCGATATGTAAAAATTTTTATTGTGTTCAAAATTGTATTAATAATAACACAGAAGTAAAATACAATATTAGCAAAATATAGAAAAATTAAATCCAAAAAATTTCGTTCGACAATTTCTTGTAATAGACCTTAAATATAAAAAATCCCTTTTACTTTTGTTTTATGCTGCATATTGGCTTACAGAAAATTTATCGACCATTTGCAAGGGAATTTTAGCGTAGTCAGATATTCTATTTAATTATTTTTAAAAATACTAAAAAAAAAGATTCAAATAGTCGATACTCGATACCCCCTACTCAATACGTTGGCAGCTTAGATTTTTAATCAAGGTTTTAAAAGCATATATGAACAGCTACGTTTAAATTTATAAACATTGTCTTAACACTCATGTACAGATATGTCATGAAAATTTTTTGGAAAAAAAAATTTCTATAAAATTTTTTGGAAAAAAAATTTTCTATAAATTTTTTTTTTAAATATTTGTTTTTAATATTTTTTGAACTCTTTTTTGAAATATTTTTATAAATTTATTTATTTTTATAGAACATTATTTTGTAAAAATGTATCTAAAATAAATAGTACGACTAAAAAAATTCCAAATATTCAATAAAAAATATTTTTGTAAAAATTTTATTTAAAATATTTTTATAAAAATTTTATTGAAAATCTTTTGAAAAATCTTATAGAAAATCTTTGTAAAAATTTTATTGAAAAAAGTTTTATTAAAAATTTTTTGTAAAAATTTTATAGAAAATAATTATTTTAGAAATTTTTGTTTGAATATTTTTTGTAATTTTTTTTTAAACTTATTTTGAAAAAATTTTTCGGAAAAGTTATTGGATATTGGAGAATATACTTTAGTTCAAATATAGAATACCGATTAAAAGGTACTGTAAGCGGGATATTTAAAACGTTATTTACAGAACTCTCAAATAACACTGTGCTCGAATTTTACACTTATTTTTTTTTAACAAGCTGGGCACCATACTGGTAAAGCTAATTCGAGTAAGCTGAATTCAATGGCATTAGCCGTTTTTAGAAGTTAGCTGTCGTATTTGCGATATTCGCGATTCTTCTTTTAAGTTCCAGCAAATGTCACCTAACAGCGGAACCTTTTTTTTACCACTGTACCAGTGTTCAAGTCTGGCCGCCACTCGATGGAATCGCTCTCCATCCTCGTCAGAATCAGCTGGTGAATGAATCTTTAAAGATATTTTAACATTGATACGATGAAAAGCGGTAAGCATTTATTCTATACGAATGCGCCAGTTGTTAGACCGATTAATTATTAAAACGTTGTCAATAACCGCTTTTACAGAGTTCATTGCCTCAAGCTCATCCATACGGAGGCCATCTTCAAATAACTTAGCCTTCATCAAGCGACGGATATCCGGCCCATTAAGTATTCCTGTAAAAAACAAATATGAATTCAGATTTTCAACATATTAGTATAAGATAAATTAATACAAACCTTCTTTTATTTTCATACTACTTAATCTTGAAAAAATACGACATAATTCGTTAAACGAATTTCCATCCGCATTATGTACTTTAATAAAGTTTTTCACAATGCCTAGTTTTATATATAGCGACCCAACTTGGGTTGAAATTCCCAATAATGGCTCCTAGTTGAAAATTGACAATTTATATTTTTAAAAAGTAATCTACTTAAGGTTATAGTAAACAAAATTGTGCATCACTAATTATCTTTTTCATTGTTATCCTATGTTATCTACTTTTCGAGTTGTGCGTTGTCAAAGTTTAAGTTTTTGAAAACAGTGGTAAAAACTGAAAAAAAAAAATTTAAATTAAATTTTTGTATTTTCCTAGCATAAAAGTAATATTTTATCAACAGACCTTCAACTTCAGGTATTTGGAAACTCAAATATGTATCTCAGTTTTTATTTTTGTTGTAGAAATATTTTTAATATTTTTTGGAAAATTGGTGTAAACAACAATAATTATTCACTTTCAAGTTGAAATTTAAATCCGGTTTGGGGAAGCTTGGGTAAAAAAAATTTTTTTGGAATTATCTATGATATGTCTACTTACAAATCATATAAAATCATTTTGCGGGTTTTTTTGGGATAAGAAGGAAAAAAAATTATTTTCTATTTCAACATCAAAGAAAAATTCGTGTATGCTTAGCAACGCATTCACTGCATTAATACATATATGTATGTATGTAAGTGAAAAAAAAAGTAGTGAATGAAACCAGATCAAAAATACAGATCGAGTTCAGACAAAACAACGGACTTATAGTTGACCAACCAAAACCAGGATTTGGAAACTCAAATGACGGGAATGCAGCCAGACGTGTTTTTGAAAAATCCCGAAGATTCTGCGGAAATTACAAAAATCGACGTTGATCAAAATCAAAGAGTTACATAATATTTTAGTTGCTGTATCGTGCGGTCATCAGAATAATGTTGAAAAATTTAGAAAATATACCCATGGTATAACATGTCTCCCACTTTACATATATATTTAATACATGGTCCGCAGATTATTACTCATGCACTGTTACCTATTGGCCAGTTATCGAAGGAAGAACAGTAAGCTTGTAATAAAGATTTTAAATCATAAAGGGAACATTTTTCTATTTTCAATAGATTTTTAATAAGCTCTGATCCTATAATTAGTAATATGAGCAAACATTACAAAAATAAAATTAGCGTATTACCACAGCAGGTATTCGACCTTCTATTATTACCTGAAATTTATGAAGAAAATAATTCCGATGATATTAATTTTTGTGACAGCGAATATGAAGATTAATAGTATTAAATATAAAATATAAATTTATGTAGGATGTGGTAGTTAAGTGACTGCTCAGACGGACTACCTACCTTAAATATTACACGCATGGCAAATAGTAGGCCATGAAACATTCATACATAACACACTAATAAACAAAACATAAAAAGTCACTAACACACACACAAAAACATATAGTAGGCTCTGAAATAATAAGTAGGCCATGAAACATTCATACAGAACTCACATAAAAAGTCACTAACACACACAAAAACTCATAGCAGGCTTTAACGAAAAACATAAAAAACATATGACAAGAGAAGAAAAAACCGATTAGGAGAAATAGTTTTAAAACAGTTCGAAAGGAGACAGAGTCTAGAGAAGTTTAGTGAGCTTGCATAAAATAAATAATTAATTCTAAACTTAAAATATATATGTAAAACTAATTAATCTAAATTTATTAAATAACTTAAATCTAATCTAATAATCTTAAAATGTAAAAATATTAATAAAAATAAACTAAAGCTTTTGGAAAAGAACTTAAAAAATACAAAAACCTAAAGTTTTATTTAAAAATAAAGGAATTTAGCCAAAAATTCCCACATTTATATTAATAAAAACTTTTTAATAAATAAAGATTAGTATGGCCTATTTCCGGGAAAATTTTGTATGGGGGCTATACGAAATCATTTACCGATTTCGTTGAATTTTTGTATGTTGAGTTACTAACCTAAAAAAAAAAACAAATTTCATTCATTTCTCTTTAAAAAGGGAGCTTCCAAAGCAATTTAAATATTCATACGAGCTGACAAACGAACACCCCTGGCGTTAAAAAAAAAATTATTTTTTTGTCAAAAATAATTTTTTTTAAGAAGTAATGACCCACTTAATACTACGAAACGAAAAAATAAGTGCTATCTCTAACGCCTGAATTAAGAGCCGTTTTTTAGCAATTTCAACCCAATGTGGGGCGGTAACAAAACAATTGATACAAGTGGATTTTCAACAATGTTTTTTCGCAATTTAACTTTTTCACATTGAGGCCAGTCATGTTTGTTGTACTGATCACCACTATGGTCAAAACAGTATAAAAATATCATTTTATAGTACTTAAGCGTATAAATTTTAAATCGCAAATACAAGCGCTAACTTCGAAAAACGCCTAATGCCATTGAATTCTGCCTATTCGAATTAGCTTTACCAGCAAGGTATCCAGCTTATTAAAATTTGCGACTAGCACAGTATAATTTTAGAATTATATAAGTTTTATAATTTTTCCAGGGATGGATACCTCTTTATAAATAAAATACTAACTTTTATTATATACTTTTTTATGTATAAGTAAGAAGGAATTTAGTTGAAAGGCCTTATTGCTGAACTACAGCGGCGGTGTTCGGCCGATATATTTTTTCGTTCTTTCTTGTGAGAAATTGTATGGTTTTTTTTTTAATTTTTTGTGATTAAATTACTCTTTAATTATTATTCTAAATAATTTTAGGCAAACTCTGTCGGATCCGCTGATTGCGGTGGAGTTTCAAGCACTGCAGGCAACTGTTCAGTAAACAGCTCCTTACGAAGTAAGCCTTGTGCTTATGAAACCAGAATTCCAGGAAATCAAGGTCAATTATCAATATTTTAACATACCCTATTGAGCTTTTGTATAAATGTTTTGTTTGTTTTATGTTTTTGGAAGTATTACCAAATTTTAGTACAATTGCTTGCTGACTTTTTTGTCAATTTTATCATTGGTGTAGTACAATTTAAACATTTTAGAGCCCAACAGTTATAAACAATAAAGTATCGCTCACTCTCACTCGCTCTATCTATCTCTCTCGCTCTCTCTTAACTCGAACATGCATTACAACATTATTACATAAGCCCAATTGCAAATATCTTTAATAGGTTCTATCTATATCTCACTCTCTCTCTCTCTCTCTCTTACTTTAAAAAAACAGAAAGGGAGTTTTCCCTCTGTAAGGCGTTGAAATTCGTATTCGCTTTTCTTATATAATTTGTTTTGGTTTTATGAGTATTACTTAATAATCTCGCTTAGAAACCTGTACCACCTTAATATGCAGCACATACACATTCATTTCTCTCTATTGTTATTTAACTCGAACATGCGTTACTAAATTATTACATAAGCCCAATTGCAAATGTCTTTAATAGGCACTAATTAAATTAATTATTAAATACATCTTGTAGGTACAATCATATATATCGTAGCTTTAATAAGTAGTCTAATTTCATAGACAATCATAATGCCGGTTGCCATAACTATTTAACCAAAATATGCATTTCATGGAAATTGATTTAATACATTGTTTAACTAATTTGAACTTCAAACAGAATGCTTGCAGAAAATTGATTATGTTTAATGAAACCAAAAAAAATTTTGTAAAATTAAATTTTTGCAAATTTTACGAAAACCCAAAAAAATAAAACAAGATATCATTATCATGATTAGCATTATCGTTATCATAGTATAAGAATATCACATCATTTAACCAATGTTTAATCATAATGATTTTTTTAAGTTTTACTAATAAAAGTATTTCATTAAAAACTGTTATGATTATTGTAAATAATGGTAATAGAAAAACTTCATTGGCATTATTATATTATTATTATCCGTAAACTAATGCTAATGAAATAGGCCAGGAGAGCCAGCAGGATGCTATGATATAATAGAACTACTCTAAGCTCGATAAATGCGTTAATACAAATCGGATATGATAATTCTTGCAGACTGTGTCTGGAAGAGGCTGAGACGGTACCGCACATTGTGCAAATGTACAGCTCTGGTTGGCATAAGGCTAACCCCTTATGGATGGTGGATGCCTTGGGGGACCTGAGCCTTGGATAAATACTATGAATTACTAGAGACTCTGCGATGAAACTAAAGCCCGGCAATTACCAGTCGACAGTCTGAAAATATTAAATCAAGAGCAAAGGCTATTGGTAGCACGTGACTCAATGAAAGTAAGGTTACCATTGGCAAGAGTCACTGTGGCCGGAAGAGGGTCGAAGGGCCTCATTAAAGAAGCATTCTGCCCTACATAAATAATAATAATAATAATAATAATAATAATAATAATAATAATAATAATAATAATAATAATAATAATAATAATAATAATAATAATAAATAACTAAATAGGCAACTAATTAGTTAATATAAAAAACTCAAGCGTCTTGTACAACACCAAATAGCAAAATCAGTCAACTAATCTCGTAATGCATATATGTATATCGTTATTTATCTATTTCAGTACGAGTAGATCTAACGATTTCTTTAACGTCTGTTGTCATATCCCAGCGATTGGATCATACCAGCTCAAATATTGTCATACAAATTGATTATTCCAATTCAAAAATTGAAAAGAAACTTTCAAACTCAATGATATTTTGATTACATTTTCTATACTTGCGATGATCGCGCGAACTTGCTTTAACCGATAAAAATAAAAATGAAGGGGCTGTAAATCAAATGATTTATTTTAGAAATATTTATAAAGAACTTTGCGAATGTAGAAATGAGCAAAATATGCAAATAATTTGCATATTGCGATTAGGAATAGGGGCTTTGGCCGTAGCTCTTTTGTTAATAAGATTTTATTTAAATATTAAAACACGAAGTAAATAATAAAAATTATATAATTGTTTTCTGATATTTTTAAGGCAAAAAAAAAAAAATAAAATAAAAATAAATAAATTAAATCCTAATAAACGAATAATAGTTATAACCCAAACATTATAAGAGTTTATTGTACATATTTTTAATAATATTTACATATATTTAATTTTTTTTCTAGTATTTGCAGCTAAATTAATTTCTCAAGATTACAGCAGCTTATTTTAAAAACATATATCATCTGATAACTGTAAAAAAAAAAAAAAAAAAATAACTACTCTCTTAATGTGGAGCTAACTATAATGAAATTAAATATGATATACAAAAGAGTAAATACGTTTCATACATATATATGTATATTTTATTTCTTCGTATGTCCATAGTGAGAAAGAAGAATGATGAATTACTGCAAGGAATTTAATAAACACTTTACACATAATCTAAAAAGTTTTCTTTTTTTAAATTAAAGAAGCAATAGTGTTTATATACCCAAGTACGAATAATATATGAGATTGTGTGTGCTTTGTTGGTTTAAGAAATTTCAAAATTAAATTAAGTCTATCCCAATAAGCATTTAGCTATTATGAATGTCTATTGTGGTATCAGTTGTCCGTCATGTTAAGGGATCTGCTTCATTATTTTTTATATCTTTAATTACCTAAAATTTACAAATATATAAAAATAAGCTGTTGCCATTTATACAATTTTGGGAATTTAAATATTAATTATTTCATATTATGCTAATTACCCATAACGTTTTATAATATAAATGCAATTTATTTGTTTGGGAGAAAAGAGCTAGTTTCTTTACTGTGGACATTTTTGATTAATCAATATGGTGTTCGGCAAATAAAGGTAATGCTACATAGTCGAATGTTATCACGATTGTTGAGAATATTACAGATTAGCGCGTTCTTTAACTACATTGCCAAATATTTGGCGCTCTCTGAAAGCAAGCTAAGGGTAAAGTTTCTGCCAATGCGCCAGATTTGTGGTGCTCCTTACTTCAATGTGCACTTTTCGATCAGTTAACAGCTTATAGAAGTAGTTGGGTAATTTTTGTTTTAACTTGTAACGGGTGCTGCAAATACACGTATATTTTTACAAATTAAATAAAATGAACTACTTATTATTTTTTTGCTATATTATGGCTTTATTAGGCCGCGACTTTTTCAGCGTTCTGAGAATATTTTCTTCGAATTTGCCTTTTATTTTAGAATTAATTGCTGCAGATATAGTTTATTTTTAATTTGTTGCAGATATGGTTTATTTTTACTTTGATTTACTACAAAGTATCTGAAATTTTCAGTTTACTAAAATAAAAAGTTTAATTCGGTAAAATAGTGAACATTTCCATTTTTATCTCTTGTTAATTTTTTAGGGACAAAAGTATCCTATATTTGCTTCGAGATACTGAAGTATCTCCCAATAAAATTTTATTAAAATTTATCCAGTAGTTTTAACATCATGCATACACAGAAACATATATTTGCTCTAATAAAAGGTTTTAATTAGTTTCGGATACAACATCAATTCAATTTTTAATTAATTTAATTATTTATTTAATTTGAATATTACTTTATTTATTCTTAATTAAATATATAATTGAGTCAATTAAAAAATTGTTTCAATTTGTATCTGGCACTAATTAAAACCTTTAATTGGTGCAAAAATTTTTTTCTGTGTACACAGGCTGGTTTCGCAGTAGCATATACTATTATTCCAATTTGCTAAGATATTTTTGACGAGTTCTGGTTCTCATGAATGGTTCTATGATATAAGCCTTGAATATAAGCCTTGTGTATCGTTTCTGGATTATTCGCATAACTGCAGCTTCGAAATGGCTAATTAACATAACCAAGCCGGCAGATAGCGAACTAAGTGTGACATGGAACGTCATCCTGCTAAAATTAAAGATTGTACAGGACATTATGATTCCTGGGTTAAGTTCATCCTTTTATACTCGTAATGCAGCGCAACCTTGAAAATTACTACTGCAAAGAATACGGAGCTTCGTTAATAAACGCCTGTATATTTAGTATCGCATACTTTCGCCGATGACATTTATTCATTCCTCAGACCTAAGTAAAATAAAAATTAAATCGACACAACCAAAAAAAAAAACGAACTAAATATTAACCTCAAACAACCACCTTCCCTCGAAAAGGGTCCATCGCAATCCACATTGCCTTAGAATGGTCAGACTAAAGAATTTTTTTTTAATTTTGCCCATATTGCGCCCGCCGTAAGGAGCCCGTTGACCGTTCCTGGTTCCCCGTGGCCATTAACCTCTATATGTGTTGCTTTCTCTGAAGGCATTTAATCCATATCTGATAGTAGGTTCTAGGTTTCAGGAATGCAATAAAACAAAGAAAATTAGTAGTCCATGGGTACAAACAGCAGCAATTTTTTTCTAAGATATATTTCTGAAAATACTTCCGTTCTTTTTTAACCGACTTCAAAAAAGACGGAGGTTATCTATTCGTCTGAATGTTGCTATTTTTATGTATGTAACCTCAGAACTCAGCCAGTTCTAAACCGATAAAATTTCTTCCTTTATTCGAAAGGTTATGATTTCAGGTTGGTCGCATTTTAAAAACAGTTCATTATATTAAAAATTAAAGGGTGTCCCCATACAACATACATGTTTTTTACGTGTATTAAGAACCACAAAGGGCACCAAATTAAAATTTTTAAAAATTGCGTGTCGCTATAGCTCTCAACAGCAGAAATGAATAAAAAAATAAATTTAAAATTCAAAGGGTGTCCCCATAGGTGACATAATTTGACCTATTTGGGTCTATCTTTTGAACCGTTATATACAAAACCTTGAAAATTTGACAGAATGTCGATTACTATGACCTATAATAAAATGTATAAATATTAAAAATTTTAAATTAAAGGGTGCTCCAATAGTTCATTTAATTTTATGTATATGGCCATACTTTTGAACAGTTGTACACAGACCGCTGAAATTTACAAAGAACCTGTAGTGCTAAGTAAGCTATAACAAAAAGTATAAAATTTGAATTTGGAACTAAAAGGGTGTCCCAATAATTAATGTAATTCTATGTGAGTGACCAAACTTTTGAACTGTTAGAGACAGACAGCTGAAATTTACAAGGAACCTGTATTGCAAGTATATAGCAAGTATACAATTTGAATTTAGCAATTAAAGGGTGTCCCCATAAATTATGTAATTTGATCTATATGGCCGTATCTTTTGAACCGTTAAACACAAACACTTGAAAATTAGGCAGAATGTCCACTACTATCTCTGGTATGATAACAAGTATAAATAATTGGAATTATAATGTAAAGGGTGTCCCAATAGTTCATGTAGTTTGATATATATGGCTAAACTTTTTAACCGTTTTAGACAGATAGTTGAAATTTACAAAGAATCTTTCTGGCCAAGTCGCGTATAACAACAGGTCTTTAATTTAACATTGTAAATTAAAGGGTGTCCGAATATGTGATGTTATTTGATCTGTATGCCCCTATCTGTGAAACCGTAGACAGAGGCTTGAATGGTGCCCCTATAAAAAACGGATGCTGATGAAAAGGGGAGAGGCTTGACATTCAAATAGTCTTCATTTTTTCCCTCTAAGTTTGGGGCATCTTTTATTTGATTCAAATCTAATTCTTACAGATTACTTCTTACATTTTAAGTTTAGAATTTGTGCCCTTCTATCTGTTTTGAAGTCGGATTTTTTTGCAAGAATTATTTAAGCTTCTGAAAGTTAATTTGTACATCAAAATTCTGCCAATTCAAAATCAGTCAAATAACTAAAATATATTTTAAGTAAATTTTATTTATTATGAACATGGGTGATATAGTTATTTCACACCGTTGTTTGTTGGGTTTATTTGGAAAACGTCCTAAATAATAATATTTTCCAAAAGCTTTCTAAAGAATAATAAATCATTTTTTATACTAAAATAAAATAAATTAAATTCTTGGTAAATTAAATGAAATGATTTCAACATAAAATCATATTTTCTTTGTAATTGAATGTATTCATTTTATCATAAAAACGCATTAAGTTGCATATAAATATTTCTGTGGTAATAAGGAATAAGTGCTTAAGTCGACTTAAGCAAAAATTTAGTTACTGGCACCTTTGAAATCTGCGTACTTCAAAGTACCCATGTGCAAATTTTCAATTATTTTGTACTATTTTTCAGGAAGTTATAGCAAAATAACTTTCTGCTTATGTTTTTTCAATGTCGAATCGCATTTCGAAAAAATCTTAAGAAACTAGAAGCTATTTTTCGAAATCATAAAAACTTCTTTCACAACTTATTAATTGCAACGCCTGCGTACTTTTGGTAGATATAAGATATTTTTTTAAATCATACGTTTGACTCCCATAGGTAAATTTTAAAGAAAAGTTATTTTTTTGAAAAATTTATTTTAAAGTTTAAAATTGCTCTCCTACACAATTTAAAAATCAGACTTAAGCACTTTTTCCTTATTGCCACAGATTTATTGTGTTTAAATATTTGAGATAAATATTAACATCTGTATTTTCACATGCATTAGTAATCAAATATTTTTAATACTAGTAAATAAATTTGTTTGGTAAATTAAAAAAAAAGAAATACTAACACAATAATCTTTTCTAAAATTCTGAAAAAAATTATGATTGTACCCATTTCTAAGATTGTACCCAGCACGAGTGGAATGCACATTTTCTAGACAGCCACGTCCGTCATCAGCACTACTTGTATCTAATCTACTTAACTGACCATTGATAATTGAATACAAGTTTTCTCGTATTCCTTTATCTGGGTTTGGTTGGTTAAATAGATGATGCTTACAACTAAAACACTACCCTAAGTAGATTAGATACAAGTAGTGCTGATGACGTACGTGGCTGTCTAGAAAATGTGCATTCAACTCGTGCTAGTGTCTAAAAATTAAATTTTCCCAATTTTTCTTTAATATTATCACCCAATTTGTAATTTAATTAATTCTTTCTTAGAGAGAATAAAAACGAACTTAAGCTTGATTATAAATTTCATTGTAGGTAATTTACAACTTTTTCTAAAGTCTTTCTTAATCTATACATATAATGAATGGATTTTAATAAAATTTTGGAAGGATTTACCTTAGTATCCCCATTCCAATATAGGATATTCTTTTTTCGGAAAAATATCTTATTTTCAAGAGAAAGTGGAGAAAAAATAGTGAAAGTACGCCGATTATTATAGTCATATTGAAGAAATTTCTTCAATAGAACGAATTTAACAAAATTATTTTTTTTACTAAAATCGACTGTATATTTGACTAAAAAGTTTTTTAGTTGTATAATAACCTACTTTTCTTCAATTCTACACCCCATTTTACAGTATTTAGGTAAACTTTTGGTTCGGTGTATTGGAGTTGGAACTATAAAAAACTATATTTTTTAGTTGATCATTAGACCAATAACTAGTCTTAACACCCAGATCGTTTGTTTTATGTTGTAGCCAACTGCTGTAGAAAGGGGTCCGACGATTAAAGAAGTCTCGTTCTGACTCTCCGATATCGAAAATCTAGTGATAAAAAAGATTGAAGAAATAACTATATTTTGATTAAAGTCTTTGGGGCAGATGCAAGTATTATGTATACTTATAATAGTCTTCACAAAAATCGCACAGTAGACAATGCTTAAGTCGGGCCATTATCAGTATTGCCGAACCTCCGCGTGCTCTACCATGAGGGTCTTTAGTATCGTAAAATATGTAGCCATTTATTTTAAAAAACCTATTTATTGTTAAAGGAGTCAACATGATATTAATTTGTTGATTTAGAAGAACCTACAAAAGTGTGCAGGAAATCATGAACGTAGAACTCAGAGATGCGTAACAGTTAAATTGAATAACGATACTAAGCGACACATACCTAAGGCCACATTAAATATTTTTAAAAGGTAGCAATCTTCAGATGGGGAAGGAAACCAGCGATGTTTTAGTTGTTTAACAAATTTTTACATTTGAAGAAGACACATCTTTAAATTTTGTTTTACTAATCATCTTAATTTATATTTTGACCAACAACCTCTTAACTTATTTTTATATTTTTGGATTTCTTTAATAAAAGCTAATAATATTAGATTTTTGGCGCAAAATTAATAAAAATGTAATGTTTATATAATATTACATAATTAAATTTATATAATTTACAATATTATAGTTTATTTTTTTACAAACAAAAAGTGAGTTTAATTAAAAATGCAGCAAAAATAATGTTCTATATTGTAAACTTTCTCTAAACTTTAATCTCATGTGCATATACTCACTCCTATTAGTTTTATCGAGTTTTTTTTATTAATAACAACATTTTATAACAGGTGATAAAAAAGAAATATTTATGCAACTTGAGACAATAACACTAACTCTGAACGAGCAGTTCTATACAATCCCTCTCCAGCTGTACCCTGTCTCTAGAATAATAATTTTGATTTTAACTTTTGAACTGCTAATAGCACAAATGTAGCATGAGACGTTATTTTTGTTTTTGGTTTAATACTTTCCGTACAATCGTAGTCAGAAACCTTAATTACCAAAACCATAAACACTGAATGGAATCACATTTATATATAAAATTATTACTAGCAGTCCAAGCAACAACAAGTTGTGTTGGGAAAGATACCTGGAAATGATACCCTGGTTCTTCGTGTTTAGAGTGCATACATCACGCTGGTTAACATTTGCATCAACGTTGTTAATGATATGAGAAAAAATGTCATTTGAACTTTGGTTAGAAGAACGAGGATCGTTAAGAGATTTTAGTACAAGATACTACTGGTATTAATATCTAATGATTTTTTATTTGGTATTAAATAATATAAGGACTTAATGAACCAGCAAAACATTGTTATTGAAATTTTTGCAATAAGATTTGCTCACATGAAAGAAACTAGCTAAAGTCGTTCTAGTATCCCGTGATCTTTTAAGAGATTTTTCATTACAAACTTCATTTCGCCGAGATCGAATAAACAGATCAAGATTTTGATTTGTGTGGGTTCAAAGCTGTCATTTTATGACTTCGAGCTTTCATCACTCATTTGGATATTCTGTTATCATACCTTTCGGTAATAACCAATTGCATTCAATATAACTCCATGCAAATTATATGCAGGGAGTTACTCAAACACTTTATTAATGATTAAAAGTTAAAATTGGTCAATTTGGTATAGAAATAATTTTTAAAATCTGTCGTCTTTTCAACAATCATTTTATTAAATAAAGCGTTTATTATAAAAAATATGTCGGAATAGGAATTTATCTTAAATGATTACATTTAAATAAAGATCCGGAAAGGGAATAGGATCTCGCATCACTGTAAACAAGTGCCTGACCGCTAATGGAAAATTTTACATAAAAAACTAGTTCTATGCGACAGAACCCTAATAATTTTTGCATTTTTTAGGGGCCAATGGTCTCTCAAAGTTTATAGGATTTCCCGAATCAGTACATGACATTGGTATTTTTCTGATGGTTCACTTATATTCTCAATTACACTCTTTAAGTAGTTGTAATTTAAATCAGAGCAAAAAGTCAGTTACAACTACTTGTAATTTGTAATTGAACTTTTTCAATTACACAAGACATGTAATTGTAATTGAAAATTTTCAATAGCAAATTACAAGTAATTGAATTTAGGCAATAACCATTACTTTGTATTGAAAAAAATCTATTTTATTACATTAAATGTAATTTTAATTGATATTTTCCATTGGAACTACAAGTTATTTGCAATTGAAAATATCCAATTACAAATTACATGTAAAGTGAAAAATTACATGTAAATTGAAAAAAATAGTGTAATTGTAATTGAAAAATTCCAATTCCAATTACAGATAATGTGTAATTGCATTTGTAATTAATTAAAAACTGTAATTGACATCGCCCAAGTCTGTAAAATACCACACCCCAATCATTAGAAACTTTTAAAAATGCTCAACTAAAAGGACTATAGGTCAGATAGCCACGATTTATGGCTGATCAGTTCCATTCCTTTTAAATAAAAATTTATTATTTATTTACTGACCTGTTTAAGTTACAAATATCACTGAATAACTTATGAGTTGTAGACCTTTTTTATTATAATTTTGTTATTGGTATTTTTGTTAACAAATGGAAAAAACAAGTTTTGGTGTTTTAAAGATACACACATACATACCTTTTTAATATTTTCCTTATTCTGATTTTGAGTGAAATAAAATCGTATGGAATTGTAAAAACACTCGTAATCAAATAATTTGAAATTTAGGTGTTACATACATATTTCATCTTACACAGCAATTACAATTACATTACACAATTTTTTATTTGAAATAATACAAAAACGGATATTCAATTACGATTAAAATTTTTCGGATTTGGATTAATGGACAGACGTGAATATAATTTTCATTTTCAAACCATGACATCATTGAATTTTTTTATTAAACATTTAAAAGGAAATAAGGAACCAAATTTAATGTCATATTAAAAATATTTTCTAGGTTAACTTAAGAGTCATTGGTTCAAATTAACTGTTCACAAATGTAAAAACAAATAAAGGGAAACAAAAATTATATTAAACGAAAACAAGTTTGTGTTTAGTAGTTTGTTTAACAACCCAACGTAAGTAATTGTACATGTTTTAATACATCTATCTATACAGCAATACCAGTATCTATCTTTACGTTTGTTGACATTTTATATAAAAGGTACACGAATTTTCAAATGTACGAGCACATTAGCTAAATTACAACTCTTGCATTAGTTAATGAACTTCTATTTATAACAGTAAGACTTGTACAACGTCCAAAGTAAAGGCCAAAATGAAATGGGTACATTTTATGAACTCATTCCCACTCTTACTCACTTTGACATGTGCACATGCCAACATAAACACAGACGGCGCACTGTGGTACTTATGTATGTATATTGAAAAGGCGGTCAAAAATAATTATTTATGCTTTTAGGCCTCGTTAATATTAGGCCCAAAGAGTTTAAGCAGTCCACTTTGTCATTTTTTTTACAAGATACAAGTTAACACGTCGCACCCTAAATACAAAAGGGTCACATCTCCAAATGTGTACTAAAATTTTCAGGAGAGACAAAAAACTGTTTATATGCAGAAGCAACACACTTAACATAAAATAGACATAACTGTATTTTTCCAGTTAAAGAAGATAGTGCTGTGAAAGACATTTTTGCAGTAATTAGAGATATGTACTTTGAATTAATTTATGGAAAAAAGTCAGTTTTGGAAAATTTTGAGTTGTGACCCTTTCGTATTTAGGGTGCGACATATTAGTAGTTAATGTAACTGAAAAGAAATCATTAAAACATATTCTTTTTTACTAAAATTTTCTTTTTTACTAAATGAAATATTAATCCTGTTTGTCTTTTTATAATCAGCGGATTTTTATGTTTTATAGTAAAAATTGAAGGTCAAAGTCTAACCTTGATAAAAATTTTCGCATCAAAATTTCATTTGAATAAAAAGTTAGTTTTATAAATGGTTCACTGTGCGGCAGTTGCATACAAAATATAGCAGCAAAATAATGTTAATTAACAAGTGTTTTCGTTGTCCTTTACTGACCAAAATGTTTTTGTTTTTCGTTGTGTACCAGTTGAAAACTTTTAGTGAAAATATCTGACGAGAGAGATAAAATGTTGTACACTATCATTCATAGTATCTTGCAAACATCAATATTACTATTTATTATTGATGTTCGCTGTTATATTAAATGGTATATATGACAAGTATTATAGATGTTTAGATAAAAAATTTCGTTATGAAACTTAGAATAGCAAATTGTTGTTCTTGTCACAAATGTTTTTACTATCACAGAAATTATTAATATTTATTAAACTAATGCAAATATTATTATTTTTTCTTTTTCTTAGAAAAGGATTAGATCTATTGTTATAAATATTAATTTGTACGTATATATGTATGTGTAGACTCTTTGCTATTCTATTATGTGTTATAATTTTAATAGCCACTTGAGTAAATCTCACAGTAAATCAGGTAAGAGCAAAATACAGCTTTAAATGTATGAATATTTAAATTGATTGATTCATTGCATTCAGTCAAATTTAATAGGTTTTTCTCACCTAAAACAGTTTTTTAATTAACAAACATATAATATATAATAGTTATACAATTAAATTTAGTTTAGGTATCAAAATGCAGGTAGTAATTTTAAATGCAAATTTTTATGATATGGGTTAATCAAGATATAATAATTTAAATAACTATTTATAATAATTTTGAGCACAGTAACTTTTTATGTGATAATACCTTTGAAAAGTGTCGTTTATTACTGGACATACCATCGAATATTGAGCAAGCAGCGTCTATTAGTTTGTAGAGAGCCATTAAAAGTAGACACCTAACCTCGTAAATTTTTAACGAAAGGGTAAAAAAAACTTTTTTTTTTGCGTAATGTTCAACATTATTTTTTACGTTAGAACCCAACATTCTAAGAAATGCTTGATATAGATGTAGTATAGGGACTCTGAACCTTTAATTTTAATGGCTAATAAGTGGTTAACTGAGTTCAGCTGTAGTCGTACCAACATAAATAATATCAATTGTATAGGTCGCGACGAAATAAGTTACGGAATAATATTGAACGACCGTAGATTAATATTATCACCTAATTTGTAATTTAATTAATTCTTTCTTAGAGAGAATAAAAACGAAGTTAAGCTTGACTATAAATTTCATCTATCTGTCGGCACCTTTCGCGGTAGATGCTATCAAGGCACTGCATGGGTGAATTGGGCTAAGAAGTGCTTTCCGGATTAAGTCCTGTTGACTATTTCGTGCTTAAACATTTTTATAAATGAAGTTTTGTGTCATCAATATTTTTTTATTTTACTTTTATTTTCACTGTTATTTTAATTTAATAATAATAGAAATTTATTACAAATTATTAAATCTTTAACAAAACACCAACAAAGAAACTACGTTTTTTTACTTATTTTTCTTACTGTCCTTTTGAAAGGGGCTAAGAGCTTAACCTAAACAAGCGCGTAAGGCGTATCGACGTCTAGCGCCTAGCTTTGAACAAACCTAAATAGGAGCGCTATTTTTTTTAATAAGAAGTAATGTTAACATATATTGTTTAGTTAAATCTAACAAATTTAATAGCAAAATTGAGATAAAATCGCTAGATAAAGAAGAAAATTGCTAAACTGCCACCATTCTCACACAAAAAAAAAAAAAAAACATTAACATTTTGTTTGCACCCAACTGCACTACCTAAAGCTCTGTCAAAATTAAATTTTCCAATTGCCAAATGCATTGACGCCGCTATTTAGGTTTGCTTCATACATTTTGTATGTACATAAGAATTTTTGGCAGTTATTTTACGCCTTACGTCCTTGTTTAGGTTTAGCAGTAAAAATTAATGCAATCGTAGGGGTAATAAAACGGACATCAACACAATCTAGAAGAAAGACAAGTGTTTGTTAAAATGGTTGCAAAAGTCATTGCATATATAGTTATTTATAAAATTTTGGATATTAAATTTTAATTATTTAAATATTTTATTACTTATAAAATATTTATGGATTTTCTAAAATTAGGAAAACCAAGGTCTATATGAATTAAAACTCTCGCTAACAAATAAATTGCATTTTTATTATAAAATGTCATGGGTAATAAGCATAAAATTAAATAAATATTAATTATTTAATATTATGCTAATTACCCATAACGTTTTATAATAAAAATGCAATTTATTTGTTGGGGGAAAGAGCTAGTCCCTATACGTATTTCACTGGTTGCTCAGGCCAGATCATCAGGAAACCTTTTTCCTAATTTTAGAGAAGCCGAAAATACTCTATAAGTAATAAAATTCTACAAAACACAATGAGAATTATGCATGTTAATAGAATAATATTACAGAATATTATTTTTATTATAAAACGTTATGGGTAATTAGCATAATATTAAATAACTAATATTTGAATTCTCAAAAATTTTATTAATAATTAAATAAATATTATTTATATTCCCAAAATTTTAAAAATAGCAAAAGTATTAAAATTATTAAAAGTATAAAAAGTATTTATCAAATTTAAATAGAAAATTAGTTTTAAGACAAGTGTTATATTTCCAGTTTGTGCTGCGGCTTTTAAAGCCACAAATCTTTAAATCGAAAACATAATCGAATTACAAAACGATAAATAATAAAAGAAATGCATTAAAAAAATTAATTTTGGTAGTTTAATTGTAATTGATTTCACTATATTTATTGTCTATCGACCTTATAATCTTTTATATATTTATTTCCTATAGTTTTCTATAGATAGGTTTTCAAGGTCAATTTTTTGTGTTAATAAAAAGGTTATTTATTTAACAGAGTTATTCCGACGTTTCGTTGGCAGTTTTTTCCAACATCATCAGGGAAATTTTTATTAAATATATATTCTTTTTCGTCAAGTTTACATTATTCTAAATTTTATTACAGTTTTGTAAAAGTGGGATATCACAACACAAAACTTAAAATAATCAAAAAATGTAAAATGAACTTAAAAATAATATATCACAGTAAATATATTCTTATTTGATCACAGTTGCTTTTATTACTAAACTATTGCTATGGTGTAGTTAGCATTTGTATTGTCTTTATCCTCTTTTGTATTTATTGTGCAGTGTTGTGCAAGAGCTGTCGAATATGATTTCGTTAGTACTTATAATAAATAATTATATTATTTATTTATTAATTTTATATAATTTTTTTTATTATTTTTAATAATATTTAATTTTGTCACTCTTAGGCCCATTATTATAACTTGCCTTTAAAGAACGTTTTAGTTAAATTTCACTTTTGCTCAAGTGAGCGATAAAGTGAACAATAACTATTTTTCGTTATTACATTGTAAAATAAAATTAATATTTTTGAAAATATGGTAGTACAAGAAGAAACACCGATTACTTTTGACAAAATAAAATAAACGTAGTGGCAACATCATACCTTTAATTTATTAGTTTACTTTCAACAAACCACAAATTAGTTATCGGTGCAACAAACAAACGAAAATATTTTATATACAACAAACGAGATCTGTTTTCCATTTTTATTTTTCAATGCCAAATTAAATTAACATGAATTTATTTTTCTTCATAGATTAGAAAATACGGCAACTTTATAGATGACAAAACATGTCAACTTCAAATTCTTAGATCTGATGTTAAAAGTTAAAGGCAAGATGTTCTTCCCTTTAGTATATTAGTCACTTCTAGCTTTAATTATACTTATAATAATGAAAAACTACTTATCTCCCTGATAAAATTCTAACTTCAGCTAGTGGCAAGTTATAATAATGGGCCTTGGAGCGACAAGTAGTTTTTCCTTATAATAATAAGGATAATGCAGATTGCTATAACATGTCCTTATAGTACGTGATGGTTAAAAGTGGTTTTTAGCTTAGTTTTAATAAAGAAAAACTATCGCTCCAACAAAATCCTAACGTTAGCTAAAGGGAAGTTATGATAATGGACCTTAAATTTGAACACTTCTTTTTTTTATTGACAACACCATAAAACATTCCAAATGTTTTATGGTGTTGTTCATTTTTATAACTCTTGTGGCAGATTGCTATAGCTATTGCTAATTTATGTTTCTTTAGATTGTATTAAAAACTTATAGCATTAATGCGTTAAATCAATTGGGAGACATTGACCGCTATGGTATTGAATGGCGTTTATTTGTTGATTAGATTTATTTTATTGTAGAATACTAAATGTTCAATAAATGTGTGTGTAGTAAGTTATGTTTGCTCTTTATTTGTTAATATTTATTGTGCAAATATATATCTGGTAGTTTGATTTTTAATAGCCGGCTTCATATAAAACAAGTTTAATTTTGTTTCCAAATAATATTCTTTTTGCATTAAATTAGTATCAACCAGATTTATTTTAAATCGCTTTGGGGGTTGGCAAACCAAACTTAGTGGAAAAGGAACACAAACTAATTATATATTATTGCTTAGGAGATGCTTTTTGAAATACAATACGATTGCATGTCCATCAACCGCTTTAAGCTTTTGATGAAACTTTGTTCTATAATCACATTATGAAACTAGAGAAACAAGTTTTAGGAAAAGGTTTTACCAATTAAGAACTAAAATCAAGTTTTTTATAGCTGTTAGGGTATGTTAAGATATCAGGTCGTGTTGACACTTGTAATAGTCGCCAAGCTACATATATTACGTCTGGCTAATACAGCCATTATCGTTGGTATCTTTTTAAACAAAAATTACAAATACAGGCTTGCTTATCACTGCATATTGCTTTTTAAGGCTATTGTCCATCTACACTTTAGGAAGCAATTTTCTGAGTAAAATGTTTTTTTTTTTGTTCATTTAGTATGTTACGCGTCAAAGGGTTTGTATGAGAAGCAAGCTTCTTTAGTTACGTTACTGCAAGCTTCCCTATTTCTGCTTTGATTGATGGCATGTTTATGTCTAAAAAATAGACTAACAGTCAGAAGAGTAGTTAACCTATAAATGTATAAATTACGCGATGTTTCTTAATTTTGCAGTTATTTACTTATTAAATGTATACCAAATTTTTAAGATTATGAAAATATTTTATTTATTTAATGAAACAATACAATTACAATTTGTATTCTAACTTAATTTTTCGAGCATACATACGAAGATTCTAACTAGTTGTAGTGAAGCACCAAGAGTCTTTCGTGGAAATTGTGTCTATAACTCCCATACTGATGGACTTGTACGCTCCTCAATAGCCTACCAAAAATAGTCTTTCGTTCTTGATCTTAAAATATTTTTATATTATTCTTAATTTTACATTCTCTTCACAATATTTTTAAATTTTTAACACTGAAATGAATTTTTTTCGTAAGCTAATTTTTTTTAAGAATTTAATTAATTGGGTTAGATGGATTTTGAATTTAGAAAAAATATATGTATATTTTAAAATTTTTACACTGTGTCGTATGCTCAATATTCACTTAATATAAAATCTGAAATATCACTCATACGCACCGGTGTGCATAGCTCTTATTACTAATGATTACATACATATCTAATTAATTTGATTCAAATTTCATGTTAAATAAATAAAGAAATTACAAATTACGGGGGCTATTTAAATTGGGGGCTGTTTAAATTGTTTTATTAAAGTTTTATTTTCTAATTTTACCTAAACAAGTTTTCTGGCCATGTTGTGTAAACACAATTACAGAAATAAACATTTTATCAGAATTAAGGAAAAAATTCTTTGGTACACAATATCATATCAGATGTATATAAAATGGAGTATTGATTGTCGACTCAGCCATTTTTAGGCTTTATATTTGAATTATATATGATGTTCCTATTGCTATTTTTAGTTAATAGAAAAAAATAATAAAAATTTGTTGAAATCATTACACATTCATTAATTTTTTGGAATTTAATCCGATTTCGAGCGAATGTATATGGTTTTAAGAAATTTATAAGTAAAATTTATACGTAAAGAATTTATTTTTTTTAATTTCAAATTGAAACCAGAGTAGGTATTTCTCTCTTCTTTCATTTTACATATTCATGAAGAAACTGTTGATTTCCTTTTTGTTTTTTTCACTGTCCACGAAAGAAAATTCGTATTGCGTTTGTTTATTCACTGCATACAAATAAGTTTCACACACACATTTTTCATATTCATGAATGTTTGCTTTTCAAACTGTTCACATCTCTTTGTCCATGAAGTAATTTTTGTTTAGCTTCTTTCCTTTTCATCGTCCATGAAAGAAACAAAAATTTGTTTCAAAAATTGTTCACCACCATTCTTCTTCTTTTTTCCCCATACATTAAATATTGAGTATGATTTCTTTCGTTTGTACAAAGCACAGTGTCGTGACTTCATATAATGAGTGGCCATAAATAGAAAAAGTTATTGTAAAGAGCTGAAATTTGGCACATATATTTAGGTTGGCAAAACGTAACAAAATTTTAAATTTAAAAAATTCGGAGCAAGGATTAGTGTCCTTTCCGTATATCCTGAAATTTATAAGTGTCACAAAAGTTAGAAAACATGCTATCTTTATGAAATTTTATTTTATAGTAATTGGATATGATATTTTTAATGATTTCCCCAAATTTGATTTAATTCAGATAAGGCCCACGTTAGGCTAAAAAATATATTTTTACAAAAATTTAAAAGTTAAATAATATTTTTTAATTAATTCCGAAGGCAAGACTCTTATATTTTTTCAAATAGATGAATGGACGCCCTCACTTTCAATATATCCTTAAACTTAAATATATATTTTTTCGAGTATGATCTAAGCTTCCTTTTCTAATGACTTTATGGGTACATTCTAAAGCCTCTTCAGATAACATCCCTATTGGTAAAGTGGAATATTTAATAAATTCTATACCATGAACTAATATCTTGTGTACTGTTGGTGGCATACAGTACCAAGAATGTAGTGGTATGTATAATAAAAATGTTTCTTTTAACAATTTTTCAAAATTTATTACATTTATATTCTCTTCACTAGATAAGGTTCTTAATATGATCGAAAAGATTTTGATTAAATTTACATCTACTTCTGTTATATTCGATGATATATTATCCTCTGAAAAAAAAAAAAACGACGAGCAGAATTGCCATCATTTGTAGTACCATATCCAGCTTTAACTCGATCAATAATTAAACCAAGTTCTTTTCTAAACTCATTCTGAGTACGAGTTTTGGATTCCAAAACAATTTATATTTATTTTTCCAAACTCAGGTTTTTGTTACTTAAAAATTGTGAAAAAATTATCAAAATAATTCGACTTTAAAGCCGTGTAACTTTTTATAGGTATAAAACCAAACCACCTCTGGAATCGCGGAAGTCTCAGCTTTCATCCCATATATATTTTATTAATAAATTTGAAAGTTATTTTTTTTATTTTTTTCCACTAGACAGTTTACTACGACACTAAAAAAATAACAATTACTTAAAGTGGCGCACTTAAGCGCAGCTAAATTTTTATTTTTAACCGACTTCAAAAAAGAAGGAGGTTATCTATTCGTCTGAATGTTGCTTTTTTTTATGTATGTAACCGCAGAACTCAGCCATTTCAGAACCGATTATAAAATTTTTTGCTTTATTTGAAAGGCTTCAAGGTTGGTCCCATTTTAAAACAGTTCATTATATTAAAAATTAAAGGGTGTCCCCATACAACATACATGTTTTTTACGTGTATTAAGAACCGTAAAGGGCAGCAAATTAAAATTTCAAAAAACTGCGTGCCGCTATAGCTCCCAACAGCAGAAATTAATAAAAAAATAAATTTAAAATTTAAAGGGTGTCCCCATAGGTGACATAATATGACCTATTTGGGTCTATCTTTTGAACCGTTATAGACTAAACCTTGAAAATTTGACAGAATGTCGATTACTATGACCGTTATAATAAAATGTATAAATACTCAAAATTTTAAATTAAAGGGTGCTCCAATAGTTCATTTAATTTGATGTATATGGCCATACTTTTGAATAGTTGTATACAGACCGCTGAACTTTACAAAGAATCTGTAGTGCTAAGTCAGCTATAACAAAAAGTATAAAATTTTGAATTTGGAACTTAAAGGGTGTCCCAATAGTTAATGTAATTCTATGTATGTGGCCAAACTTTTGAACTGTTAGAGACAGACAGCTGAAATTTACAAGGAACCTGTATTGCAAAGTCCACTATAGCAAGTATGCACTTTGAAGTTAGAAATTAAAGGGTGTCCCCATAAATTACGTAATTTGATCTATATGACCCTATCTTTTGAACCGTTAAACACAAACACTTGAAAATTAGGCAGAATGTCCACTACTTTCTCTGGTATGATAACAAATATATATATTTGGAATTATAATGTAAAGGGTGTCCCAATAGTTCATGTAATTTGATATATATGGTTAAACTTTTTAACCGTTATAGACAGGTAGTTGAAATTTACAAAGAATCTTTGTGACCAAGTCCTCTATAACAACAGGTCTTTAATTTAACATTGTAAATTAAAGGGTGTCCGAATAGGTGATGTTATTTGATCTGTGTGCCCCTATCTTTGAAACCGTTATAGACAGAGGCTTGAATAGTGTCCCCATACAAGACGGATGCTGGTGAAAATAACTTAACTTTTAAACAGTAATAGGGAGAGGCTTGACATTCAATAGTGTTTATTTTTTCCCTCTAATTTTGGCGAATCTTTTATTTGGTTTAAATCTAATTCTTACAGATTACTTCTTACATTTTTAGTTTAGAATTGGTGCCCTTCTATTTGTTTTGAAGTCGGTTTTTTTTGCAAGAATTATTATAAATTAACATTCTTTTTGTTATAAAATGAAAGAAAAAATATCCTGGTAATATTTGAAAATTTTTTTTCTTCACTATTATATGTTTGCTTATCACAACAAGTTTTTTTTTTATTAATATCATTCTTATAATGATGCATACACTGTTATCGACATATGTAGTTAAAAATACCGTTTTAATACTTAAAACATAATACAACAACTAATCTAGTACAAATTTGGGTTATTTGCCAACTAAATTCAATTATTTAACCCTACGAAGTACATGCTCATTTTTATTCCTTTTTTATACAAAATTATTTTAATCTAATTTTTTTTTTACGCTTATTAGTAAAAGTGTCTTTTATTAAATGCCGTTAACGATTTTTTTTAATTTCCATAATTGGATTTTTCTATATATGGCCACGCTCACAACACTGTGCGAAGTGTGAAACGAACATGAAAGAAAATAAAAAATGCGTCGTTTATTTCAAAGAATATATATTAAAGCAATAGTAAATGTTTTATTGAAAAGGGTTATAAAATGTATGTTCTTACCTACATACATATGTATATGGGCGTTATGCACATATAATTGTAAATATTTAGGCTGTGTAATGAAAATGTGCATTGACCTCTTATTTTTAATTGTAAAAACATGAGAACAGGTCAATTTATAACCCTTTTCAATAGAACATTTACTATTGCTTTAAAATAGATATATTCTTTGAAATGAACGACGCATTTATTTATTTTCTTTCATGTTCGTTTCACACTTCGTACAAACGAAAGAAATATACGTCATGAATATATCAATACGAATGGTGGTGTTCAATTTTTGAAACAAATTTTTGCTTCTTTCATTAATGATGAAAAAAACGAAGATGGACAAAAATTACTTGATGGACAAAGAGATGTGAACAGTTTAAAAACCAAACACAACAAGATGAAAAATGTGTATGTGAAAATTATTTGTGTGCAGTGTAAAAACAAACGCAAAACAAAATTTCATTCAGTGAAAATGATAAGAGAATGAACAAAATGTACTATTCATGCTGAAAAATACGTACCCTAATTGAAACCAAACAAATACCAAAACATATTTTTATTACCAGTCCTTTATGTGGTAACATTAAATATGTTTCCTTTTTATAAGTATTGTTTCAGGATGGTTTTAAATATCCTAATATATTTAGTAAAATGTTGTTTTTTGTTTGAAAAAAAAAAACTTGAAGCTGGTTGATACACTTACAAAAAATGATGTAGTCATATAAGGCGTTGAGTAATTTGGTCAAATAATAAGATAGATTCTTCATAACACAGTACAACACATGATTTCGGGACTCAATTCTGATAATTGTTTATGAAAGTAGCCCCAAAAAGAAGAACTTCTGCATCATTCGTTTGGTCATGGTACATAAAATAATAATTTAAAAATTAATTTGAAATAAATTCATACCTTTACTTAATTGTGAATAACAGCGTAACGCGTTCATCGATTTTCATGACTTATGTCTGATTTTGTTCATAGGTTATGCGACTTTACGTGAATAATACGTTAGCTGCAGAACAACTCAATAGTAAGCTTACCGCTTCCATTCGATTGTTTGCATTTACAAAGTAAATTAGAAAAATCATGGTTATGGTATGGTCACAAGAAACATGCTATGTTATCTGTAACAATATATGGTTGCAAAGAACAACTTATAGAACAACTTATAGGTGTTTCGATCATTACTATGGTCAGAAAAAAATAGTTTTTATTACCATTTGATCATTAAATGATTACTACACCCAAAGAATGCAATATGCCTGGTTTCAACTATAACATTTTCAAACCACAACCAAAGTTTTATAAGTATTCCAAAAAAATATTGTATTTATAATCATGGTATATTATTAGTAAACAAATTATAATAAAAATTTTCGTATTTAACTGCAGTATGACTAAATACAAGCAAATAATGTTTGATTTCTTGGAGTTTTGTGTTAAGTCTTTAAGATTATTAGAATCAAATTTTAGGGGTTTCTTTTAAAAAATAATAATTTATTAATTGAATTTTTTCTCATATCGAATGCTTAAAAAATAAACTAATAAATTGTGTGTTTTATGATAAGGCGGGTTTATATAAATAAATAAGGTATGAGATCTTATATATTTTTATCTCAATATATTCATTAATTTATTTCATAATAAAGTTTTATATTTTAAAATATTATTTTTAAGTTGGACAATAACATGGTTCTAACATAACAATATTATTATTATTATAATACGATTTGACTACAACCATTTAATTCAATCATAATATGTTGCTCTTGAATTATTGTTACCTCAACCATGTTTTTTCTTTGCGTGTGACATTTGTGGTGAACTCAACGTTTATTACCCATCCAAGATTCACTGATGCCTAATATGTCGAGGTTGAATCTAGCGTCAGTTGTTTTAGTTTGTCAGTTTCATTTAGCATCTAAATATTCTATTGTCCTATTCACGGTTTCTTTGTCATAACTACGAAAACTACGGGTTTTGGGGTTTATTATTATTCTTGGCTTTTTTATGGTTTCATTAAGCAATATAGTAATAGTTAGTTGAGTGATTGATAAATGTCGCCTAGTACGATGATAGGGCTGCTTATTTTCTTTATAATTTGGTCTTAATTACTTCCATACCAACCCAAGACTTATATGTGCTTTTAGATATTTCCCCCTATAAAATGATGGTGTATTTATACCGCCATTGATCAGTCGTCATTTCTTCATATGCTAAGTAACAGGTTATAGAATGGACTTTACAGAATTATTTTACTTTACTTTTATTTTATTTATTTTGTTATTTTTAAATGCAAAATTCAACACTTACTAATTAATTTGTAGGTTATAATAATAACTTATAAAAAACCTCTAGCATACCTACACAGAAAACCACATACCTTATATCTATGGGTCACTCAGTAAGTGAAATTTATATGTACATATTTATGGGATTGACTTAAAAGCACATTTAAAGGATTCTACTAGTAGTCTCTCTATACGCAACGCTAGAATTTCGAATATATATTTAAGTTCTGAGTATTCCGTAACAGGTTTTTTCGTTGATGAAAAAATTTTAATTGAAGCTCATTCTCATTAATGATTAATAATAAAATTCTATGGAGTAACACATATGTATATGCACGAACGTTAGCCTATTATATTCTGATATACATACAGTATGTCTAAGTGTTAATGTACAACTACAGTCATATTTCCACCCATAGCAAGTAAGTAAGCTCAGGTGTAGATGTCCTTTTTGCAACAAACAGACAAACATATTTGTGCGGTTTTCGAGTTTTCAACAATGTTAACGTAAACGTTAGCTGTTGCTGCAAATATTGGTTACGAATGGGGAAAAACACCTCGAGCACAAAATGAACGTCAGTAAAAGTCCTTTTCATTTGCATGCGAATACATGTGGTTAATTGTGTTAATGAAGTTTTAAAATGTCAACATTATTGTATTAAAATGTAATTAACAAAAACCACATTACAGCCACACAAGGAACGAAAGCGAACCATTTAATTTAAAGTTGCATATACCAAATAAATGTGAAATAAAAATTAAGTACAGTAAAACACCAAATATTTTGTATATTTGAATATTAATGCCCGTATGGGAAAAGAATCCAGTAAAATCAGGACAATTTCTATTGAAATCGGTTTCCACTCACGTCATCTTTCTGGTTGTTTCTTCTATCGTCCTATCAAGTCCGTGTACATATATAATCGTATGTATAACCAGAGATTCTTTATTACGCGTGAAACTGTTATTTAAACGTCAGCCAAATTTTGACCATCAGCCTAGTTTAGAAATTTTCTGATTATCCTAGTTTTATAACATGGAGCGTTATTCTGCTGGAAAATTAATACTTCTACGATGAATCTATCGTCAGAGGTAAATGTACATTCATTTATGAATGAAAGGAACGTATTTACAAATATTAAATAGATCAAATTAAGTAGAACAGAACAAAAAACGTTACCCTCCAGGACTTAATTTCTTACTTCCTGATATGGGTTTTTTGATTAATACTCACATCAATCCAGGACAAATTGGTTTTTGAATATATTTTTTTTAAGCATTCATTGTGCATCATTTAACATATCGTTATAGAGAGAATTCTTGAAAGGTATGCATTCAACTGATTTTTTTGCGAATCAATTTTTTTTAAACTTCGAGTTTTTAGTGATATTTGGTGAAATGTTATATTTTGAAATTTTGATTTTTTTTATATATTTTAATTTTTTTTATATATATAACTTCAACACTATTGTGTTAATAATCAAAAATATACATGTGTAGAATAAAAATATCTAATTGCTAACCAAAGGTTAGCTAATAGCAAGACAGATATACATCATTTTCAAATAAAAGAAAATATATAAAGAGAATAAAAATAAAGAAAAATGTTTGCTTGGTAGTATAATATAAAAAAAAAGAAATAGTATTTAAAAGTGTAAAACAATTTCAGAAAAAGCTATATCTCCTATGAAATATAATGTAAAATTAAAATTTCTTATATTCTATTTCTTTGATAAGTTTGTTTAAATAGAAAATTAATAACAATTGAAACTACCGGGTAGATCGATACGAAGACTACTGATGACGGACGTAGCTGTCTAGAAAATGCATTCTGCTTTGCTGGTATCTAATTTTTCTTTATCTCTTTATAATTAAGAACTTAAGCCTAAATAATTTATTTATTAATAATTAAATTAATACCAATGTAATTCCACAGTGTAAAACTACAAATCAAATACAAATTTCATTCAATTGGTGCCTAATATATCACTTTCAAAAATTAAAAAGTATGTTTAAATATAACAGTGTATAAAGGTGCTTAAAAATATAAAAGTGTTGAAAATATCCCAGTTTTAACCCTTTAAACCGGAGATTGCGTTTTTCACTGTTATTCTCTACTTTCTCTTGGAAATGAGATATTTTTTCGGAAAAAAATATCCTAAATTAGTACCAGGATACTAAGGTACCTACTTACAAAATTTTTGTTAAAATCCATCTATTAGTATTTAAGTGATGCGAACATAAAAGAAAAGCAGACAGGCAGACACATGGAAATGAGTTACTATTTCATTATATGTATAGATAAACGGGGAAGAAGCGGGAAACTATAAAATTGTTTATGTTATTTACAATGTTGCCACACATGTAAAAAAGCACCATAGAAATTATGTAGTACAATTTTGAACTAAATAGTAGTATGTCTTTGAGGATAGTGGACTTACACTATTCTCAAAGTATGTAATTATAGTTGTAATTTCATTAACTACGAAAATGTATAGTTCATAAAGTTCATAGTAAATTATAAACATTATGTCAAAATACACCACACGCAAAGAAAACTGCTCACATATTAAATTTTCTTCAAAAATAAAATAAAAAAATTCTTAGTTTTAGTTATAAACAATGGCCCCCAACCAAAAAAAGTGGTTAAAATGAAAATGCATTGGTTTGCTAAATATTTAGCAAAGTGACACAAACCTACATTGTTGAAAGCTGGTGCGCTACTGATTTAAAATTTTTACATGTTTTGTTCTCTTTGTGAGATTCTGGTTGAAATTGTGTATGGGCTCACAGACCCTTAAGGGTTTGCGTGGGGGCTCTTGGTTATAAACGAAAAATTTGTCAAATCAACGGATAAATTAGTAACATTAACTTCTTTTAGGGATGTAAATTTAATTAATTTTATGGGTAGTTTTTCTTAGAATGTTTTACTACTGTTTCAACTAATATTTTTGTTAATTTAACAGAATTTTATTTGAATTTTTATAAGTTTTTTCAAGTTTTATTGAAATATTTTTTTGACAAAAGAAATTCGGTTTATATGAATAAATCGTATATGGATTTGAATAAAAATTAATTTGATTTAACTATTTTTGTCGTTAAGGTTCTACTAATTTTTTCGTTAATATTACCTACAAAATTGGGTTCAGTGTATCCACATTAAATGACATAAGCCTCTAAGTCCCTGAAAGTTGAAGCAATTGTGTGTTAGTATAAAATATACATACATTTTTGTGTTTTAAGTACAATTATGAGATCAAAAATAATATTGAAAATTTAAAATGTTACTAGTCGTTACTAGTTACTAGTTACATACATATGAAATTTGAAGTCAAGCTTCAGTTCGTTTCATTCTTTCTATGAAAGAATAATTTTGAATTATAAAAAAATATAATTTTGAATTATAAAAACAAATTACAAATTATATATATTAATCACCTAATGTGTAAATTAAAATTATTCTTTCATAGAGAGAATAAAACGAACTTAAGCTTGACTTCAAATTTCATATGTATATCAACAAATAATTTAATAAAAAACAATTGATTCTAACATAAAATTGTATTTTCTAAAGCTTGAGGAAAATATTTTATTATTGAATATAAGAGGTCAAATAAAAAGGATCAATTCCAATACTTTACAATTGCTTTTATTGTTCATTCCGTTGCGTAAAGTGTAGCCGTTGGAACTAAATAATTTAATTGGATACAAATTTAATTGTTACAATGAATTTGTTTTCGCCGAACACATTGCTATTATTCAACCATTTATTTGCAACATGGTCATCGCAAATTGCAGCTTCACTTAAAGGCAAATTAATACGATTTTAAATTAAAAAAAAAACACAGTGCGCTGAAAAAAAATCTGTGGTGTGGCTTTTTCAATAAAATAATTAATATAAATTTGATAACAGAGTTTTCAGCTTATAATTTACATTTTTTAGATAAATCTAAAATAGGATCTTTAATCTTTAAATCCTATTAGTACCATTTTTCAACCTCCTCAAGAGTTACGGGCACTATGAGGAAGTTGTGAAAATAAATAGTTTTAGCAACAATTTAGTAATAATTTAGTAAATAATTTAAAACGCTACATGTTCTGCTCTTACACTATACGAATAAAGACAGATATGTTGTGAAAAAGATTAGTAAAGTTTCTTTAAAATAAATGTACAGGTTTTTATTTGATTTACAATTACATTTGTAACACACCTCCAATTTCTAGTACAAGTTTTGGTAAAACGACAACCGAATACCGCTAAAACAACAACAACATTAATTTATCCACATTAATAAATGTACTGTTGTTGTAATGATTTCCGGATTTTTTAACTAACGAGTGATTTTTTAAGAGCTTGAGAACTTTTTAAAAAAAAAAAACGCATAAAATTTGCAAAATCTCATCGGTTCTTTATTTGAAACGTTAGATTGGTCCATGACATTTACTTTTTGAAGATAATTTCATTTAAATGTTGACCGCGGCTGCGTCTTAGGTGGTCCATTCGGAAAGTCCAATTTTGGGCAACTTTTTCGAGCATTTCGGCCGGAATAGCCCGAATTTCTTCGGAAATGTTGTCTTCCAAAGCTGGAATAGTTGCTGGCTTATTTCTGTAGACTTTGGACTTGACGTAGCCCCACAAAAAATAGTCTAAAGGCGTCAAATCGCATGATCTTGGTGGCCAACTTACCGGTCCATTTCTTGAGATGAATTGTTCTCCGAAGTTTTCCCTCAAAATGGCCATAGAATCGCGAGCTGTGTGGCATGTAGCGCCATCTTGTTGAAACCACATGTCAACCAAGTTCAGTTGTTCCATTTTTGGCAACAAAAAGTTTGTTAGCATCGAACGATAGCGATCGCCATTCACCGTAACGTTGCGTCCAACAGCATCTTTGAAAAAATACGGTCCAATGATTCCACCAGCGTACAAACCACACCAAACAGTGCAATTTTCGGGATGCATGGGCAGTTCTTGAACGGCTTCTGGTTGCTCTTCACTCCAAATGCGGCAATTTTGCTTATTTACGTAGCCATTCAACCAGAAATGAGCCTCATCGCTGAACAAAATTTGTCACATTTGAACATTTCGAACCGAACACTGATTTTGGTAATAAAATTCAATGATTTGCAAGCGTTGCTCGTTAGTAAGTCTATTCATGATGAAATGTCAAAGCATACTGAGCATCTTTCTCTTTGGCACCATGTCTGAAATCTCACGTGATCTGTCAAATACTAATGCATGAAAATCCTAACCTCAAAAAAATCACCCATTAGAAGACGAAGTTTATCCGTTTTAAGGGTTGCTATTTTTGTTATTAACAATTTGCTTGCAATAATGTAGGTTATATGCAAGAAAATAATTGATACTCGTCGCACTCGTGACGTCATTAGTACAACATGCGTATAAAATACTGATTCTATCATTTTTGTATAATGCAACTAGATCTCGGGCTTTCCCGACATATTGACAAGTAAATTTCGTAAAGGATGATCAGTGTTACCCTGCATGAGTTGTTAAAATATTGGAACTAGTTTTTTTTTATTTAAATTTAAAAGGTGTAGTCTCACTACCAAAAAAACTTTGTCTAAATTTCTTGTAAAAACAAATATTAATTTTACTTTACCCTAATCAAAACATTCCATATTTGAATTGATAAACCAGAGTTTCGGTATTTTAAAGCATTCATTTATTTAATACAACTATTCTGGGAATAATCAATAAATGCTTTAAAAGCTCTTGGGTGTATTTGTTTCGTATTTATATTGATGTAGGTATGTACATATGTATACATATACATATGTACTTGGGATACGTTGAAATTTAAATTTATCTTTTCGTTTGTAGAACATGTTTTCACTTTAACACAATTAACATATAAATGACAGAAGCCAAAACAGATGCCAATTTAATTAGACCGACTGCTGAAACAATTTTTGATAAAAAAATTATTTGCTGTAGACTAAACCATGAACATTTTCCAAAATGCTTCATGGTTTAGAGTAGGCTTTTAAAACATATTCGTTTGATTTACATAATTTTACAAGCAGGCATATACTAACTATTAATATAAAAATTTATACATTTATTGTATATACGAGCATTGATAGTAATTTATTTATATGTTTAACTAACAATATTTATATTAAAATTAATAAAGGAGAAATTTCAATGCAGATCGTCTCTTATCGACATCCTTCGATCCTCAATGATCAGGGACAACCGACTTGTAATTTACGAAAACCTTACTTCCATTGAAACACGTGTTATAACCAGCCTTTAGTCTAGACTGTGGTGATTTCAGACTGTCGACTTGTAACTATCGGCAGTATTTCTTATCACGGAGTCTATAGGGATTGCTAGCATTTGTTCGGGGCTTAGCTCCCCCATAGCATTCATATTTCACAAGCTTCTGCCCTTGGTCCTAAGTCCTATGCTAGCCAGTGCTGGAAATTCACACACAATGTGCGCTAAAATATAATTTTCCCAATTTTTCATTAAAATGTATCACGCAATTCTTAAAATATTCTTTCAAATCTATGAAGTAGTTAGAGCGAGTACAAATAAACTTAATTTGACCCAACAATTTATTTGTAATCGATTGAGAAAAAAAGTTGAAGAAATGGAGAATAAAGGTGAAGGAAGGAAAATGTACTCTGTGAAGTGGTCTGTTCGCATATATACAGTAATCCCCTTATAACGCGGAGGATTGGTTCCGCGTTATAGGAAAATGCGTTATACGAGTATTCTCGTACAACGCGTTTGTATGACCCCATTTAACGCGTTATGTACAAATGATTCACGTTTAACTCTCCTTAAAGGGGATTTTAATCAAATTAAGAAAAAACTAAGTTATGAACGAAATATATGCGTTTTATTAAAATCAAACTAAGAACATTTTAAATAAAAATACATCATTTCGAAAACAGTTTTATTACATGTTTCTTCGCTATCGGAGCTATCTGAAATAACGTTCAACCTACATCTTGTTTAATAAAATGGATTTACTGCTTGAATTTTTGTTATTTTCTTAAGAGCATATCTTCTTTTTCGTCTATATTAAAATTACACTATTTACTGATTCTTTGTTTTCTCTTTCAAGTTTTTTCTGTATTTTTATATTTAGTGCAGGACAGTGAGACAGTCAGACTCACACACGTAGGATTCCGTATTACCTTCATTATATAACTTTAAGATTACAAGTTATACATTTTTTGTTCACGTTTTATGAGGCCCCTTTAATTTTTAATTATTTTTTTATACTAGAGCATAATACTAAATCGCTGTATAAAAATCAAGTATCTTTTTGAAGAGAGAGCCAAATTCTATCTATGGAACACCCCTTAGGTTAGGTTAGGTTAAGCAGGCTGTAGTACACAGCTCACTTGGGTCCACGTATTGGTCCCTTTGTGTTACCTGCGGAGAGAAATAAAAAATAAAAGTAAGATGGCGGGAGGGAAAGAAAAGAGAGAGATAAGTTAAGAAAATAGATGAATCAAGAGGTCGCCATAAATAGCATATTGGCCGAGACAGCAAACAAGCGTATTCATGCCTCGCCAAGTGGGAGTGGGTTTGAGAACCAACCGCAGCTCCTCAGAAAAGAACTAATTCTTCTTGGTTCCAGTACGGAAACCCAAGATAGGCTCCCGAAATACCGTTGTCCAAGATTTTGAAGTCGTTGGTATTCCAGTGCAGGGCAAAGGCAGAGGAGGTGAACGACCGTTTCCTCCTCTTCCTCATCTTGGCAGCTTCTGCAAAAGTCGTTGTAAGGGAGGCCCATTCTTCTTGCATGGGCTCCGAATAGACAATGCCCAGTAGATATCAAGTTACGCAGTTGTATTTTCAGCATCCGAAGTAATGAATCCGTCTTCTTCTGATCTAGTAAGGGCCAGATCATCCTTGCCGTCAAACAAGTTGACTCATCGGACCATTTGGCCTGGGCTAGGTCATAAAGAGCACGGTTTATTCGTTGCCGGCATGCAGAGAGGGGAATGCCACAATAGACGTCAATGGCGCCATCATGAAGCAGAGTTCCCTTCTTCGCTAGTTCGTCAGCAATATTGTTGCCTAAGGTACTTCCATGTCCCCGCACCCATTTAAGGGTGACCGTTCAATTTTCCGCCATCGCATTTAAGGATGTCCGGCATTCCAGGACGAGATTTGATGTGCTGAACACACCTTTTAGGAACATAATGGCAGCTTTACTGTCGGTACAAAACCAGATATCCCTATTCGATATTCTGTGATACCTTAGCCAGTTTGACTCTTTTTTGATAGCAGATATTTCTGCTTGTAGAACATTACATTCATTTGGGAGTCTGAAACACATCTTGATTCCAAATTCCTCTATATAGCCATCTGTGAACACGCAGAGTGAGCCAGGGTGTGGTGAGTGGGAACACCCCTTCATTTTTATTAATTTTATTTTCGTTACTTGTTACAATAGATAATGTAAAATATAATCGTTGTAAAATTTGGGTCAGCCTATTACTGGTTTAATATAAGGTCATATGTGTCAATATCAAAACACCCTTTAATTTTTGGTTTATTTTTTGTATTTTTATAGGTAATAAATTTATACATAATCTGTGTAGATTTCAATTCAGGTTCAAATATAAGGTTCAAAATAAGGCTACGTATGAGTACGTAAATTTGAGTCACTTTCGCAAGCCTTTAATTTTTATTCTTGTTATAATGGACATAATTTAACACACTCTGTATAAATTATGGTTAAAAAATTAATTCATATTCGCGAAAATCGTGCCACTATCGGAACATCCTTTGAATATTAGTAATTGTTGTTATATCTTCAATGGCAATTCATTATCTATCAAAATATCAAGAGTCTACCAACTACTGTTAAAAAAACAAGGTCATATACATACAATTATAAAAAAAGTAGCTGTCGGCACACCCTTTGATTTTTAATAATTCTAAAAATTTTAAGTGTCTACCTATTATGGTTCAAAAATTCATATACATGAAAATCACGTCGCTGACGAAATACCCTTTAATTTTCATACTAGTTTATATAGTAAACACATTTTAATTGCAGTGTGTAAAGTTCAAGTGTCTTACGGTTCATGAAATAAAGACTTATAACTCGTCACTTTCCGAACATCCATTATAGCGGCAATAGTAATACAACTTGTGATAACAGAGATAGAAGGCGATGAAAGACGGAAAGAGATTGTAATGAAAACAAAAAGGTTACCTTTTACCCTTTTTTATTTTATTTCAAATAAAATTTAAAAAATAAAATGAAATTTCTATAACTTTTAGTACATAACCATTTTTGTACAATTCAGAAACTAGGAATATGAAAATGCGTTATAAGAGTACCGTGTTATAAGGGGGTCTACTATATAATCAAATCATACCTCAACCTTCAGAAGTCAATTACCTCAGTATATGTACATCTTGATCGGAGCATTACTTGAAATACTCATGTTTTATCAAAGTTAACACAAACGAAGTTGAACGCAGTATTAACTGGCTTATTTGCAGTAATTCTACCCTTATCTTAGATTGCAAACTTCTACTGATCAAGTCGATCCTCAAATCAGTACAGTGTTATAGAATTCAATTATGGGGCATTGTCTCAACTAGCAATGTAGGAAAAATTCAAAGGTATCAGAATAAGACTCTTCGAATGATCACAGTTGCTCCCTGGTATATAGAAAACTCGACATTCATAAAGAAATGAATAGGGATATGATTATGGCAACCTTGAAATACACAATTTTTTTTGTCTAGCACTTGCTGGACTTTATTTGTTTTTTAGGGTTCCGTACCCAAAGGGTAAAAACGTCACCCTTTTGTTTTCGCTACAATGTCTGTCCGTCCGTCTGTCAGCGCCTTTTATCTCTGGAACCATAATAGATAGACTTTTGAAATTTTATCAAAAGATATATAACTGTTGTCGCTATAGCAACTAATATTACAATTTATATGGTGTTCCGATAGAGACGTGTTATTCACGTGTATGTGTTTATTTCTTGAACTGTATGTACAAACAGTAATGAAAACTTAGTTCGCTATATAAACAAGTAAAAAAACTAAACCTTAATATTAAAGGGTGTTCCTATAGCGACGTGTTTTGCATGTATATGGCATGTTTTGAACCATAATAGGTAGACTTGAAATTTTCAGAGTTGTGTATACCTGTGCCCGCTATAGCAACAAATTCTAAAACTTATAGGGTGTTCCGAAAGTGACGTGTTATTTATGATTATGTCTTTATTTCTTGAGCTGTAGGAGGCAACCGCTTAAAGTTTGCAGACAGTAATTAAAACTATGTTCGCTTTATAAACAAGTATACAAAATTGAACATAAATTTTAAAGGATGTTCCGATAGTCACGTGAATTGCATGTACAGTGATGTTCCATAAAATAGAGCCATTTTCACTTTCTATATTTTACTGTGCTTAATTCACTTGAAGAAACTTTGTGGTCTGACGAATCAAAACTAATTTTATTTAACTCTGACAAGCAGCCATTGTGTACGAAGGCCACCAAACACCAAATGTCGTCCTCAATACACCATATTTTCATATATTGGAACTGGGTCTACCGTACGAGTGGAAGAAAGAATGGATGCTATTTTATACACAAATCTGCTTAACAGATATGTGATGGCTTACGCAGAATAAGAAATGCCGCTTCGATTTGTGTTTCAACAAGACAATGACCCGAAACACACATCGAAGTGGGCAAAAGATTGGTTTGAAAAATATGGGGTATTTTTTTTAAGCACGCCTGCTCCGTTGCTAGTCTTAAACCCATTAAGAACTTTTGGCAAATAGTTAAATCAGCTCTTAAGGGAAAACATACAACTAATAAAGATCACTTGTGGGCATTAGTTAAAGGAGAATGGCGTAATATTCCAATTGAGACATACCAAAAACTCGTTGATCCTATGCCCGTTAACAAAAATAAATTATATTCCACTTAGTACTATGGTAACAAAGATAATTAAATTATATTATTCTATTCATCTTTTGGAATTTTGTGTTTTTTAGATAATTGAAGTGGATGGCTCTATCTTTTTGCACACCTAAAATCTTGAATTTTGAATGTTTTTACTTATATATTTCATTTTAAGATTTTTATCAAAACCGGTCTATAGTAATTTAGTTAGGCAGTTGTTCGGTCTCAAAAATATAAAAAGCTTAAAATGTTTCATGAAGATTTAGTGTGTTTTTTTTTCGAAATATGTAGTAAAAGGTGTCTCTATTTTATGGAACACAACTGTATATGGCGTAAGTTTTGAACGATAATAGGTAGAATCTTAAAATTTTCATAGGAGGTGTATTACTCCTTTTAAAAATAATTTTTGCAGCAGTTGTTAAGATAAGAATTATTTTTTCATACAGTAATGAAATATATAAATAGCATAACATCTTACTTTTGATAAGCATATAATTTTCTTACTGTACTTTTCAATGGCAGCTTCATATTAACCTCAAACTCAATCGACACGGTGGATCGCACCTAGCCAGAATCTCGTGAAAAAACAAATCACAAAAAATATGTAAATGTTATTTTGACTGATAAGCTTACATTACCGAAGGTAAAATAAAGGAGTGGACAACGCAATTCATGATACATAACCACCCTCGCATAACCACACATATCCATTAGTCTTTGCAATCAAAATGTTTTACTCGCTTAGATGTACAATATTGTGTGTATGTTTCTATAATTGCGCATGTAGTTGTGTATAATATAAATTAGTTTTATATCACTTTATTAAATACAAAAACAATATAACAAAATATTTTTAGGTTTGATGAATTAAGAAAACATTACTCGTTTCCATACATACATACATACATACATACATACATACATACATACATACATACATACATACATACATACATACATACATACATACATACATACATACATACATACATACATACATACATACATACATACATACATACATACATACATACATACATACATACATACATACATACATACATACATACATACATACATACATACATACATACATACATACATACATACATACATACATACATACATACATACATACATACATACATACATACATACATACATACATACATACATACATACATACATACATACATACATACATACATACATACATACATACATACATACATACATACATACATACATACATACATACATACATACATACATACATACATACATACATACATACATACATACATACATACATAGTTATACCTATATTTATAACACATACCTATACTTATAACACAGAAAATACCTACACATACTTATTTGCAGTGAAATAAGTATGGTTGTACTCAATACTTATAACAAACTTTATTTATACACAACGAACTTAAAAAATGTATACGTAATGCATGTATGAGTACAACTGGTCGTAGGTAGATAATATGATGGGTATCTGTCATACCCATACTTATAACTACCTAATACTTACAAGTATGGAAAAGTAGTTAAATACTCCAAGTATACTTATAAGTAAAACAACTACTTTTAGGAATTCTATGTATAAAAAGGTGTATGATGTTTGGCAATATTTTGTTTATAACCGAACTTTGGTTAAGTATGGAAAACCAAAATAATTTTTATATTAGGATGAAGGAATGAATGAACGTATTTTTAAATTGTGAAATAATTAATACATATAGTTACATATATTTATAAAATACTCTAAGTATACTTAGAGTATTTACATACTCTATACTTACAAGTACGAGTATAGCCAATACTTTATCCAACTTTTAGTTATACTTAGTTGTATTGCGAAAAATAATGAACCAGTATGCGAACACTTATTCTCTGCCTATACTTCTAGTTATTTAAGTTGCAATTTATATGAGTATGTGTGTATGGAATGTTGTCTGAGCTTTATCTATACACATTTATACACGTTTGGCCTCAAATACTTAATAAGTACTAAAAATCATACTTTTGTCATTCTCTAATACATACATACATAGCCACTAATGTGTGTGTTTCAATATTTAAATATATCTTTTGTTAAACCTCTTTGTATTTTTCGTAAAAATAAATATTTATTATTGACTACTATTTTTCGATAAATGTTGTTTGCGGTTTGGCTTTTAACCCAGATTTCGATTTTATTGGTTATTTGCCATTAATTTTTAATTTATTTAAAAATCCGATCATAGGATTTAGAACACAATCACATAGTTTAAAGATATACACAAACAATTTGTTATGTTATCTTTTGGCTTCCATGATAATTTATTTGTTTTTACAACTTATTTTGGAAGTCCATTTGTTTATTTAGATTGTGGTCAAGCTGTAATTGCACAAATAAAAAAATAAGTAATTATAAAATTTAGAATAGTAATTTTTTTTTTTTTTTTTAATATTACTTTCGATTATAAAACAATTTTATTGGCATGTGTCAATTTCAATAAGCGACTGATTTAAGTGAATAACTACATTATTTATTTATTAATTTAAGTTCTGATATAATTATAATACGAACGATTTGTTATTTATACCAAATTTTGCCACAGTTATGCTAACTAAGCCTTGCTTGCATTAATTTTATTATGTAAAACTTTTCGCCTTAATATCCTGTAAGCATCAGGCAGTCAGAAATGGTGAGTTCATTATTTAATGATTTCTAATTTTAAAATTTTCTTGACATACCAATATTAACATAAATGTATGCACCTAATTATTAAATTAAAGACAATTTACTTTAATCAAGAATTTCGTAATTAATTTCATAAAACACAATTACGAAATAAGTGAATGTCGGACTAATTTGATTATAAATTTAATAAGTTTAACTACGAAAGTCACTAGCAGTAATTGGATTAACTTTATAATTCTTCGAGTGGTTAGCAAATGTTACTTAAATAAAGAAATAATATTCATTAATTGAAACGTTGACCCAAACAAATTACAGCAAAATGGTGAAGCATTGGGGAAAGTTACAAACATCATTAATCATTGAAAAAGATTATGTATTGGTTATTGCTAATAGATGCTGATAGCAGCACAAACAATGTGGAAGGTTCCTTTAAAGTACGTTTTTAAAATTATTGACAACGATTATTGAGGACAGAATCGATTATAAAAACCAATACCAATCGTTAATGCAGTGCGAGTTGAATAAGGTGATACTTCCCCTTACTTCCAAAGTAACACTCTCACATGATAAATTAATTATCGCTTTCTTCATTTACAAAGCTCAGTTTTTTGCTTATTAATTATTTAATAACAAGTTTTATTACAAAATTTTGGTGTACCAACAAAAAAATATCCAGTTCTGTTCGATGTAGCTATGTTTGCATAAATAAGTTTTATTTCAAGTAAATCACGAACTTGCTCATTTTCAAAGTCGTTAAGAAATAAACTGCTAAATCATTTTAATTTATAAGTTGTGGGAATAAGGGAAAACGTGTTATTCTAGGTTTTTGAATTTTGTAGTGTTAAGTAAATGGGTTTAAACCCAGCAAAAAATTTAAAAAAATTTAATTTAGTTTGGACTTAAGCATTTTTGAAGGACTTCCTAACTTGATTACCAACTTAATAATTTCAACAAGGCGTGAGACTAAAGGAACTTGTTCTTCAGAATTGATTACGTATTGTAACGTAAGCAATAAAATGTAAACCAAATACTTTTTATTTGGTTCTAAAAAATTAAGTAGGTAATTTAGAAAATTTGTAAAAACTCGTCTAAATAATGAAATATTTTGTAAATAAATACAAGACATTCCCTTTGAAACTATAGGAACTCTTTTAATTACTAATTGCCTTTTTAAGTTTAATGTAATGGAATGCAAACACAGAAGTGAGTAATTATGTGACAAGTACTTCTTTGGTAATGCCTAGTTTTTACTTGATATACATAAGTCATTATATTCATGGTTTTTGAGCACCATTCTGCTAACTAAAAAATTATTAATTGAAAAATACGATATATTAAAAAAAGTTTTAGGCAAAAATTTAAAAAATAATTTTTCTATTTAATGTAATTTTTTTATATTAAAATTCTTTACTCATTAAAAAAAAATTCAAGTCATGTGTTGTGGATGTGTGAAGAGAAATAGGAGCCCATATGAAACAACTGTAAGTTGAAAATTCTGTAAGAAATCATTAGTGGTCTGCACTCAACTTTACCATACCTCATGGAAACAGATATATTTATATATATGTTACATCTATATTCATATTATAAAATAAGCCGTTTATTTTGAAAGTGGCCTAAGAAATAATATTCATTAATTGAAACGTTGACCCAAGAAAATACCAAGTTAATGATAACATTGATTACAATTTAACGGTATTTCTTCATTTTTACAAAAATTTCCAATCAAATGTTAAGCGCCACTTACCCAATGAATCATGAATTTGGTGTAGTAGAAATAGCTTTGGGAAAACCAAAATAAATATACACTCTAATCCTTAAATATATCGATTTAAAAGGAAAGTGACCTATGCCACTTTCAAAACAAACGGCTCAAATAGTAAATCATTTCCGTCTGTCTGTCTATCTGTCTGCATTTCTTTTGCGTTCGCATCACGTAAAAACAACTGGATGGATTTTAACAAAATTTTGTGAGGAGGTACCTTAGCATCCTGATCCCAATATAGAATACTCTGTTCTATATTGGGATCAGGATAAAAAGCAGTGAAAAACGCAGTTTCCAGTTTAAAGGTACTGAAATTTTCGGTTTAAAACTGGGATATTTTCAACACATTTTTTTATTTTTGAAAGTGGCATATTTTAAAAACTATTGCGCAACAGATAGAGCCAGTTGAATAAAATTTGTATAAATTACATTGTTATTTAAATATTTTAAAAACCGCTTACAGAGGTTTACAATAATTTTTATAATTTTATAATTTTTTTATAAATTTTAGATTTTTATCCTAGGATGGGTACCTTTATATAAAGTAAATACTTAAACCATAACTTAACCACTATAAAAGTAAGAGTCTTTCAATTGGTGTGGAGTACTTTCAAAGCAAAATCGAGTACAATATTGTCAGGACGCCCACGACTTGGCGAGCACAGCTAGTAAAGATTAAAAGTTCAAAGTATATTCGAATCGAAAAAAAAAATTATTTTCCGTTTGTAGCTGTCAAATTAAGTACCCTTCCTGATTATATCCAAAAACTATGCAGCTCTTCATCTCCATATACGAAAGGCACATACTGAATTTTGATATGTCAAATGGTTTTGACCTGTAGAGCGTTCCCAGTGGAATTCACATCCACCCACAGACATCATCGGTAAAATAGTCAAATGGATTCAGAAGACCACAAAATGTAAAAATCCGTTGTAATCCCTATATAGGATGTCGTCGCCATAGTGTGTGACAGTGATCATGAACTCAACACAAAGTCTTCTTCGCCTTACATAATAGAGGTAATTATGTTTATTATTTTATAAACCATCATTTGTTAATATACTATGTACGTGTATTGTATGAGTGATAAAACATTTGCAAAAATTGCGATTAATTATTTTTTTTTTTTTTATTAAATATTTAGCTAGTCTGAACAAAGCTTAAGTTGGACTCTTGTTCAAAACTCTTTCGACTAAAATCTGTGATATTTTACAATACTATTTAAGTTTTTGTAGCTTTCTAGTAAAGTTTAACCGTGATAGGACTTTTCATTAGTTATTATTTACCTGGCTGATATTATTTCTTCATAGCGATCTATATATCGTCGCGTTTCTTCTTAAACCACATAAGCGACATTTTTTCAAAATTGACTTTTTTGGTTTTTATGAAAGTAAATAACATTTCCCACCAGACTACATTCTCATCTTATCAAGTTTGTATGAAAAATAAATAAATCAATTTTCAAAACCTCGTAAGCGCCATACAAATGACATTTGCATAAAATATAATGGTTTTTATATTTCAAGTTGGAAATGTTAAAGTCCCAACCACTAAGTTTTTTGTATTTAAGATTAAAAAAATCATGAAAGTTGCAGGCCAATTGGAGCATTTTTAGTAAAGTTAAAAGTTTTTTTTTTGATAAATACAAAAATAAATATTTATTTACACACAGAAATTTGCAATTTGCTGTTTGCGCCAAAACCACGTAAGCGCAGATTTGGCTACAATTAATTGTAAGTAACAAATTAAAAAAAAAAGTTTGTATACCCTTCAGAGAGTCGCACAGCCATGTTAGGCAAAATTTATTTTGAAACCCATATTAAAGAAGTTTTTTTTCGTTTTCTGAAAAACGTCTTTTTGGCGCTTACGTGGTTTAAGAATAAACGCGACGATATGTATTATTGAGTATATTTGACACGAAGTGATACTTACGTTTATACTTCGTATTCTTATATTGTAACATCTTATATTCAAAATCTCTTTTATTAAATGAGAGTTAAAAAACGCCCAACAAAGGAGACTCGCAAACAATAATTATTTTATTATAGTTACATACATACATATTTATATAAATATCTAACTTTTTGAAAATGACAAGATATTAATAAAAAATAAAATTGACAAATTTCACTTTGCTAAATTGTATATGCGTACTATTAAAAACATTTTCTAATGCATTTTAAAGCATTTCCATATGGGTACGGCTGTTAAATAAACCTTATTTTAAATTCTTACCACTTTGTATTTGCATGCAGATTTATGTAAAACCATGACAAATTCCAATTATTTTGCTTTTATTTTATCGTAACATGCCAAACATCAGCCCAAAAATGGCAGTGCGAAAACTCATAACTTTTAAATTCGAGTATAACCAACTTACCACCCCACCAGCAATTTCCGTTTACAAACACAACTGTAACAAAAAACTTATTTATTGTTTGAAGACAACGGCATCATTTCATATCGTATTATAACACCCACATTTTAAGTTTTTTGATTGTATGGAAGCTTGTCAAATGAATGTAATCGGAGAATACTATAGTAAATGAATATACATTCATCTTCTTTTTGCAAATTGATATGAGAATATATGTACGAAAATACGTATGGGGGAAAATACTTAAAAATGTTGAAGTTTGAAGCGTTTTATTCATTGATAACATTGCGATTTATTTTATTATATGATATCGTACAAAGTTTGAAAGCAAAAGTTCTAAATCTTTCTTCTTGTTTAATCGTTTTGTGAAAATTAAATTACATTTAAAAATTTATTGCAAAAAACTTACTTTTAAAAGGACTACATCCATTTACAAAGATGGTTGAAGGAATGAACAATAAAGGTTTTTGGAAAATATAACTACGTAACCTTCACATTAGTTAGATACTCATGTCCAATCTGTTAGAATAAATAACGAAATCGTATTGCAACATAGATATGGAAGTCAAAAGCCTTTGTAAAATTATATAGGTTTAAATTAGTAGTCTCTTTTACATATGTTTAAGACTTTAAAATTCACAAAAATATAGGTGTAAGAATTGTGAAAAATGCTACAAAGAATTCTAATATCCTAATCGATGGTGGTTTAAATCGACTTGGAAAGATATTTTTTTGTGGATTAACACTAAAGAAGTAAATCTCAACTGATGATATATTTATTTCTAGAAGTATAGAAACTGTAAAAATTCACGTACTTCTACGAATGAAGATGTAATGCACTATTTGCAAATATCATCAGATCCTTATATTAATTCATTTAGAATGAGAATGGAATTGAATGGAGAAATAAGAATACCATGATGATGTTAAAAAAATTATTGATAGAATGAAAATAAAAATTGTTCTGTTTTATTGCATTTCAATGGAAGGTGGGCGTAATAGTAGGCGTGTTAATGTAATTTTTGCATGAAACATTTTAAATGATATAAATTACAGTAATAGCAAATTTGAAGGTTGTACCTAAAATATTTTAGAAAATATGGCACTTTTTATGTTCAGGTTGTATGGGTGGTGGGGGTAAAAGTGGGCCAAAGTTCAAAATTTTTTTCCGATAGTCTTTGTAGCAATGGAACATGCAAGTATACCAAAATTGAAAGTTACAAATTTACATTACAAATTTCGATTGTATAGGAGGTGGGCTTAAAAGTGGGCGAATTTTCTTAATTTTTTTTTTAACTAGAATTGTCTCAAAAATAATATGTGCAAAATTGCAGAGTTCTACAATGACTCCTTGTATTTAATGCCGGCGTTGTCTCACTGTGCAACGTGGCGGACACAGCTATTAATTTATATAGGTTTTTCGGAAATTTGCAAGATAACACTTTTGTAATGGCTGTTAAATTTAACTTTTAAAACTGTAAATTTAACTTTTTAACTTTTAACTGTTAAAATACACTTTTCAATCAAAAAAATCAAAGCTGTTTTAAAGGAAATTTTTAAAACGTTTCTATATTACTAACTCGGTACGCAACACTGTTTTAAAGTTAACCAAAAAGTTTACTGGTTTGTTAGCAAAATTTAACAAAAAAAAAAAAAAAAAAAACAAAACGTTAATTAAGGAACTCTATAAATTTTAGTTGTAAAATAAATTTTAACATATTGGTTATATGGATAATTTCTCAAACATATTGAAATACACACTAACGAAGATATCACTTTAATTGCCACACATACTATACGTTACAACATAGTGTTGAAACCAATTCCGTAATTTTAGCACACAGCACATACATAAGTATGTATGTAAGTACGTATGTATGTATATCTTTCCTAAAATGTCTTTAGCAATTGAAAAATGGTTGAAAACCACAGCACAATATGAAATATCAAGTAACGGAATAAAGTACAAAGATAAAAAACGAAAGACAAAATTTCAAAATAAATTTTAATGATTCGAATGAACGTCAACTGCAAAAAAGTATTAAAAACAATGTAATGTAGTGGTAAAAAATATAAAAATGTTATTTCAACTAAAATAGACGAACATAATACGAAATTAAACAGAGAACAATTTATGAATTTAATAAATGTCACACATGTACTAATGTGGATTTCATGAAATATGAGGTTGGTGCGAAAGTCATTTTTCATTTTATAGCGTTGGAATACTTAAACAGCCTTATTACGGATGTCGTTGTCACACATCGACGACGATAATATTGTAATAGATTAAAGAAAACAATCAGAAAATTCTTTAATCTCTTACAATATTATCGTCGTCGATGTGTGACAATGACATCCGTAATAAGGTTGAAAGTTTTACTTAAAAGCAAATATTTTAAAACTTTAAACATCATCAATCTTTTTAGTTTTTATTTTTTATTTTGCATCAAGTTTTGTAATATGTTTGTTTAACTTTAGCGGTTGGATCTTAAAAATGAATTAAATAAGAAGAAGAGAAAACACATACATATGCTATAGATATTTTGATTGCTTACTTTAGAATGTTATATGAGAAAAAAACTTCAGTCACCATAAGTCATTACCTTAAAATTGTAATATTTCTTCGCAACTATTTAAAGAGTCAACTAAATAATGTTTACGCTTGACGCTAATTCAATGACAAGAAGATAGAGAGAAAGAAAATGCATTTAATTTATGTATTATTTAAAATTATACATTTAAAGTTAAAATTTCCCTTCTCATAAATACGATTACAACATGATCTAATTAATTTTTTTTACTATTATTGGGTATTTCCAATGACTGTGAAAAAAATACTTCTAGATGGCTAACAGCTTTAGTTTTTGATTTAGATTTATAAATTAGTTACAAAAATACAAGAAAATTAATACACATTTTAACCAAATTTCTATTGAACAATATTAAATGATATTTAACAAGATTACCTTGAATGAATGTGTAATTTAGCTGTAACAAAAGGCCCAACTATTATCAATCCCAGACTACATTAGTCAATAACATGTTTTAATAAAAGTCAAACATCATATAAAAAACCACTATTAAAAATAATATTTTTTTTATATGAAGTTTGACTTTTACGAGATGTGTGGATAAGCTGGCTTAAACTAATGTTAGTTGAAGAGCTGAATTTTTTTGTCGTTTGTTCTTTTCTTAGTTTGTTTTGTTATGTAGCTGTCAAACTTTGTTTACGTTTGTGTATTTTTTGTTACACCCCGTTTATTTTTTATACTACTTTTTACTTTGAATTTTGACTTTTTTAAATAAATATTTTAATACTGTTTTTTTTTACATGTAGTTTGACTTTTGTTAATGACTATTGTAGACGAGGGATTTATTGTAGATGAGAATTTTACAAGTACATGTTCCCATTTCGAGAGATTGAGACCATTTTCAACATATAAACTGTATTATTCTGCCCGCGTTCTCTCACATATAATGTCAAATTTAATCCTAGTTGTAGACACTATATGTGACCTGGTCTATGAAAAAGTGGCTTATGACTCAAAAAAAAATTTCGAAAAATTAACTGTTAAAGATAAACAATGCATTTCGTCAGCTTCTTAGTAGATTTTCTTTTGCATTATGAACAGTCATGCCCAAAAGGCAACCAAAAAATGCAAAAGAGCATAAATGAGATAAGTTCGTGTGTGTATATATTTTCAATGCTAAGCAGAAACCAGTTTCTGACCCAGCGTTGTCAGGTTTTTGGGGATTTAATCCCCAAAAAAATCCCCAAATCGACTTTGACTTACCATAACTTCTAAGCAAGTTAGGACTTTCTAGTTTTCACCACGTAAAAGAGCGTCTCAAAAACTATCGAAACCAAAAAAAAGTGGAAAAATTTTGTTTGAGTCATAAGCCACCTTTTCATAGGCCGGGTCACATTTTATAGTTTGCCACATATGATTTATATGTATTTGCACAGTTTCTTATGTTGGCTTAAGCCAGGTTATGTACAATATAATTGGGCCTAAAATAGATCTTGCCTTCAAACTCAACAGAGTATTGAAGACAATGTCTATACATATAATAAAATAGTAATTCACTTCCCTATGTCTGTCTGTCTGTCTGCTTTTCATTTGTGTTCGCATCAAGTAAAAACTACTGAATCGATTGCAACAAAATTTTGTGAGAAGATACATTAGGATCCTGCTTGCAATATAGAATACGTTTTTCTGCAAAAATATCCCATTTCCAAGAGAAAATGAAGAAAAAGCAGTAAAAAAACGCAATTTCCGGTTTAAAGGTACTGCAATTTTCGGTTTAAAACTGGGATATTTTCAACACATTGTTTTATTTTTGAAAGTGGGATATTTTAAACAAAATTGCGCAACAGATGGCGCCAATTGAATAACATTTGTATTTTTACTTTGTAGAATTACATTGTTATTAAAACATTTTAAACACCTTTTACAAAAATTTTGAGAAATTTAATTTTTTTTATAAAATTCTAGAATTTTATCTAGATATGGGTACCTTTATACATATAAAGTAAATACATAAACCATAACTAAAGCACTATAATACTAAGTGTCTTACAATTGGTGTGGAATACTTTCAAAGCAAAATCGAGCAAAATATTGTCAGGACGCCGAAGTCGTGTCGGGCAGAGTATTATTATTAATGTGCGTAGTCTACAAAAAACAGACTGGCTAAAACAACGGGCATGGTATCTGCCACACAAAGTCAAAAACTAATATCGTGTACCTAATAATAAGTGTACATAATAAGTAGTGTTTTTAAATTTTGTGCAAGATATCCCCACAGTAGAGCTGGCAACAGTAACGATACTGGAATTCATATAAAATTCAAAATATAATGTTTGGTTAAAAAAATATATATTTAAAAATATATTAAAAGCAAGATTGTATTCTGAATTACTTAGTCAAATATACTCCAAATTATACTTTATTAAAATTCATCTATTTTATTAAAATTCAGATTTCTTCTGATTTTTCATATTATGCTGAATTAAAATAAACAAAATCATATTTAATATTGGGTTACAGAAGACAAGAGTAGAATATAGATTGTATTTTTTAATAGTTAGTCTCAGAGCCCTAAATTTCGATAACTATATAACGTACAAATGGCTAAACGTTTGCTTTTTATGTCTGGCAAGAAAATATTAAATAAAGTTGGGTTTTAAACCGAAGCTTAATGACTTGTAAGTTTTTAAATTTCTCTCTAAATATGTCAGCTTAGGTAGGCCTTCATGTTATTATTAAAAATATTAGTATTAAAAAAATATTAGTAATCTTTTGCTAAAGTTTGTCTAATGTTTCCTTAAATCTCTCGATGCTCATTTCCGAAATTATTTTACCTACACCTTAATACAATATTTTTCATTTATATGTATGCATAACACAGTTAAGCAACACAGTGTCAGCAAAAAATATCAATAATAACCAGAAACACATAAACTGTCGAAATCCATGTGGCTGTATGGATTTCTAGTCGATGTGTCTCATGAAAAAATCAAATCCGTAACAAAAAATACAACAGCAAGTGTTTTATTCTACCAAACAAATACCATCAACTAAAGTGTCAATTTGTTGACAGAGATAAAATGCCAAACCAACAACATTGATATAAATTCAAAGGACGCTTGCATCCTCCCTCATCATTCTAAAAAGCATCGGATCGAATAAAGGGAGAAGAAGAGCCAAGAACGAATCTAGAATCACATGAAAGGCAAAAATCAGACAACGACCCACTAACGAAATGACAACACATAAATACAAAATTGAAAGCAAATAGAAAAAAAAGAGAATCAAATACGTCCGTCTGGTATATTGTTGATTGTCAAGGGATTTAAAGACAAATTGTTTCGAATTGTTTACTTTCTCACTCTGGTTTATTTATTTGCTATGGATTTTGTATTTTTTATTTTCCCAGAGAAAGAGTAAGGTGCTGGTGGGTATTAATATGGAAATTTTAGTGGGGCCTTGGTTAGGTAAACCATTTTTATAAAAAAAAAAATTATGTATGTTGAATTGGCATTCCGATTTAACTCAATTTCTCACTACCAACCAACCTTGCACTACCAATCTTGGCCGAAAACATATTCGAAACGCTTTGAAGGTTCTAGTGGTTGTCAGTTTTGATTTAAAACGAACTAATTTTTTAATTCATTCATAATTTTAATAACTCTCTGCTACTATTGGACTTTGGATTTGTGTCGCTGTGAACTTAAGGCCATGATTCACTCTCATACTCAGTCGTACGATTTGTCAAAAATCACAAAAATCACACAAATTACACAAAAGTATGATAATGTGGATTAAATGTGTGTGACAGACTTTTTGACAGATTTGTAGGATTTTAAAATCTTTTGGAAAAATTCATAAAATAGTATTTTTCCATGTAATCAGAGTTGCAAAATCTCATTTTGAATGATAGTGTGGCAACTAAATCGTCATTTCCAAAAGATTTTTTGAGTAGGACAGAGTTCTGTCAGATATTTTTGTGATTGAATCCTACGATCGTGTAGGATAGTGAATCCTCTCCTTTAGCTCGTATTGTATTATCCCTTTAGTGTGCTAGATGCAGATTTCATTTCAGTCGAAGATTTTAGGAGTCACATTTTGAAAAGGTTAATCCCAAAAATTTTTTTAAAGAAAATTTATTTGGAATTACGATTAAAATTCCTACTTCTAATTCTTTTAGAATTTTAAAATCGTCTGTATATGTTCAGTAAAAAATTTTAAGACTTACATGTGGGCATGTTTGTAAGGATGATAAACAAGATGCCGTCTACAAAACTGCTTACAAGATGCTTATTTATAAGACAGTTGTAGTAATGATTAGCGATGCACGTCAGATAGGTTTCTAGGAGCTTACGATTTTTATGTTTTAAATAAAAATTTCTATTCACCAAAATCAAAACATGGAAAACCTGCTGCATATTCGTTTTGTGATGGTTTGTGAAAAAGATACCATATAAACCAAGTAAACCTTTTATAAGTCATTTGGGCATTTTTAACCAATATTTTTAATAGTCGTAATGTAGTTTTTACAATTTTAATATGTTCGCAAATTTATTAGTGACGTAAAACTTTCGAGATAGTTAGTAGAAATCACTCCGCTAACATTATATTGTGATGTTTTCACTATCAAAATAGTAAAAAAATCGCAATAAAATAAAGCAAACTTGTTGATAGACATGGTGATTTTGAAATCAAATAATCAGTTAGCCAAAAAGCCAAAGGCTATCGTGTGGCAACTTTGTTAAATTTTGCTTCGAACAGGCCTATCCGCCAGATTATTTTCATAAGAATCCCCATCTATCACTACGTTTACAACTGACAATGCTCTTAAGACAATAAGAATACATACACACTTCTTCAATTGTCTGAACTAATGTCTTGAATATTTTGAAGAAAGTTAATGTGTACAGAAAATACTTAAACAGTTATTTGATGTCTGCAGACAATAACTAAAATTTTTCTGTACTGAAAAATTTCAAGACGGAAAATTTAAAAACTTAAATAAATTGTCATAATTATTGTATGGATGGCTAACTGAGGCGACAATTGTCAGCATTTTTGGCAACTAATATATATTATTTTATTGTAATGACAGTATTTTCAAATGTAAACGCACTGTAAAAAAGGAACAAGATGTATGTACTTAGATTTAACCACAAAACTATTGAACAAAAAAAACCTTATTTTTGAGATATTGGTCCCTATATGTGGAAGGGTTAAAACAATTGAAAAAACGTCAGGAGATGTATATTGAATTAAAATAAAATAAAATGTTAAAACATAATTACTTTTTCTTGTGACATTGCTACATCCTAGCAAAAAAGGACGTAGACTAGACATTCTTGAAAACATGGAAATCTACAAAACGCGGACTTTTAACGGAGATATTATTAACGAACAGGTAAGAACAACATCCGACACAATTTTTACACCACTAAAACTACTGAAACATTCAAACAAACGAATAACCCTGCAAACGGACACACTTACCTAGCTAACAATAAAAGACGAAAATACTGAATACCAACTGACCTCATATAAATATATCAGGTAACAATCAATTTATCTGTACAACCCCATCCTAATGAACAATTACCTAAACCCATTACTACTTTTACTAAAACAGGTAATACTAACTCTCCAGTACTTTTTAAACGCGGCTTGAAAATGATGTCTTTACATCGAAAGCGCTCGCCAAACGTACCAAAACAAAAGCCAGTGACGACGGTCTTCACCGAAAGTTATGACAACAGTATTTTATTTACTGGCGGAACAAATCCAATCAATTTAATACCAAATAAAAGATTATTTATTTCTTTTTTCCGATCTTTCGTTGGTATTTTCCAACATCTTCAGGAATTAATTTATTAAAATCTTGCAACCATACACTTATAATAGTAAAAATAAAGCTTTTATGAGTAAAAGTCTAAACAACAATAATAAAAATTACAAATTTAATTAATATAAAAATAACTGTATGTTTGATCAGCCCTCGCAACACATGCTAGTATGCTCATAAGTGATAATTGCTTTTACACTTCCATATAATGTAACTGAAGAATGCAATTCTTCAAATCCACATATTGTGAAACATTTGAATCATTGATTTAGTTTTCATACATAAAATATATGGATGTCATATAAATATATATAGTTTTATGTATCCCTGTGCAATTGTTACGATAGGTTGTTCCCCAAGAAAAAAGTAACAAGTAAAAAAGGTTAATAAATTGAAAACTTGCATTGTTTAGCAACTTAATATTTTCAGAAATCTAACAAAAACCTAAATTATTAATAGTAGCCTTGGAGTCTACATGGGTATAGTATTTAAGGCTGCTTTATATAGAATATTTATTAAAGATACTAACAATTGTAAATTAATGGGAATAGATGTTCTGTAGAAGCTTTGAGCGTGTTTGAATACAATATTCCGAATCTTGAGTATAAAGTTTTTCGAAATCACAAATGATTAAAGCGATTTTTCGAAAACCTTTTTTCTTGAAATGATTCTTCTTTAAACGTGTTACGTTAATATTTAAGTTTCCTACATCAAATTTTCTTCAGATATAATTTTGAATACTGCTAAAATGCAGCAATTCGCGCTAAATCTAAAAGCAAGAATTCTGTTTTAGATACTAAAAGTTATCTATATATCTATACATATAATAAAACTGTAACAGAACCATTTCAGTAAATTAAATATTTTTTTTAAATTTGTTTAATTACTGAAATGGAATATAAAACAGCAGTTTTTAGAATTTTTCTCTATCTGAGTGTCTTGGCATCACATAAAAGCTACTGAATGAATTTTAACAAAACCTTAGTATCTTGTTTTAAATATAGGACGTTTTTCGCAAAAAATTCTCATTTACAAGAGAAATAGCAAGCAATTTCACCGATTTAATTATTTATAAAATTTTTGGAAATTTAAATAGTAATTATTTAATATTATGCTAATCACCCATAATGTTTTGTAATATATTAATGCAATTTATTTGTTGGGGGAAAAGAGTTAGTTTCTATACTTAGTACACTAATACGTCTAGAAATTTTAGAGAAGCCAAAAATACTCTATAAGTAATAAAATTCTATTATTTTATTTTAAGTCTGCTGCAGACTTGACAGCGCCTTTCATGTTTGAAAGCAGAATGTCTGAAACACTATTTACGAAACTTACAATAATATTAGAACTTTATATGGGTGCTCCGGTAGACTAGTGGGTAGTGTGCTAGTCTATCAGTCTGGGTGTTGTTGGTTCGATTCCCAACAAAGACTCTGGGTATTTCACTACAACGAGTCTTCGCTACTATGCTCGATAATTGAAATTAGAACATAATTTGTAATTGAATAAAATCCTACACTAATAGGCACACGAGTTAATGCCAATTAGGTAAGGGTGTCTTTGTAGTGAGGCGTTAAAATTAAAGAAATCTGAATAAATAGCTAGAAAAAGGTGTAAAACTTTGTGCAGTTAAATACGATTTACCACAAGTAATATTGAAAAGGCATTAAATTCAATCATGCAACCATCAAGTTCAGGTAATTGCTGAAAAGTTTTTATTTGCGAAAGTGCTTTTGTTTTAATCTTTTATATCAGAAAGACAAAATATATTGGAACTTTCTCAGTTTAAGTGTACATAAGTTATAAGTAGAGCTGTGGTTTAAATTGACTTTAATGTATGAACAATAAACGTTATTTCGGGAAAAACTAACCTGCGCATCGTTGAGTCCCAATAGTTATGTACGAGTTAGTAACAAATGCTTCTGCTAAACTTTAGTTGTTGTTGATGTTTACATATTTTGAACTAAAAACCTTTATTTTTGTAATAAAGGAACACCTTATTTAAATAAAATTATAGTCACTTGCTTTATCTACTTTTAAGTGTCCTAAAAAACTAATGCAAAATCAATATTTCTATAAATCATATCCGAAGTTATTCAATGCAGTCACTATCTGGCTGTTGATTATTGATTAACGTGCAAACATTTTTGATGTTGTTATTGTAACATTATTACAATATTATTTAACTTCGCTATGAAAGTTCTCCTGATACAGAAAACCTAATATTTTTTTTTGTATAAAGGTGTCCGTCTCTCGCCTTCTATACCGCCAAGATTTTGTTGAAACTTGTAGTTTGCTATAAGAGTTCCTCAGTCATGCCTCGCTATTGTAGTTTTGCAGACAAAATCCTAACTTTTTGTAAAGGCAAGTTATAATAATGGACCTTAGTCGTATTGTATAGAATCAGAATTTTTAATTTGTGTACACCAGATCAAGGTTATAGTTTAGCATTTTTCTTTGTTATATCCATTGTATAAAATTGTCTTTTCCCGCCCGTGTTGTTATTAGTAAAGCTTGTGAAAAATATGTAATTATATTATAGTTGGGTTTGCTCCAAATTAACCAAGAACTAAAATTTAAGGCGAATTCCGCAATTTCCACATTAACTTGTTTAGTTTTTCAGATTTTTGGAGAATATTATGTAAAATATTTTTTCTTTTTCTGAAAATCACTGCAAGAGGGATAGTTTTAAAATTTATATTGATAAGTATTATAAAGTTTTGTGGCTGAGTTCGATTTGCGTCAGGTTGTTGACTTCTGTAGAGGGATCATTCTGCATTTATTGAAAATTTTCATATACATTACTAAAGAGAAAGTTTCCTACTAACTTTTCTTATTTAAGTACTAGTATGCAAATAATAGGCACAATACACAAATTTTGTTCACAGCCAGTCCCATGAATCATAGCGACTAGTATAGTTCTAAATAAAGCAGCAAATATTATCTATATATAACAACAATTCACTGACTTTTTTAACTCTAGCTTTCAATATTGTTGGATACTTATTTACATTTTACGATCAGTAAACAAGGATAGCAACTGCATCTTATTAAATTTAATTTCATTTAAGATGTTCTTGTTTTTATTAATGGAATACCCTTGTTAACAATATTCTGAGTCCCTAGTTTTATGTTCATATAGTTTACTTGACAACATACTATTGCTATTTGTCCATTTAATGTAGATAATTTGTCTTGTTCTCTATTCTGTTTTACTGGATATTTTTATTCACATTATTCATCATGGAATACACAAAACACAATAAGTAAATTTATTTGGTTTAACAGAACAAATTTTATTATTTAATTTAAATTTTCTGCTGTTGTATGTTTTGAAATATTCTATTTTCTTGGGTATGATCTGTTTTTATTTAACCAAAAAAGGTAAAAACTCATTCATTTGTTGTGTGTTTTTGGGGTTCCGTAACCAAAGGATAAAAACGTAACCACATGGTTTTTTGCAACAATGTCTGTCCGTCTGTCTGCATTTATATTCATATCACCGCCTCCTATTTTTGGAACCGTAAAAGGTAGACAGTAAACATAATTAAAACTACTAAAGGGTCATCTGACAGTGACGTGATATGAATGTATATAGAGCACCTTGAAATGTATGGGATTTGCAAAAGTATTATTTTTTGCACTCCCCGCGTATTTTCGGTTATCTGATTAAAAATTGAGATCTGCATTAAAATTTAATTTCTATAATGTAAACCAACCAGGCCCCTCGCATTAAAGTGGTAAAAATGGCCTAAAAAAGCTGTAAAAAAGGTATGTGGCTTTATTAGTCAATAACTCTTAAACTGAGAGGTTCTCGTGATTTACTTATATAAACTTTTTATTCGTTATAAAGGCAAATATATTTTGCTCATACAAACTTTTAACCCACGATAAAGCGTAAGTGGTTTTTTTTGCGGTTCAATTCGAAGGTTATCTTGAAACTGAAATTCGAGTGGTTCTCATTCATTTCTGGAGGCATGTAAATACGAACTCTCTTCATCATGAGATAGAAAATTTTGCGAATAAAGGTTTTTTGAATGTTGTCCATTTTATGGCTTAATGACTAAAACTGACTCAGGCCTGCAATATTATTAAGTAATTTTAATACTGAAACACTTGAAAGTGTGTAATTCCATTATTTGCGTTTTCTAAGTGTTAGTAAATCAGTTTAATAGTAAATAAACATAATATTTTACCGAATAATCGAATAAAACTTTTAAAAAATATTCGATTAATCGATCAGTATTTATGTTGTTTTGAACGTAATTTAGTTAATATATTATCAAAAATGAATGAGAACCAAATTGCGAGGGGTCTGGCCGGTTTATGGTTTAGAAACAAAATTTTTATGCACAGCGTATTTTAACCGAAAATGCTCGGGGAGCGAAAAAAATAACACATTTGCATATGGGTGGTCTAAAGTATATGGCATAATTTTTGAACCATGACACCATTCTACATACTTTTGTACACATGAAGAAGGAATTTATATTCGGAATCTACTTCGCAAAATTAAATACCCCGGACAAACGTATGTATTATGTTAAAGATCACTCATAGTACACGTATTAATTTAAAAGTTATTATATAATATATATATATATATATATATATATATATATATATTATTATAAAAATTATTATAAAAATAATAATAATAATAATAATAATAATAATTTAAAACTAAAGCTTAACCCAAAAATTTCCTAAATGTGCTTGGAATCGATAAGAGAATCATCTCCATTTTACTATTATCTTCAGCTAGTAAACTTGGCTCCTAAGTCTCTGATTTTGTTACACAAAATGATTTTAATGATTTGTTGCAAAATACTAGCGATTCGAAAAAGACGACGGAATTAATTAATAGATTTCTGTTGAAAGCATTAGAACTACAGCTGCTCGAAAACAAGGAAAAGCCTAAAAGCCTAAAAGCTTACATACATACATATTGGAAATAACAATATTCCCATCGGTTCCTATATGCAATTGGAAACGCAATTCATTGCAGGAGACCTGTCAAAATATGAAATCAATTTTAGATGCCATTAATTACAACCAGCACAAATGGAAAGTCTATTGTGATCTTGCAGTTGTTGCGCTACTAACTAGAGTAAAGGAAGGTTATTCAGTATTGATATAGAAAAAGTCAGATGCAGGCATATTTTATTCTTTGCTCCTCTTTCAGAATATACTAATTTTTTCCACGTATGTCATTTTGTTGAAAGGTGTAATAGAAAGACTTGAATCTTACTGAAGATGCATTACTATGGTTGCTATAACAAGGGTACTCCTATAAATAAATACTGTCAGACTAATGGAAGTTTGACCAAATTACACACTTATCTAAATTAGTGATATATAATTTTAAAAGAGGAGAAAAAAATTTACAAATTTTTTACCTGCTCTACGATGGTCAACTAAGAACACTTTACTAGCATTGAGAACAGCTGTGAATACAAAAAATCTCCAGCTTTGTCCGAGATGTAGAAGGTCACTTTTCAAAGAATAGAACAAAAATCATCTGCCTTTATCTGCCTATCCGATTACAACACCCAAACAAAAGAAAAGGATTAGAGATCGCCTTTGCTAACAGATAACAGCAACGAATTTTAAAACTTATTCCTAATATTATATTTTTCTTGTGTGTACAAAAGTAGATTATATATTAATATGTATATAACTTTATAGGTAGTAACTAGACCTTTAAGACCATGTACAATTTTATTAAGTCAAACAAAAATTGAAGAAATGCCAAGATCTAAAAAAATTTTCAAATGCAAGTTACCCAACTTTGAGAATACATAGCGCCACCACTGGCAAGTGGATGGTGCCCACCATCAAAGCTAAAGCTAAGATACTCCTCTGCTATGCCCGTGCATCGTTTATTTTGGACTTAATTCGGTATCTCATTAACCACGGAAGATACCTTAATGACATGTCACATAAGCAAAGAATAAAGGGGGGCTTCTGGCTAAGCCTTTAAAGTTGGGTACCTCGGGTATATAATATTTTGTAAATGTCATAAAAAGTTTAGTCTTAACTCAAACCCAAATATTTTTAAATTTAAGTAGACATTGGAAATATCTATAAAAAATGTGCTTACATGTGTAAGTATCTCTTTTTGTTTGGGAGAAAATTGGCTTACAATTGTTTTTCTTTTTCTAATTTGGGCCAACCTTAACTTAGTATTTTTAGCGTGGTGTATTTACTAATGATCGGGATTTTATTTTGAGACATTGGCTATATTTTTGATATAATTTAGGAGAATGGAGCAAGCCCCAAAAATGTGGTATTCTTTTTTGCTTATGTAGTTTAAACTTACTTCGGTGCTAGTAAATTTGTTTATACTCTTTTAAAGACAACCTGTAGCAAATGCGAATATTTCATTTGGTTTAAAATTGAATTCAATACGTAACATACAGAGAAAAATTTTTATTTGTGATAACCGAAATTGTTGGAAATCAAACTCATTTTAGTGTTTGATACAGACCTTAAAGTCAACAAAAACTACTGACTTAAGTATATGTATGTCTATGAATCATAATTGTTAGATATTTATTATTACTTCTTATTCTGGGTAACAACACATTAAATTATTGTTTTAAATTTATTAAAATTAAAAATTAATTTTTTCACCAACAGCGTTTATGTAAGTAAGTCTTTGTCAACAATTTTTTAAATGCATAACTTCAGTGCTCACAGACTCATAGAGACCCTGTTGTCATGTGACGTTTTTGGCGTCTATGTATCGTTTATAAATGCTTATATATATTTTTTATTTGTCTTGTTTATTTTAGAGTTTTTACGAACAACTAGAGAGAAACTGTGAACTTTTTTGGCCAGTGTGAATTATTATAACGGTTTCAGTTACCTTTTACCTGCATGTTATTTATTCTTTAATTTATGGTCACTCGTATTTAACAGGACTCATATATCACTGGAATTCGTATTAAAGAATGATTTAAGAATACATTATTTTCAGCTTCAATTCTAGTTTTTGGTGAATAAATTAAACCCTTAAAGAAGTTTTGAGTTTAAACATTTTTTTTTGTTTTACAACAACTTCCACTTTAAAATACATACAAATACACGAAGAAGGAAAAATCCTCTTTTTTACTTTACCTTACTTAGTAAAGGTAAAGTAGTAATCGTGAAAATATCGTTGTTGGGATATCAACGTTGCGAAGAGTCCTAAATCCTTTTTTACTATGTTCGTGATGATGTCTGTGGGTGGGTGGGTTGGTTAGTTGTAAAGGCTTCACAAATGAAGAGCTGTATAGTATTTGTCAAAATCGGGAAAGGGCGAGGGGAAGATTACTTGACATTCCAACCGTTTATACCACTATTTTTGGGAACACTCTATAAGTCATACAGTTTGTGCGTTGGTATATGGAGGTGAAGAGCTGTAGAGTTAAGTTGTCAGCCGAATTCGAAAATAAATATAAATTGTCTCCACAATTTTTTTACGATTTTGCTTTGAAAGTAATCCACTCCAAATTTTAAGAAACGTATTTACTTTATTTATATAATGTTCTTATTTTATTTATATAAGGTAAATTCTAAAAATTATTGCAAAGCTATGTAATTGTGTTTAAATTATTTTAATAACAATGTATTTCCACAAAGTAAAATACAAATAAAATACAAATTTTATTCAATTTGCTATTTAGCAGTACAGAACCATCTGTTGCGTAACCGTGTTTAAAATATATCGTTTTAAAAAATAAAAGCTGCCTTAAAGTATGCAGTACCTTTGAATCGGAAAAAAATCGGCGTACTTTCACTGCTTTTTCTCCACTTTCTTGTGAAAAGAGTATCCTATATTGGATTCAGGATACTAAGGTTCCTCCTTACAAAAGTTTTTTTAAAATCCATCCAGTAGTTTTTACGTGATGCGAACACAAAAAAAAGACAGACAGATATCCATAAAAATATCTGTTTCCATAAGGTACGAAAAAGTTGCGTTAGCCTACACTTAGATTTTTATACATATGTAAATAATAGTTGATTTATAATTTTAATCACTAAATTAAACTATGCATCTACCACCTAATCCACGGTGGAACAGTATACGTTAGGGATGCATGGTTAAGAGGGTGCTTGAACTTTAGTATGCGAACTCTAGTAGATACCGGTCGACCTACAGTTTCAATGTAGACTTACTTACGCATAAGGAACTCTGTGTGGGTGGAATTTATTATCTCCAAGAATGATCGTGGAAATCCGAAAGGGATAAGCCAGGAAGCCACGCAAGAGGCGGAAAGGTTAATCCCTCAGGAAACGATCTTAACAGGCCTAAGGAAGAATTCACTAGGGAAGGACTGGAACGCTTCGCAAGGGGTGAACAGGTTAATCTCTAAGGGTTCTCCTATGGCATTGAACCGAGATATTGCGATAGGAATGGACAAGAAAGCCTCGTTAGAGGTGGAGAGGTTAATCCTTTAGGAGTTGCGGTTGTCACTGGCCAATGTGGGTTATTGGATGAGAATGACAAAGAAACCTCGCAAGTGGTGGACGGGTCAATCTGTGAAGATACTCCTGGGGCTCTGGAGGTGAATGCGGATGACCTGGACGCAGCTGACTTTAAGGGCGTAGGTATAACCTTTTCATAAGCAAGCACCTAATAGTGCTGGAATATATTCTAAAACTTAACAAATGTGCTTCGGTTAATGGGTGGACTTATTAAACCTGAAAAGGTGGAGGGAGACCACTACATGTAGGTAGACTCGAATGGTGCTCAAAGAGCAGGTACTTGGATACAATAGAAGTACTCTAAGCTGGATAATTGCAATAGTGACAGGTCATGGAAACTGCAAGTATCATCTAGCCAAGATGAAAATTGAAGATGATACTTTCAGACTGTGCCTGGAGGAGGTTGAGACGGTAGCGCACATTGTCTGTAGCGTATAAGTCTTAGGACCACTGGTAGAAGTATGATAAATGTGGACGCCATGGGGGACCTGAGTCTTAAACATATGGTAGCAATTACTACACACAGAAAAAACAGTGTTTAAATATCTAATAAAATAGAACAAATTTTATAAGATATCTCTATGCTTTTTTTTTTCAAGAAGAAAGTCTTATTATTTTAATAAGGAAGTCTTATTATTTTGAAAAAATCAAGAAGAAAACTTAGGGTTCTTATTAGGTATTCTTCTTGTTTTTTTTTCAAAAAGGTTTTCTTCTTGATTTTTTTTGATAACAAAAATTTTCAAAATAAAAAACTGAAAAAATTTTTTGCTAATCAATCTTTGATTTCTTTCTACCTTTTTTTTGTGGTGGCGGATGTCTGACATTTTAATTTGCCTTCATATTATCCTCAATTTTTCAAGGGGTGGAAGGTCAGGGGAGCTTCTTCTGATGATTTGTCTAGAGGGGGTTGAAGCCACTTAATTTCTAAAACCCGAAAAATCGTGGTGAAACTTTTTTCGTTCTCTGCCAGGAATTGAACCTGGTATACTTCATTTTGTAGGCACGCTCTTAACCACTACACCAAATGTATATTTTATATTTTATGTTTTAACAAACAGTTTCTATGTTGATTTCTATAAACGAAATAACAACAAAGCAAATATAATCAAGAAGATATCCTTATAAAAAAAAAGATGATTTATACATGATCATATGGGAACCTAATGAAATCAATAAGGAATACCTTTTTGAAAAAATCAATTAGGTAGGCTATTGAAATCAATAAGAAATCCATTTTTTATACAAATCAGAAGAAAACCTAATAGAATAAAAAAGTTTTTCTCTATGTGTGTCAAAAATGAGTAAAAAAAATGTGAATAACAAGTTTTCTTATTGATTTAATGCGATTTCCTTCTTGATAAAATTAAAACGATATACCACATCAAATTAATAAGGAATCCCTGTAAAAATATGTATCTTATTTTCTTTCTGCTGTCTAAATACATTTCATAGAGAAAATCTTTTTGATTCTATTAGACATTTTTGGCTCTGTGTAGAGACTGCGTATTGAGAAAATGGCTGCCATTTACCAGTCGACAATCTGAAATCATTAAATTCAAGATTAAAGGCTGGTTGTAGCACGTGACTCTATGAGGGTAAGGTTGCCGTAATTACATTACGGTTGGCTATAATCATAGGGGAAGAAAGGAGATCGAAAATGGATCCGTTAAGGAAGTGGTCTGCTTCGTTATTCCCCCTACATTAAAATAAAATTTAAATTAACTATGAATCTATAATGACCTTGAAGTGAAAATAATATATTTTCACTTCACATATGATTTAGTGCGACATTACTTTCCCTTTCGTGAAAGAAACAGTTTAAAATCTAAAAATTTCGAATTTTTTATTTTCTATTTTGTTTGCATTAAGTTCAAAATATTGGAAAACTGTTTCAAATTTAAAAATTCTTTAAATTGATATTTCAATATAAAAACTGGACAAACGTTGTAAACTTGGTCAACGTTAAAAAAGCGGGACAATACGGCCAAAACCCTAACGTTTAGTTAGTAATAATTAATTACGTTAATATAAATTGCATAAACCTCTGAAATAAATGACTTATTATACAATTAATTGCAGCTGTTTGTCGTTTATCGGTGTTAATCTATATTATTTAGGAAAGTTGTTATAAACATAAAACTTATCATTAAATTGTTCGGTTTTTCAATATAAGATTTTTCAATAAGTCGAGTTAATCGATGTGTACTCTGAATAACTTAGTTCTTAATATTTCTTTTGTCAAAGATGTTACTCTTGTTTTTTGAACTCTTAAATAAATGTTCATTTTTAACCCGACGACATAATTTTGCACAAATTCATATACGAGTAAGTGGAAACATACAAATATGTACATATGTATGCAAGAATGCAATATAATTGTATATTTGGATGCGAACAACAATTCAATGTGCAAATATGAACTATGGTTTATGCATCTGCTGTGATTCACTTGTTTTTGGTTGATCGTTTGTTATGTATGTCAAAGTGATGTCACAGCTAATGGTTGGAGAAGCAGCATGGCGAAAATTTCAATATGGAAACACTGTAAACAAACACACATAGAGAGATGCTTACATTTAGACAACTTAATACTAACATATGTTATATGCCAGCACATATATACACATACATTAGTGTGCACTTGCCATAAATACATTTAGATAATAGTTTTTAGATAAAATTTTATGAAAGGAAATCGTTTGTAAATATTTAACTAACATGAGCCATAAATGCGACTGTGTCGGTAAATGCATTTGTAAACATGGAAACGTGATGATGTAAGTAAATTTGAAAGTAAGTTTTTATTTTGAACTGCCTTCTTTTATAAGTGTGCGCATTTTCGTGTCTTTACTTAAATACAACCATATCAATATTTATACTGACAAAGTGATAGGAAATCTGTTCCACAAGCTCTCAAATAAATCGATTAAATGAAACACATAATGAAGGGCTTTACCATTGATATATTGAGATATATAAATATAAAAACATTATTTGTTTATATAAACATACCTTATCATACAATTATTTATTAGTTTATTTTTTAAGCATTTCATATGAGAAACAATTCAGTTAATAAATTATTATTTTTTGAAAGAAATCCGTAAAATTAGATAATAATTTTAAAAACTAAATACAGAACTTATAAAAAACAAATACTATTTGTTTGCTTTTACTCATACTTAGTCATGCTTTAAAACTATTAAATGAAACTGAGAGCTGCTCCTTATACAAAATATCCCTAAGAGGGACTCTATTGAAATACCCTCATTTATATATAGGCGAAAATGGAATCCTCGAAAATTAAGAAAACTTTTAATATTTAAAAGAGTAAAAATTTAAAGATAAATTTGTTTGAAAATTTTTTTATTACACTGTCAATGTCCTTACACACGTAGTTGATTTATATTTATACCTGCTGAAGCAATATACATACTTAAGTATTTGTGATGGAGTAAGTGTGAGTTTAAACGAACGTCAAAATACGTTTTTCGTTACAAAACATATTCGAATGACAAAATTTATACGAATGTTTTAAAAAGTCTTTGTAGAAATGTTTTTTAAACCCGGAAATGGTTATAAATTTATATTTTGTTGGTTTGGGATATTTGGTGAAATATTGGTAGAAATTAAAGCTAATAATTAAATTATAAAATGTGAACACAATGATCTGATGGAAAAATTATACATATATAGTTTTATAAGTAAAAAAAATTAAAACATATGTAGACTTCACAACAACATGATAAATTGTATTTTTTGCTTGAAATATTGTTGCTGTAAAATTTGACTAATATAATATAAAAAAAAATCTGGAGTGGTCTACACTTAACTTTGCCGCACCTCAGAGAAACAAATATTTTTTTTTTGAATATTTTTTATGTGGCCGTCTGTTGGCAAGCACAAAGATTGGTTTTGTGCACTGTTGAAAGTTCAGACTTATACGTCCTCGTGATGGTGGCAGGAAACAGACTTCTAGGTAAGTTATATCTCTGCTAGAAGTCTGACTGAATATGTCGATCGGAGAGAGAAGACAACGCACCAGTTTTACAGTCAAATTTTAGTTGCCGGGTACATGATTTTCGTGGAAGTGAGAGGAGTGCAGATTTTCCTTTATTTGCTTCTCTTCGCTCCCATGGGATTATCTTGCAAATCTGGTTCTATTTAAAATCCATAATCTACGGTGGAACAACATATGCCAAAGATGCGTGACCAAGAGGAGGCTTGGCCTTTAATATGCGAACTCTGGATACCTGACCATTTTATTATATTACAGACTTACGCGCGCATAAGGAACTGTAAATTTTTCCATAATTCGAGGGATAAATATATTAAATTTTTAAAAATTATATTTGGAATTTTCTAAATATTATTATTTATTTCTCATTACGCATAATTCCTTTTTTTTTTAATTTATTATCTTATAGTAATCCAAACAGATTACTATTGGAAAGCATATCCATATAGCATATAGCTATTTCACTGGTGCTTACCCAGATCGTCAGTGGACTTTTTTAAATTTTCTGAATAAAAACTCAGATTCTTATGCTCAAAATTTAATAAACCAAATGAGAAGTTTATTAAATTTAGAAATCAAGAAAAAAATCCAAAATTTCTTTACAAAAAACATAGTAACCATTTCAAATTTAAAAAATTAAAAAACTTCACTTTTCTTTTTCTTTCTATTTTCTACATTAAGGGTTTCCATTGGATACCATTTATAATGTATCAAAAAGAGTTTCTGAAAAACAAAAATAAAAATTGAAAAAATTAAAAAATCGTATTTATGCACCGTGCGCATGCTATTACTTTTAAAAATTATATTTGGAATTTTCTAAATATTATTATTTATTTCTCATTACGTATAATTCCTTTTTTTTAAATTTATTATCTTATAGTAATCCAAACAGATTACTATTGGAAAGCATATCCAATATTAAATTTTTAAAATCAAAATACATGACGGAAAAATGAAAGTTATATTGATATGTGAAAATAATATATTTATGAAAGTATAAAAAATATATTTCTTTTGTGAGTGCTCCGGGAGGCTAGTCTATCAGTCTGGAATTTAAAGGTTAGATTTCCATCAAAGACTCTAGGTGTAGGTCTTCGTAACTATGCTCGAAAATTAAGTTAGAATATAATTTGTAATTGTATTGTAACATTTAATAAATATATAAAATATTTCTTATGTACTTTTTGATCTAAAGCATGTATTCTTACCATAAAACAAGCGCATAAATAGTTATAAGATTTAAATTTTGAAATCTTATGGCCCATTATTATAACTTGCCTTTAGCTAAAGTTAGGATTTTGTTCTAGGGATAAGTAGTGGTTCGTTATTAAAAGTAAGATAAAAACCACTATTAACTATCACTTACTATAAGGACAAGGTATAGCAATGGGCATTATCCTCATTATTATAGCGAAAAACTACTTATCGCTCCAACAAAATCCTATCTTTAGCTAAAGGCAAGTTATAATAATGGGCCTATAACTATTTAAAAAATTAGCCTTGGGTGAAAAATCTTTTTTGATTTAGCTTAGTTAAAATGTTCTTTATAAAATCTACTATTTTTTTTTATTTCGGAACAGTGTGTACTGCCAACAATCTAGTAGCTTTTATTCACTTGCTACTAAATGAATTTAATATTTTGCAAAAATCATGATACGCCAATTTTCTTAAAAATTAAAACCTCAGGTGTGTATTTGATATAATAAGCATGAAAATCCTTAATATAAAATTGACAAGCAATAGCAAATATACTAAACTTATTTACGGAGCTTGGTAATAAAGACATTTAAGCATCTTAGTGAGATATACCAGAACTTTTGCCGAAACTAATTGAAAGAAATTCCAATATAAATTTATCTGTATGTATTAAAATCAAAGGAAAATAAAAAATATTATGTCATCAATATATCATCCGATTAAGCCAATTAGGAGAACATATTGTAATGTAAAACAAACAAAAAATGTATAACCTTCGTAGTAGATGTGGTGTATAGACAACAAAGTGTTTAATATTTTAACAGATGTGTGTAAATACAAGATTATACATTAATCTATACATTTATACATAAAATAAAACAGTAACATATTTCCTGTCTGTCTGTCTCTGAATGGATTTAAACAAAATTTTCAAGAGAAAGTGGAGAAAAAGAAGTGAAAGTACGTAACTTTACTGATAAGCATTATTTAGGGCGGCATATTTTAGTAGGGATGAGACGCTTTATAGAAAGTAAATACATAAAACACAAACTTTTATAACGGCTAAATTGCACTAAATAGTATTTTTCCTATAAAATCCGTAAATTAAGAGGTGCCTAAAATATGAAAGATGGAATTGGTAGCCATTAGTAGTAGTAAAAAGTTGTACTAATTTTCATTTGAGAGAAATTAACCGTTCAGTTAATGTATTTTTAAGAGAAGGTGGAGAAAAAGCAGTGAAAGTACGCAATTTTACCGATATGCATTCTTTAAGTCACCTTTTATTTTTAAAATCGGGATATTTTAAACACCTTTTACAGAGCTTTACAATAGTTTTTAGACTTTGAGTATATATTTGATATAAATTTTAGAATTTTATATTAAGAAAATACGTATACGTGAAACAATATACAAGTAAAAGTTTTAAAATTTGTAGTGGATTACAAAGCAAAATGGAACAAAATATTGTTGGGACGCACACAACGTGTGTGGGCACAGCTGGTTTAAATATATAATCATACATTAATTTGATTCTTTAAAACGCCCGTTTTTCTTAAATCTAATAGAACATGAAATGGTTGAATATTTCCTTACAAAAAATCGAATTTTAATCTTTTTTGATTGGCAAAATACTATTCAGAAAGATCCATGAAATCAGTTCTATATTTTATTCAAGACTAGCTGAAGACAATATTTTGTTCCAAATTTGCTTTAAAAGTAATCCATAAAAAAATTTTGAGTCTTACTTTTATAGTGTTTCAGTCAGGGTTTATGTATTAACTATACACCCAATTCTGTTTTTACACGGTCATTTTTTACACGGGTTTGATTTAACACGGTTTAAAAATAAAAAAAATATTTTTATACACGATTTTATTCCATTTACCACAATTCTAAATCTTTTGAGCTTAAATTATATTTGTAAAATTAAAGTTTTGCGAAATATTTTCATATCAAAAATTTAGAGGAATTCCCTTTTTGTGCCTACAAGCATTTTTACTCGTTAGAGTAAAACAAGAAGAGTGAACAAGAAGCCATTTCTTTAGAAAACAAAATTGAAATTTTAGTTCGACTTCTTGGCAAAACGTTCGGTTTAAACGAAGCTACAGTAAGAACTACAAAAATTAAAATTCAATTAGGCAATCGTAGATTTCTGGAACGAAACATGATTTCTTGGTCTTAAAAAAATTCTCGTTTTTCACTAATTTTAATAGGTTTTGGAGATAAGGAATCAATCACCTATTTTTGTATATGATCAATGTCTTTTTTCACACGGATTTTTCTGGAACCAATCTGGCGTGTAAAAACAGAATTAGGTGTATAACATAAAAATTAGAATTTCACATATCCTATTTCTTTGATATGTTTGTTTAAATAGAAAATTAATTGAAACTTCCTTAGATACATAGATACGAAGCATGCTGACGACGGATGTAGCGATCCAGAAAATGTATTACATTCAGTTGGTGTCTAATTTTGATTTATCTCTTTACTATAAAGAACTTAAATCTAAATAATTAATTAATTCATTTCATTTATAATTTTAAAAAATTGAATAAAATACGTTATCAAAAGCAACATTTTTATTTAATTTAATTATGACAATTTATTTAGTTTCATTATGATAATTTCCATTATAATATTTTATTTTTTATTCTTTTTTGAAAAGAAAAGTTTTTGAATATTAAATGTTAAAGCGTTTTCAACAGCTGTTTACTGGAATATGTTTTAAAACTACTAACTACTATCTTTAAGTATTCTGCTTACACAGGGAGCTTATAGTGCATACGAGGAATATATGAAAAGTTAATGTCTAACTTCAGATCTATTAGATAGTTTTTCATGTTAATAGTTAAATTCAAAATTTTTTGTTGCAATAATAAAACATTTTATGGGCTTTGAAATAACAATCATCGTCCTATACCACTAAGCTTCTACTTAAAATCATGCATTAGTTTTATAGTAGCCTAGTTCTCTAGATATAGAATAATTAATGATGGTCAAACCTAAAAGATTTACGTTTTGTCATTAGTAAAAGAATAAACAAATAACCAAGCAATGATGTTCGCATTCACTGTTTGAACACACTTCGTATTTATACTATGAATACTGTAATATGTTAAGTTTACAGTGTCTAATGAAAACAGCGCACTGGTATTTTTCAAATAAAATTTATATTAAACAATCAAGCAGCAAGAAAGAAAGTAAAAATATAGATTAATTGAACCTAAATGTATTTCCTACCACATTAAGCTTGTTCTCAATGTATTTACCATTAAAAATATGACAAAATAATTTCTTTAACGTTTTTTTTTTTTTGTGTTTTGTTCGAATTTGTTTTTTATGGAAATATTTATTTTATATTAACTATATACTTTATATTAACTATAGTTTTACCGACGTAATAACACAGGTCTACATTGATTTTAATGTTTGAAAGCTGTTTGCTAATTTGTATTATTTGGGGGCCCTTATTAAAAAAAATGCCATATTTTTGCTCTATCCCGTTTTTTTACACAGATTTTTCTGGAACCAATCTACCATGTAAAAACAGAATTAGGTGGATATAGACGTACCTATTCCTTGGTAATTATTCAGAAACAAAGGTTTTATATATAAATTTTCTAAAATACTGTAGTTATGTAAATAGTGTTTAAATAATCTCGCTTTCAAATATAAAAGCTGTCTTGTTTGCAGTAGCTTTTAAAGGGTAAATTTTGGTATTTTTGCGGAAAAGTATCCTATATCCTAGGATGGTATTTCCAAGAGAAAATAGAGAAAAAGAAGTAAAAGTGCGATTAAGAGGTACTGGAAACTTGGCAGCGTCTTTTATTTTTGAAAGCGGCATTTTTTAAACACTATTTACAGAAATCTACAATAATTTTCGAATTTTATATAAATGTTAGAATTGTATCCAGGGACAGTACCTCTATATAAAGAAAATATATAAACCATAACTAAAGCACACTAAAAGTAAGAGTCTTAAAATTTGGTGGCTTTCAAAGCAAAATCGAACAAAATATTGACTGAACGCCCACGACGTGGCGGACACGGTTAGTATTTTATATAATGTTTTCATAAACCTTAGGCGATGCAAGGGAACATGTAAAACAAACTATTGTATTTTAGTGTATTCTGCTTTATGACATGACATGATATGTTGCATTATTAAAAAAAAAATTATCTAAATATGTATAAGGTGTTTCATAATGTGTGTTAAACAACAAATTCTTCTTAATTCGTGTATAAATATTTTTGCGTGTATGCGTGCCTGCAATGCAGATTCATAAACATGAACATTTTCATATCCATACAGACCTGCAGGGTTACTGTATTAGTTACATTTTCGTATTACAAAATAAAATACGCGCCAGTGTTATATTAGTATTCCTTTATTCATCTGTTTTTTTTAAGAAAAATTTTTAAACGCATAAACAAATTTACGTATGTACTATACATTGTGGTTATGCAGTGTGTACTATGATATCATTTTTTATAGCATTGTAAAATATTACAATAGTTTAAATAAAAGAACTTGCGACTCTAATAGAGTTTTCTAAATTAGAAATAACATAATAAAAGAAACCAAAACAGCAAAGCAAAAATAACAGAACAACAATAGGTAAGGGAATTTAACACAAATGAATTTGATATTTACATTATTATTTTAAATACAAACGCTAATTATTTGCTTTCGTCGACGTCAACCATTCCACTAAAATACCTCAAGCACTCTTCCAAACAGCAGTATGCAAAAGCATATGAAGTTTTTCAGCCTTTCATTAATTGGTAGTATTGGAAACACATGTTAGTCTTCGAAACTAACAAAAAAATTTCAAAATGGTTTTGTTTGTTGTCATATTCACTGATGCAAGCTTCTATGCTGAACGGTAATGAAAAACAGTTATTTTAAAAATTTCACGAACATTCATTTTACTGTAAGAAAAATTTTAACTTACGAAATGACACAGAAAAACGCCGAGACATCGCATTGAACATAGCTCACAGTAGCATATTCTGTTTTAAAAGGTTACGTTGGGTGGGTGTTTATGCCACTATTTTTGTGGAGTTTGTACCGTTTGACATATCAAAATGAAATTCAGTATGTGCCTTTGGTATGTGGAGATGAAGAGCTGTATAAATTTTGGCTATAATCGGGAAGGGTCAAGGGGTAGTTTAGCGATGTCCGTCTGTCCGTGTTAGTGTGGTAATGTCATTTGCCAAGGCACCAGAAGAGATACAAAAAATTTATACACACCAATCTGTCAGGCATAGTTTCGAAAATTTTTGTATTGCAATTCAGCAACATCGGATCATTCCTTTGGAGGCTACGGGCCAAAAACCACGCCCACCTATATTTTTTTACGTGTTTTTTTAATTTTTTTCGGCTTTAATGATTCTGTTTTGCATTTTTTTGTCAAATAAATATTAGACTGCGACAGGTAGATCGCAAGGAGTGCATACAGATCTCGGGGGATAAATAACCCCCTGCGAGGGGCGATTTTTGTTTGTTTTTAGATTGGTAGGGTTTTTCTGCTTCTACCTCTATGCAATACGCATAGAGGTAGCCAATGGACCCACAGGGTACCCACTGATAAATAGGAGCAGTTAAAAGGACCCCCCATGTGTCAATATGAGGAAATTTTTTTGTAAGGATTTCTTTTTGCTTTAGTCTGACCATTCTAACTCAATATAGATTGCAGAAAGGTCCTAAAATTAACAAAAAAAAAAAATTTCAATAAAATTTACAAAAAAAATTTTTACAAAAAAATTTACAAAACATTTTCAAAAAGATATTTTAAGGAAAAATAAGCAAAAAAAAATTTTTTTTAAAATTTTCCAAGAAATTTTCGAATAAAATTTTACGAAAAATTTTTACACACAATTTTCGAAAAAATAAAACAAAAATTTCAATATTTCTTTGAAAATGAAAATAATGACTGTAACATAACATATAATTAATATTAAGAATATACATATGTGTGTATGTGTGCATATAGAGTAACATATTTTTTTAAATGAGTTTGATTTTTTTAAATGCGTTTGATTTTTAAATAGATGATATCTTTGTTTTAAAACCTAGGTGCATTAAACACATAGACATCATCAGGATACCGACTACAAACTGTCAAAAATAAAATACACACGTTTATAGGTAAACGATTATTTTGAAACCAGCAAAGCTACATGGCTACACGACCACCGTTGTGGCTGTCGTCAACTTAGGTTAATTTCTATTTTCTTCAACAAAAGAAAATGTCACAAAATTGTAAATTACAAATTCATATACAAACAAAAAGTTTTGGAGGACATATTTATAAGTTTTTGAAAAAGTTATTCAATTTTATAAAAGCAAAATAAGTATTTCTACAACAATGTCAGAGTTTACGATGTAGCTGTCGGATTCAATATCATTAAGTAGCTGACAACACGGCGACAATTGTAGCAAACGGAATTTGTTTTCATTTGTCTTCTATTTCTTACCAATATGGATAATGCTGTACATGTCTGTATAAATAAAATCACCGTGGTGAAGGGTATAGAAAATTCGGCACGGCCGAATATAGCACTTTTACTTGCTAAATTATTATTTGATGTACCATGAACAAACGAATGATGAATAAGTTCTTCTTTTTGGGGCTACTTTCATAAACAATTATCAGAATTGAGTCCCTGTGTAGTGAAGGAAAAAACTGGCTGAAAGTGAAAAATTATTGTCGTGTACATAACGAACTCTAATAGGTAAGCTCTTAAAATTTTGCACAAGTATCTCTTATATTAATGTGCATAGTGTAACAAGCCACAGACTGGAATGCAAACAATGGTACTTCCCACAAAATATTACTATCGTGTAATTAGAGAACTATAACAGGTAGAGTCTTGAAATTTTGTACCAGTATCTCCCTTATTAAAGTGCATTACCGCAAAAAAAATTGCCTACATTGGCAACTCCAATACAAAGTAAATAGTTATCATTAAGGAAATTAGGAACTATAATTGGCAGGAATATAGGCGAGCATAAACCTTACATTCAAAGCGAAAAATATTGACAAGAAACTAGTGAACCATAATAGGACCTGCTGCAATGTTTACTATAAAAAAACGTGTGTTTTCGAGTTAAAGCTTGGTGATTAGGACGGAAGGACCGGGTACCCCATACAAAGTATTTATCTAGAGAACTGGAGTAGACAACTTCCCTCAATTTGACATAGGCTTATCCGAGAAAAAAATATGTTTGACTTTAGTTTGGCCATACTTTTACTTCAAAGTGTTAATTTTTTTGTGGATGGGTGTGGCGAAGCGCACAGGGAATAACTTGGGTTATATAAAATCCGAATGTTTTGTATAACATTATCTTCTTCTTAATTCGAAAATGTAAAATTTTTCAATAGTATTTTTTTTATTATTTTATTTTTTTATTCGATAAATGCATATTGCTGTCTTTGATCACAGACAAATCTACACAAACGTAAACGCAGTCCAAGCGATAACGTACAAAACTTCTTGCTTCTGGCTTACTCTGACATCTATTGAATACTTTGATTTAAGAAAACAAAGCCATGGTTTGTAGCATATTTTAATACATATTTCAGAGTACGCGCTACTTTCACATCATTTGAAAACATTTTTTGTTTATAGAGATTAAAATTAGTTTTGTTTAACTAAATAATTTTCCACGTTATTTTAACATAACACAGCTTAATTTCAAACTCATTCGAGTTATTTTTAAATTTCTAAATGTTTGATTTAATATCATAACATGTGGATTTCATATGATACAGTGATATTGATTATTAAAAAATGATGTTAAAACAAAATATATTATTTTCTAAGTTGCAATGAATTGAAGTCAATACTAAGTCGCGTTGATTTTGCATGGGTTGTATTTATTAAACTGTTTGAAGTTGTCGAAACACAATGGAAAGTATTAGAACTAATTTTACTTGATAACTTCATATGTTACATTTTAGAAAAACGAAAAATGTTTTAATTATTTAATGCCAACCTGTAGAAACACTTACACGCATAAACTATAAAAACTTTCACGTCATTGCAACTAACACACTAGCAGTAGACTTACTTTTCTTCATTTAATTAATGCAGATATTTTCACTTTCCAATGTGTGTGCATTTTTCTTGTTGGCTGCTTTTGTGTCAATTTTTTTTTTATATTTTTTTTCACTTCATTGTGTGTTCGTTCTGTTTTGTGTTTAAGTTCTAAAAGCTATTGTTTTTGGTATTGTTATTTAGAGTAAGAAGTTGTATTTAACTTCTACAATAAAAAGAAAAAAAAAAAGAAAATTCTCATAAAGAAAATTAAATTTACCAAAGCATTGCAGTGTTTCTGGGTACAAAAAATAGGTTTATAGAACAAGCTCAAGATATTAAACTCATTAGTGCAGTAACACACACTCACACTCATACATACATCATAGTGTTTGTATCTGTTACTATATGCGCAATTATGAAATGTGGTAACTAAGTAAAACATTTTTTTTTAATTTATTAATTAAAAATAAAATACTTTTGCCTATTAGCTACATTATTTTTTCTTAATCCAGAATTTATCTGGTGTTGTTTTAGCACGAAAGAGTATTTATATTAATTAAAAAAAAAGAAACACAGAAAATACGGCAAGTACGGAATGTAGCACCATGTTTGCTGTATTATAGAGTTATTATGCCCGTAACAAGTATAATAATTGAAGTTAAAAAAATATATTGCGAAATAAAAACATCAATTTGATCGTTACATTTTTTTTAACATTAAGACACTGGTTTTATGCTAGTTTCGAAATAGTAATCCTAATTATGACAATGCATTGCTTTTGCACCATCTTATATAAATTATAGTTTTATAATGAACAAAACCTTTATGTAATTCAGTTAATTGTAACTTCAATTAAAACAACTTTGCCAAGGCATCCGAAGAGATACCGAAAATTTAAACACACTGGACATCTGCCAGGCATAGTTTCGACAATTTCGCTATTGAAATTCAGCAACATCAGATCACTTAATTGGAGGCAGCGGGCAAAAAACCACGCCTACCAATATTTTTTTTAAATTTTTTCAAGTAATTTTTATTTTAAAAACTATTTCAAAAAAATGCTGGAATAAAATTTTCGAAAAAAATTAAAAAAAAAAAAAAATATTTTTACAAAAACTTTTTACAAACGAATTTCGAAATATTTAAACAAAAATTCTATATTTCTATGAAAATGATGAGTATAACATAACATATTTTTAATACGTATTAATAATATATGTAGAGTAACAAGTTTTTTTAATGCGTTTGATTCTTAAATAGATGAGATCTCTGTTTTAAAACCAATTCATCTAGATGCATTAAACATATATACAACATCAGGATACCGACTACAAACTGTAGAGAGTGCACTATGGTTTTTGATTGGTAACTTTACTTTCAAGTTGGGAGTGTCATCAATGCTTTTTAGAATGTGCAGAGGGTAGACATTGCGCTATCACTACGTCCATTTATATATAGGGTGTATATCTCACAGTACTCTCCACAATTCACTGACTCGATTGCAAATTCTGTACACGTTTCTTAGCCGTTTATAAATGACTAGGTTATTTCCAAAATATTTTAATTCTGCCCCACTGTGCAATGTTAAAAAATTGTTTTTAATAAAAATAATCCAAGTATCAACTACTACTGGTTGCAAAGAAGTTAGTTTAAATAGCAGTAAGAGCATTCTGGGTTAATTTTCGAGTTTTATTTTGGGTATTTCAAATGCAAGCCTTCTTAGATTGGTTAAAAAAGGATTACAAAAATGAGCTGAATTCATCACACCGTTTAATCCATTTACGCCCACTGTACCCATTTGGGTTACTCTTACTGTATCCACATAATTTACCCTTAATACGATATATTAATTTTTTATGCTAATTCGTATTGCCAAGGAGTATGACTTCTTAATAAAAATTATGATTTCGGATGTACTGCATAACGGTATTGAATTCGGTGGTCGAATTTCCTGCTTTGAGAATCTTAGATGAAAATTGCGGTTCTGAGTTTTATATTTAAATAACTTCTTTTTATTATACTTTATGTATTTTCTTCTTTACTTATAGTCTCTCCGTGTAATATATAATATTACATTATTTATTTAACAATGTTTGGTTGAATGGGAAAAAACTTTGATATGGTGTCCCCGAGGGGCGCCAATGAACACTTTGAATTTATTTTTCTAAAACAGTTTTATTTATTTTAACCTTTATTCAATAACCATTATTACTGTAGTCCGTCTAAATTTGTTCAGCAGTTTCAAAAAATATCATATATAGGCCCATTCTCGCCAGTTGAGTACGGAATTTTTACTCAAAATTGAAAAAATTATTTTTTAATTTTCTGCTGACAAATAGTTACTTAGTCTCTTAAAGTTACGTCAATAAGACTATTTTAAAAATATTACTTCCAGTTTGTATTTGGTTAAAAATGGGTTAAACACATAATTTCTATAAAATTCAAAATTTTTAAAAAATTAATATTCAATTTTTTTAGCAGGGACAAAAACAGTGTAACTTTTGGGTTAATTAAGACTACGTTATAGTTTTCTTCTTTAGTTTAAATAAATGTTTATATTTCTCATATGCTAATCCATATAAGTACTTTTACATTCTTCGATATGTTTCATGATTTGATTTTGATTGAGTGTTCAACAAAAGGTGGGCAAAGTTCATATATTTTTTGATGGAAATACTTAAATAAAAGCATTAGCCTTGGATAATAAAAAGCATTTTAGTGTATAAAAATAATATTAAAAATTATAAATTTACATAATAGATTATCTATTTTTGCTACAGTTAATGACGTTTAAAACAGCTGGTACATTCCTCATATTCATACATATGATGTGCATAATAAATATATTGCAAAACTTAATAGCTGTAAGCAAAACCACATTTGTTTATTCATTTTTGTAATTACCATTAAAAAATTTATCATTAAATCCATCAGCAAAACTTTTTATTGTAAAATTCCTTTATACAGAAATAAAAAAAAAAAACTTTTCTTTAAAATAAACAAAAATAATCATGTAACAAATGCAAAATATGGTACATCAACCAACGTTAAGCATTAATAAAATTTAATATCGTCATCTGAAATGCAAAAAATAACTAATAACAGAAAAATAATCAAAATTGAGTTTTTCATTAATAAAGCATACGTCGCGAGGACAAGAGATTTTAAACGATGCCCAGTGCTTTGTCCAATATACAAAAAAGTGTGTCTTCCAGTCATTTTAACCAAAAAAATTTTTTGAATAAATACTAACATATCTTAGTTTTGTACAAATTTATTTAACTCCTTTTGTCGTCACTAGGTGTCGAAAGTTTGATAATTTTTTTACTCATTTTAAAACGAGAAAAATAAATTTTTTTTTTTTGTGCAGTATTAGTGTTTTTGTAAAAATTATTGCGATGATTATGTTTTCTACTCTTTTTTATCGAAAGTTCAAAGATGTAAGAAGTCAACGGAAGATTAAAAACGTAAAAATTATTCCATTCTTGGAAGCACCGAAATTCTGAGTTTTGCAATTTCTATTTTTGCTTTCAATTATTTAGGCTTAAGTTTTTTATTATAAAAATTTCACACTAGCAGAATGTAATGCATTTTTGGATCGCTCTTCAGCTTTCTTTTTAACCGACTTCAAAAAAGAAGGAGGTTTTCAATTCGTCTAAATGTTGCTTTTTTTATGTATGTAACCGCAGAACTCAGCCATTTCTGAACCGATTTTAAAATTTTCTTTATTTGATAGGTTATGCATTCAGGTTGGTCCCGTTTTAAAAACAGTTCATTATATTAAAGTGTGTCCCCATACAACATATATGTTTTTACGTGTATTAAGAACCGTAAAGGGCACCAAATTAAAATTTGAAAAAATTGCGTATCGCTATAGCTCCCAACAGCAGAAAGTAATACAAAAATAAATTTAAAATTTAAAGGGTGTCCCCATAGCTGACGTAATTTGACCTATTTGGAACTATCTTTTGAACCGTTATAGACAAAACCTTGAAAATTTGAAGGAATGTCGATTACTATGACCGTTATAATAAAATGTATAAATATTAAAAATTGTAAATTAAAGGGTGCTCCAATTGTTCATTTAATTTGATTGGCCATACTTTTGAACAGTTGTACACAGACCGCTGAAATTTACAAAGAACCTGTATTGCTAAGTCAGCTATAACAAAAAGTATAAAATTTGAATTTGAAAATAAAAGGGTGTCCCAATAGTTAATGTAATTCTATGTATGTGGACAAACTTTTGAACTGTTATAGACATACAGCTGAAATTTACAAGGAACCTTTATTGCAAAGTCCACAATAGCAAGTATACAATTTGAATTTAGAAATTAAAGGGTGTCCCCATAAATTATGTAATTTGATATATATGGCCAAACTTTTAAACCGCTATAAACATATAGTTGAAATTTACAAAGAATCTTTGTGGCCAAGTCCTCTATAACAACAGGTCTTTAATTTAAAATTGTAAATTAAAGGGTGTCCGAATAGGTGATGCTATTTTATCTATGTGACGCTATCTTTGAAACCGTTATAGACAGAGGCTTAAATAGTGTTCCCATAAAATACGGATGCTGGTGAAAATAACTTAACTTTTGAATAGTAATAGGGAGAGGCTTGACGTTTACATAGTCTTTAGTTTTTTCCCTCTAATTTTGGCGTGATAGCGATTCTGCATTATGGAAATGTCCTGATGAAACCTCTTGCCTTGTTCGTCATTCAAAGCACCCAAATTTGACGGAATGAAATCCAGATAAGAGTCCAGCATATGTATTTTTAAAGACATATTGCACCCCAAAGCTTTATAAGACATTATAAGTTCATTTATTAGGTTTATATAATTTTCCATTCATAAAACATTTACAGGCGAGTTGTTCTTGATAATACAATTTTCTTTAAAGTTTTTATCCTATATTAGTTGCCGTATTTGTGAACCCGCAAATATTTTCTCTTTAATTTTTGCAGCGCTGAGAATTCTCTTTTGGAATTGTCTTTCTCTAGGCATAGATTTTACAAAATTTATCAGGCTGATCTTTATGTGCAACGGTGGTAAAAGAATGTCATCAGGGTTCACTAAAATATCATTTTTAACATTTTTATGGCCTGGAGTGTGTGACTTACGCTTGAGCCACACTTTCTTTATATAGTGATTTTTTATGTTCCTTCTGCCCCATTCGAAAATGAAACAGCAATATTTTGTGTAACCAAGCTGTACCTCAAGAGAAAGTGCAAGGACTTTAAAATCTCTACAAATTTTCCAAGCGTGTTTACTGTATTCAATTTTTTCATGAAGAAAGTTCATATTTTCGTAAGTCTCTTTTATGTCAGAACCATGAGCAACCGGCACTGAAGAAAGTTTATTTCCATTATGCAGCAATACTGCTTTCAAACAAATTTTTGAAGAGTCAATGAACAATCGCCAATGATTTGGATCATATTCAAAATTTAATAAATTCATCAAAAACGGAATGTTATTAAAATAGACTAAATCACCTGCTTTAGAAAAGTAAGGTTTTATTTGATCGAAATTAGTATCAGGAGAAAGTAAATTCCAGTCGTTTAAATTCCAGTCGTCAAAAGCTTAGCCTCTTTCTTTGACATATTTAAATCTCGTACTAAATCGTTTAGATCACTTTGTGTCAATAAGTTCGGTTCTTTTAAAGTTGAAGGTACATACATAATTTGGTCCACTATCTTCAGACACCTTATCGTGCTGACTTAGAATTAGTTCCGGAGTAGGATCCTGACCTTATCATTGAGTTCTTTGGCAAAGGCAGTTCAGCACTATGTAGGGTCTATAAGAAAGTTTGGATATTGAATAGTCTGTTTGCACTTGATTGTAATGCCTTTTGTTTGAGTCAAACAAAAATAACAATCACTTACATGTTCCTTCGTTTCGGACCAAATCATTGGTATAGCAAATGGCATATGTCTGGGTTCTTGTTTATCCCAACCTAATAGCACACTTTACATAACATATATGTGGAAACCAGGATGTATCTTGATGCCTCACAGGAAATCAAAAATAGTCTAAATAAACTGTTCACTTATTGATGTGAAATTTCGACGCCGATATGTAAAAGTTAATTCTTCACACACATAACAAAAATTGTCTAAGTTGTTAGAACACTTTCGTGACATGTTTATTATGTAACAAACGTATATAAGAAGTTAGTTAGTCGAATGCAATAGCCATACAGTCGCTTAAATGAAGTTATTCAAAGTTATAAGGTCACAAAAAACTGGACGTGATTGAAACAAAATTATTACATATTATTAATGAGGGTATGACTACATAAGCAAAAATCATCACAAAGTCCGTGTGATAAAAACAGTGTTTACCAGTGTTATATATTAATTAAAAAAATTATTTTTTTTATTATTTATTGCATTACTTGTTAATGTAAAAATAATGATATGTCCAAGATTATATATTATAACCAGCAGAGTGCCTTTCGCAGTAAGCCTTTTAAATATTAAGGTGATATTTTTGTATGCCATATAAACAATTCGTGAAAATTTTACAATGAATCTTACTTTGTTATCTCGTTTTGAGGTACTATTTTGGTATTGCAGGCGAATAATTCATTTCTAATTTTAAAAACTGAATCCTTTCTATATAATTTTCTAGACTAATTGTTTGTCTGTTTGATTGATTTACTTTTGATTCAGTTATTTATAAATTAAAAGATAAATTATTTCAATAATCCACATATAGTTTGCTTAATTTCAAGTTTTTAATTTGTTTATTTTCTCATGTTGATAAATCATCAATAAACCCAAACCCAAATGGTTTGGCTGCTATTATGAAGAAATCAGAAAATATTTTTATTTTATTAAGTCTTTTATTTTTCCTGTAAAGTTATAAAAAGCTATGATTTGCCCTTTTGCATTTTAGGTGGTAATATGCTTTAAAAATACTATAAACTTTTTGAATCCAATTAAATAAAAATGCTTTAAAACAATATATAAATAAAAATGCTGGCGTTTCCATAAAATATTTAAGTTATGAAAGAGAGGCCACTGCATGCAAAGTTATAATGTATTAACTGTGTCGAGAAAAACATTAAGCGGTTATATTTCAAATCAAGTAGTATTTAGCGGGGCCAGTGCAAGGCAATTGTCACAAAAATAAGTAATAATATAATTTCGTAAATTTGTGACTAAGTCCTACTTTAAACTATCTTTATAAATATGCCGATGCTTATAGTATAATATCTTAGATTAGAATTACAAATCATAGCATATTTTATTCACAAAAATTTTAATTTGTTTTCTACACATATAATAAAGTAGTAACTCATTTGTCTTCGTTTGTCTTCTTTTCATTTACGTTCGCATCACGTAAAAAGTACTGGATGGATTTTAACATAATTTTATGTGATGGTACCTAAGTATTCTGGTCCCAATATAGCATACTTTTTATTCGCAAAAGTACCTTATTTCCAAGAGAAAGTAGAGAAAAAGCAGTGAAAGTACGCCGTTGAACTAACCGGATATTAATACTTTATTTTTTATAAAGTAAAAAAATACATAAACTGATATGTAGTATATCTTAAGGAGGAACTAAGTACTGCTGAGTACATCACGGCACGTTTAATTTTTGAAAGTTGTATATTTTAAAACACATATCGTTTTAACTACTCAGTACGGCACGGCACCTTTAATTTTGATATTTAAACACAGTGCCAAATAGCCAATTGAATAAAATTTGTATTAGTTTTAAGTCGCCTACGTGTTGTATAATTTGGTTATTTTGTGAAATATATGCTTAGGTAATTATGTGATTACATTATTATTGTTATTAGCGTTAATTTTTGAAATTTAGTAAGAATATTACGACTTGAGAGTGGCTATAAAATTATGTTTTTAGTTTAGTTGCATATTTCTCTTATAGGTGCTACTCTATATAAGAAAGTTTTGCAATAGGTGTGGAATACTTTCAAAGCAAAATCAAGCAAAATATTATCAAGACGCCCACGACGTGACGGGCACAGCTAGTAACCTCATTAAAATACATAAATTCTCTTATTGACAAAAAGTTCTGTTAACCTAATAATTCTCAGTTTTAAAGAAGGCTACATCGTAAACTCTGACATTGTTGGAGAAATACCTATTTTGCTTTTATAAAACTAAATAACTTTTTCAAAAACTAAAAAATATTTCCTCAAAAACTTTTTTTGTATGTACAATAAATTTGTAATTTATAATTTTGTGACACTTTCTTTTGTTGAATACCATAAAATTGTCACATAAACAAAAAAAAAAATGGTCTAAGTGGACTAGAACCACAACGGTGGTCGTATAACCATGTACCTTTGCGGGCTTCAAAATAAACGTTTATTTATAAACGTGTGTGGTTTATTTTTGACAGTTTATAGTCGGTATCCTGATGTTGTATACGTGTTTAATGCATCTAGGTTTTAAAAAAGAGATGTCATCTATTTCAAAATCAAACGCATTAAAAAAAAATATGTTACTCTATATAAGTACATACATACATATATTCTTAATATAAAAAATATGTTATTTTACACTAATGATTTTCATTTTCATAGAAATATTGAATTTTTTTTTAATATTTCGAAAACTGATTGCAAAAATTTTACCAAAATTTTTTTTAAAAATATTTTTTTTAACATTTTTGTAAAATTTTATTCGAAAATTGAAAAAAAAAAATTTTCAAAAATGTTCAAAAAGAATTTTTTCGAAAAATTTTCTGTAAAAATATCTTGCTGAAAATGTTTTGTAAATATTTAAAAATTTTTTTTTAGTTTTTTTTAAATTCTTTTTTTGCAAATTTTATTGAATTTTTTTTAAAGACTAAAGCAAAAAAAAAAAAAAATCCCTTTAAAAAATCTTTCCTCATATTGAACCCACCTGTGCCTTTTAACTGCTCCTGGTTATCAGTGGGCACCATGTAATGCTTTCTATTAAGTTCTTTAATATAAATCAAAGCAGAATATCCTTACCAACCTTAAAATACTAAACATAAAATCGGCTTTCGAAGGGGCTTATTGATCCACCGAGATCTGTACGCACTCTTTGCGATCTAACTGTCGCGGTTTAATATTTATTTGACAAAAAAGTCAAAAATAATCACTAAAGACGAAAAAATTAAAAAATGTGAAAAAATATAGGTAAGCGTGGTTTTTGGCCCGCAGCCTCCAAAAGATTGATCCGATTTTGCTGAATTGCAATCCCAAAATGCCTAACAGATTGGTGTGCTTAAATTTTTTTCTATCTCTTCTGGTGCCTTGGCAAATGACATTACTACCCGAACACGGACAGACGGACAGATAAACATCGATTAATCAACTTCTCTATGTATAAGGATTCAGAATATATATACTTTATGGGGTCCGAAATGAATATTGTAGAAATTACACACGCAATGACAAACTTATATATACCCTTTCCACCTGTGGTGAGAGGTATAAAAATATGTTACTGTATAAACATATATTCTTACTATTACAAATATGTTATGTTACACATCAGTACACCACCAGACATAACTCTTTTTCACGATCGCGTTAAAGCTTGATGTGACGACAGGTTCCAGTTAATGTTTCTCACGAAGTCTGTATATTAACACTTTGGACGCATACTTTGGAAGGTGGATATCTCTAACTAAATAATTTATTTCGCTCTGGCTGACATGGAACAAACATATTCGCGTCATAGATATGTATATTAATAAAATTACATTTTTAAGATATGAAGAGCTATAAAAAAAATTTTCGGGATAGAGCAAAAATATGGCATTTTTTTAATAAGGGCCCCCAAATATATACAAATTAGCAAACAGCTTTCAAACATTAAAATCAATGTAGACCTGTGTTATTACGTCGGTAAAACTATAGTTAATATAAAGTATATAGTTAATATAAAATAAATAACTCCATAAAAAACAAATTCGAACAAAACAAAAAAAAAAAAAAAAAAAAAAAACGTTAAAGAAATTATTTTGTATTACATATTTTTAATGAGAAATACATTGAAAACAAGCTTAATGTGGTAGGAAAAACATTTAGGTTCAATTAATCTATATTTTTACTTTCTTTCTTGCTGCTTGATTGTTTAATATAAATTTTATTTGAAAAATACCAGTGCGCTGTTTTCATTAGACACTGTAAACTTAACATATTACAGTATTCATAGTATAAATACGAAGTGTGTTCAAACAGTGAATGCGAACATCATTGCTTTGTTATTTGTTTATCCTTTTACTAATGACAAAACGTAAATCTTTTAGGTTTGGCCATCATTAGTTATTCTATATTTAGAGAACTAGGCTACTATAAAACTAATGCATGATTTTAAGTAGAAGCTTAGTGGTATAGGACGATGATTGTTATTTCAAAGCCCATAAAATGTTTTATTATTGCAACAAAAAATTTTGAATTTAACTATTAACATGAAAAACTATCTAATAGATCTGAAGTTAGACATTAACTTTTCATGTATTCCTCGTATGCACTGTAAGCTCACTGTGTAAGCAGAATACTTAAAGATGGTGGTTAGTAGTTTTAAAACATATTCCAGTAAACAGCTGTTGAAAATTCTTTTACATTTAATATTCAAAAACTTTTCTTTTCAAAAGAGAAAAAAAAAAGAATATATTATATTATATTATATTGGAAATTATCATTATGAAACTAAATAAACAGTCATAATTAAATAAAATAAAAATTTTGCTTTTGATAACGTATTTTATTCAATTTTTAAAAATTATTAACGAAATAATTTAATTAATTATTTAGCCTTAAGTTCTTTATAGTAAAGAGATAAATAAAAATTAGACACCAACTGAATGTAATGCATTTTCTGGATCGCTACATCTGTCGTCAGCATGCTTCGTATCTATGTATCTAAGGTAGTTTCAATTAATTTTCTATTTAAACAAACATATCAAAGAAATAGGATATGTGAAATTCTAATTTTTATATTATACACCTAATTCTGTTTTTACACGGCAGATTGGTTCCAGAAAAATCCGTGTGAAAAAAGACATTGATCATATACAAAAATAGGTGATTGGTTATATCTAAAACCTATTAAAATTATTGAGAATCGAGAATTTTTTTAAGAACAAGAAAACATGTTTATTTTTACACATACATGTATTTGCACCGTTTATTTGCATCTTTAGTGTATGACGAAGACTAACAGATAGTTTCGTTCCAGAAATCAAAGATTGCCTAATTGAATTTTAATTTTTGTAGTTCTTACTGTAGCTTCGTTTAAACCGAACGTTTTGCCAAGAAATTTTGAGCCTTCTCCATTTCGAAGGCGATCTAAAATTTCAATTTTGTTTTCTAAAGAAATGGCTTTACGTTGTAGTTTTCGACTCTAACAAGTAAAAATTCTTGTATGCACAAAAAGGCAATTCCTCAAAATTTTTGATAGAAAAATTTTTCGCAAAACTTAAATTTTACAAATAAAATCTAAGCCCAAATGATTTTGAATCGTGCTAAATGGAATAAAATCGTGTAAAAAAAATAATTTTTTTTATTTTCAAACCGTGTTAAATCAAAACCTTGTAAAAACAGAATTGGGTGTATTTCTTAGGTGATAGAGCTTTAAAAAAAATAATTCAAATAAAATTAAAATTCATTTAATTATTAATGAAAATTAACATTTTAACAGTAAATAATTATTAACTTTTCGTTAGCTTACTTTCGCTAGCGGTAGACTTTGTTTTAAACCTTTTTTTCATTTTATTTATTGTATCTTAAATGTATATAAACTAACAATAAGTACTCATATCTTAAGTCTGAAAGAAAAATTAAAACAAAAAAAAAAAAAAACAAAAAAAAAATAAGAATTAAAATATACTTAATTAAATCCAGCCAATACTAGCCAACAAAATTTATAGTGCACGGCGATGTTATCATTTGTGGGTTATCTCTCTGATGTGCCGATAAAAGATGGCGGTCGTGGTATCTCTTGTGAATAGGTTTTTCACAACCCTTAATTGTGGAAAAATGTTGAAACTATCAAAATAGAAAAATGATGATTGCTTTACGATATACAAAAAGATGCAATATCCCTCCATTTTAATCCCTAACATTTATCTTTAAATATGTTGCTGCATGTTGCACTATTTCTGCTTTAACTAATGGCACGTTTAGATCAAAGGCTAAATATTTTGCTAAATATTTAGCAAAGTGATACAAACCTACATTGTTGAAAGCTGGTATGCTACTGATTTAAAATTTTTTACATGTTTCGTTCTCTTTGTGAGATTCTGGTTGAGATTGTGTATGTGCTCACAGACCCTTAGGGGTTTGCGTGGGGGCTCTTGGTTTAGATCTTTGTAAATATTTGACTTTTTAATATACGAGATTGTAATCATTTGTAAAATTTAATTTTGGCACCTTTACTTTTTTTCTAGATTTGAAGCTAGTACCGCATAACTGGTTGCCATAGCACCATATTGGTTTAATGATTGAATTATAAAGTGGAAGCTTGAAATCTAAGCTTAGGGTTGAGTTTCTAGCAATGAGCCCAATTATTTGCACTCCTTTCAACTTGATATGTGTCAATTTTGCTTCCATGCGACCTGTCCAGATTAATCGTCGATCAAGATGTATCGGGTGTCTAGGTTGTTTATTTATATATTAGGGCATGCGTATCTCTGCAATGTAAGTGTTATGTGGAAATTTTTTGCGTAAATTTTTTTTCTCCACTTTTTCAACCATAATTTAAAAGAAAATATATCTTGTAAATATAGGGATATCGTCAGTAAATATTGAAGTGTTGACTTGGTGGCTAATTGGCTTATCTGATAGGTTAAACAAAAAAAAAAAAACTACCTTGGGGAAATGCGGCTTTAACTGGCTTAGTGCCAAACTTTGTCGAACACTTGGAACACAAAAGTATTTTTGACTATATTTATTAAACTGTGCGTGGCACCGAAGCAGACCCATAACTTCATGGGTCCCTCTTCAACCACCTTTGGTATCCGACTGAAAAATTTACGAATACCTTACCTTCACTGAGTCTCGCGCTGTCACTAGTCATTTAATATCGAATGTAGTGACTGGAGGGTCTATTGATATTGCTAACAATTGCTGAAGGCTAAATCTCCACAGCATCGTCCAAAGCCTTTTTCTAACCGCCTTAAAAAAAAGAAGGAGGTTATCAATTCGTCTGACTGTTGCTTTTTTATGTTTGTACTCGCAGAACTCAGTCATTTCTGACCCGATTTTATAAATTTTTTTTTATTAGAAAGCATAAGCTTACACATTGTTTCCATTTTAAAAGAATTTTGAAAATTAAAGGGTGTCCCCATACAACATACATGTTTTTAAGTGTATTATGAACCGTAAAGGGCACTATTTTAAAATTAAAAAAAACTGTGTATCACTATAGCTGCCAATAACAGAAAGTAATAAAAAAATAAACTTAAAAATGAAAGCGTGTCCCCATAGGTGACGTCAATTGACCCATATGGCCCCTATATTTTGAACCATTGTAGACAAACACCTCAAAATTGGACAGAATATCCTCTTTAATAACAAGTACAAATATTTGTAATTACAAATTAAGGAGTGTCCCAATAGTTGATGTAATTTGATGTATATGGAAAACTTTTGAACCGTAACGGAGCAAAGCACAAAGCACTCGCTTTGTACACAATAATAAGTACAAAAGACTTAGAGGGTGTACTCTTAGGTGATCTAATTTATCTAATATGAACCGTTATATGTATTATTGTATCCGCTATAAGAAAGAAAAAATTATAAATGACAGGGTGTACCTATAGCTGATCAAATTTGATGTCCAGAGTAACTAGTAAAAAGATTTAAAGGTTACCGCCGTAGGTGATGTATAATTGATACATATGACTTTATCTGTTGAACCGTCGTAGACAGACACTTAGAATGTAAACAAAGTGTTTCTTGATAAGTCCGAAAGTCACCCAAATTAAGTCACCCATAGGTGCCTTCATTTGGTGTATAGTGCCTTATCTTATAAGCCATTATATAAACACCTGGAATTAACACGGTATGTGTACTGCTTTAACCGCTATAACAAATATAAAATTAGAAATTAAAGAGTGTCATCATAGGTGATATTATTATATGCAATTTTGGCGCATTCTATTTATCTTTTATTTGGTTTCCATACTAGTTGTTACAAATTACTTTCTTTTAAATTTTTAGTTTAGAATTGATGCCTATACTTATATCTGTTTTGAAGTCGGTTTTTTTTGCAACAATTATTAAGTTAGCACACTCTACAAGTATCGTCTTATCTCGATTTTTAAATTGGCCAGATAATATTTAAGTGTATGTGATTTGTACTCCTTTCTGATCATACTACCAGAGGCACCCACACACTTTTGTAAATAATAAATTTTATATATTTAGTTGCCACAAAATGTTATTTAAAATTTTCCTTCTAAAGTAGTATTCAACATGCACCCAATTCTGTTTATACATGGCAGATTGGTTCCATAAAAATCCGTATAAAAAAGATACTGATCGTATTATATCCTATTTAACCCTCCGATGACTGACAAGGTCCATATGGAATTTTCGTGTTTTCGAAGCCACAGTATTTCAAGATGACTCGGTAAAATTCTATAAGATCCATAGCATCTACATATATTTGCAATGTTTTTAAGGTTTTAAAATAGGTTTTAGATTATAAATTTAAATATTGAAATATTTATGGAGGATTAAAGGCGTTTTCAACGCGAATAACCAACAAGGTCCAAGGACCTGTATAGTAATGCGGACATTTTTTTTGCTTCTTTGGACTTAGCTATAATTTTAATAGCCAAAGGCTTACATTTTGTTGAGACTGTTCGTAGTAATAAAGCATTTGTTCCTATAAAATTTTTGAAATATAATTCACGCAAAGATTTTATCTATTAGATTTTATCTATGAGATTTTATCTATGAGATTTTATCTATGAGATGTATCGTTATATTCGTAGGTTCCTAAAAAGAACAAAGCTGTTTTAGTGCTATCAACTTTGCATTACACAAACGGAATAGATGTAAGTAATTTGAAAGAGAAACCTTCAGCTACGCTTGATTATAATTCGATCAAATGTGGTGTTGATGCCATGTACCAAATGTTGGGAATTTACTAGACTAAACAACTAACAAATGAAGCTGCCGTGCCCCCAAAATCACCGGGCGGAAATCGATACTAGTAAAGATTGTGCCCTGCAGAATCTAACCTCCAAAGGAAGACTTCATAAAAGTGCCGTAGATACAACACTGCACCACCTTAAAAAATACAATACACCAGCAGAAATATAAACCAAAAGTCGTCAAAATATAACAACTTATAAAATCATGTATATTCATTTGCTTTTGTAATTTATATTTACTTTTGTCTTTCAAATATAATTTCTAGATTATATAAATTTTGTTAAATGTAGTATTATTCGTGTTTTTCGTATTATTTAAAAATAAGAAAAAAACTTAAATTCTCTAAAATAATATATGAGGTCCACAGGGACCTTGTTGGTTATTGATCGTTGAAAAAATTGCTGGTTATCGGAGGGTTAAATTAGTGAAAAACAAGGATTTATTAAGAAAAAGTATTCATGTCTATTCACTTATATGTACGTATAATGTGCATTTTATTTGCATCTCCAATGTATTCTGAATACTTTACAGATAGTTTCGTTCCAGAAATCACCGATTGCCTAATTGAAATATATTTTTTTTTAGTTATTACTGTGGCTTCATTTAAACCGAACTTGTTGCCCAGAAATGTTGAGCCTTCTCTATTTCAAAGGCGATCTAAAATTTAAGTTTTGGTTTCTAAAGAAATGCTTTTACTTTATAGTTTTGTATTTGTAGTTTTAGGCGTTTTCTTTTAGGGATGAATTGATATTTCACAAAATATTAACACTTTGAAATTGCTCTGACAAGTAAATTACATATATGTATGCAAATATGCACAAAAAGGGAATTCCTATAAATTGTGATGTGAATTTGAAAAAAAAAAATCTGAACCGAAAAGATTTTGAATGTTGTAAAAAAAATTTAATTTTTTTGTTTTCAAACCATATAAAATAAAAAAGTTATGCTAAAACAATGGTGTTGAAAATTAAATAAAAAAAAATTATTTATTAAATTATAATTAAATTTCTTAACGAACAAGTTTATAACATGACATTTATGATCTCTTTATTTTCACCACTACTAGTTGCTGAAGTCATTTACCAGAAAAGCCATAGGCAAAACTTCAACCTTCTATATAAATTTGTATATAATATAAGTCATACTATTTTCAACAGTATAGTTGTTTAAAATCATACATTAATTTATTTTACATTTGTATAAATTTCTAAAGATTTTAATCTTTGAAATTATCTCAAGAACTTGAGGGTGTTTGCTTTAGTTCATAAACAGAGATATGGGAGTATTAATAGATGTCGCCACGTTTATTATCAATATTTATATTTTAAAATTTTTGCCATATTGTTTACCAGATTAAAGCGAAGAATAAACGTCAATGCTCTATATATAATGAAGCGAGCATAAACTACATTAAATTTTTAAACAATTGCTTAGAATCAATGCATCTTATAAAACATAATTGCTTCTACTGACGACAATATTTAGATGTTTATACATTGAAAATTGAAACTCATTAAATTTTCTTCATGATAGTTGGCAAATATTTGCTTATAAATATTTGTGCTAGTATGTCCACTTAATATAATAATTATTTAGTAGTAAATTGGTATTTCTAAATATTGTGGTATATGTTAATAATATTTATTGAAGATTTATAGACAAAATATTTTGTTAATATAAAGAGAATATAAAGAGAAGAGTTTCAAATCTTTGTATTTTTACACTAAACTTATTATTGGGATTTCTGTTTGCGTATGTCTAACTAAAGGCCTTAGACTGATAAAGTTTTTAATTTTAAGATTATAATTTCGCATCATTAGTAAACAGAAACGATGTGGGGAAAACCTAGGTTATGACGTTTGTTGAATGAATTTTCCAAAAATGTTTGTTATTTTAAATTCAGCACAAAAACACAGTAAAACATGCCACTGTGTAAACCACTATCAGAAATACAAAATACTGCAACTGTTGGGTTATCAAAATGTATTTAATTTTGTTGTTTTTAATTTGTGAAAATTTATAAAAAGACCAAATAAAATTTTATATTTAGAGCTAAAGTTTTATTGATTTTTATTTTGCTTAGGGATTTTAATAAGCACAACATTATTATTTAGAGATTTTTAAAATAAATTATGTTTGTGAGTTATTTCGCATTCATCAGGGTAACATTAAAATTATTTAACTGATAAGAAATACATTTTAATTTTAGAAATTGTAAATCTAAAATCATACAAAATTAACACATCTGAACACAGCATCTGAACATAACAAACTAAATATATAATTTTTAATATATTTTTTCAATAACAGTTTCTAAAATTAAGGAAACCTAATGTATTTTAAAACTATAAAACAATACACTGCTAATGCTCAGTTAATGCACATCTAACTCTCTACCTCTGCTTGCTAATTTTTTCTGAATTAAATTTTTATTTAACATTAATAAATAATTAGAATAATAAAAAAAAATACGAATGATAATAGTACAATTGCTCATACTCTCAGATTGATAATTACATGCGCAAAATTGCTTTTCTATGGACCTTATGGTATACAAACGGTACAGTTGTTGTTTTTGGCATACACATTCTTTTATAATTACTTTATATTTTATTGTTGTTTGTTAAGTTTTTCTTTGCACCGCATTCGTAATACTGTTATTTCAAATAAGGTATGTCGAAAATCCCGTGTAAAATATTTATATGTGCAAAATGAATTCTTTGACTTCCAAATGGTGCCAAATCAACATATCAGCAGATAGAGCGAAGTAATTGATAAATAATAGTACATATTAGTTATCCACTATAAGCAAATATGTATATAAGATGACATTCATCTATTTTCCAGCATATACCAAGGAAAATAGATGAATGTATGACATTGCTACATCCTAGCAAAAAAGGACGAAGACTAGACATTCTTGAAAACATGGAAATCTACAAAACGCGAACTTTTAACGGAGATATTATTAACGAACAGGTAAACACAACCTCAGATACAATTTTCACACCATTAAAACTTCTAAAACATTCTAACAAACGAAAAACACCTGCAAACGGACACACTTACCTAGCTAACAATAAAAGACAAAAATACTAAATTATCAACTGACCTCAAAATAAATATATCAGGTAACAAGCAATCTACCTGTACAAGACCATTTAAATAAACACCACCATAATGAACAATTACCTAAACTCATTACTATTTATACTAAAACAGATAATACTAACTCTCCAGTACAATTTTAAACTCGGCTTGAAAATGATGTCTTTACATCGAAAGCGCTCGCCAAACGTACCAAAACAACAGCCAGTGACGACGGTCTTCACCGAAAGGTATGACAACAGAAAATAAATTGCTTGACAAATCCAGATGACTACGTTATTAATAAACGTAGCGGCCGGATATGCACTATTGATGATAGAGGAGAAAACGGCACATACAGAAGTTAGCAACTAATATCCACATGAGTTGCAAGCAAATAAAAGTGCAACTTGGTCTAAGTATGACTAAACAACGTGTTCGTCAAGTAATAAGACAATATTTAGACCTTAAATATGAGTAATGAGTGCCTAAACCATGTCTAGAAAAACCGGCATAAAAATGCACAAGTGGTATAAGTGTGAAATTCATTGACAAAAAAGTGTAATTTAGATGGACCAGATGGTCTTCACAAATATTAGATGGATGTAAGACCCCCACGGGAAGCATGCCACAAACGGTGCAGGATCGTTCTTGGTATGGGCGTAATTTTTTATCAAGAAGGGAGCCTAATATAGTCCTTGTGCTAGGAAAATTTAAGGCAGAAGTCTACATAGATCTGTTTACAAAGCGAATGCCTGATTTTGCTGGTGACTTATATACTTATATTATCAGAAGGATAATGCACCGATCCAAGTGGTGAAGAAGATAAAGGCTTTCTTTAATTTTCGACAAATTCGTTTGTTCGAGTGGAATGCTTTAAGCCCAGACATAAATCCCATCAGGCATCTATTGTGAATACATTCTGCCAAAATGCATGCATCTTCAAGCTATATGGCAGCTGGAAAGAGCTAAAAAAAGCCCTATTGGTTGAATGGGTCAATATTCATGTGACTCTGGTGGAATCAATGCCCCGTGGGGTCAAATTGGTCAGGATATACAAGAGAAACACAACCTCTTATTAACATATATAAAACTTTTTGTTTCTAACTAAAATAATATTATTGTGATGTCTAGTTAATCCGCTACTTACCAGAGGTCCCTCTAAAACCACTTGGAGGTTTTGAAAAAGCCTTTCAGGACGATCATTGTTGCACTCCAAAGGAAATGTAGGTCATGACTGCTCCTCCTTCTTCTTATCTACATAACAGAAACACCACTAGAGATACTCTTTCCTCCATATATACGTCCATTCATACAGTTCCCCGTAATGATACCCACTAGAAGCAATAGCGATATTTTGCCGACAGCCAGCAGGACATTCGTCCTTAAAGTGAAGGCCAACAGACATAGACCACCTGCAAGCACCTATTTATGTCTACCTTAAAATCCTACTATATTTTGTTCGTTATGTGAATATGGTTATTTGCCCCAGGAAAATATAATTTATTGTACATTACCAGAATCGCATGCATTTAATGTTTAATATTTAGTGTAGCCTGGAAATATAAGAAATTTAAAATAATGTAAAGAGATCCATTATATTATGACCTTGAAAGAGATCTAAAAACTGTTGAACAAAGTATAGTCTCTTTTTCTGTCTCAAATATTTAAAATTTATAATAAGCAAGCTGCTTCAAATGTTGATAAAATTTATCATTTTATTTGACTGTCGTATAACCTTTATTTATAAAAGCAAAATGTAGCTTTGAATATAAAAAAATGAAAATTTTCAATTTTTAACAAATAACAAATATTTAATCCAGGTCTGAATCTGAGCTGATTAAAAATTTAAAAAATTCGGTTTTTAAATTTCAGCTGGGGTTTTGTAAAAATTTTATCTTTTCTCTGGATTTTTATATTTACAAATAATGTAATTAATTATATTGATGATGTTTACATCTAAAACACCAATCCATGGCAGAATAATACAAGGTAGTGTTGATTTTACAACAAAAAAAAAAAAACACACATTTCTTTTTTGATAGATTTTTAACTTGTAGATGTCAAAAACAGCCGACAAGGAAGCACGGAAAAAGTATTAATTTAATTACTCAAATAATTTTTTAAGTTTGTTATTTTTGAATTAAAAAAATATGTTTAAAACTAATTTTGAATTGTCAAATAGTTATTTTAAAATACAAAATTACGTGAAAATAAAAACATAAAAAAATACAAAACCACTTTTTATGTATTAAATATGATAACTACGAATGTAGCAAAACAAGAATGTAATAGCAACTTTGAAAGACTATAAATTAAAGAAATATTTATTTATGTATGTTGTACTGGAAAAATCAAAGTAATTCAGTATTTCTTTAAGGCAAAAAAAAAAATATATAACAAACATTTTTGTCATCAGAAGAAAATAAATAACAGGCTGATAAGAACACTAATAATTAACAAGATGTTCTAAATAGTTCAAAGCGCTTTCATCCCGTAAATTGTTTTCGTATTACTTTTTTTATAGAAACAAAATACTGAATCAATTCCACTTCCGAAAGGAATTTAGCACTTCGACATGTCTGATACATTTATAAAGTGGAAATAAATAATCAATCCACATATTAGGTCAAAAAATAACAAGGGTAAAAAACAAAGCTAAATTAGATGCGTATAACGATTGTTTAAACTGTAGAAAAGCAAGCCAACTAAAATATAAATTATCTAATTGGGTAATTTCCTTTAACATACCCAATGATGATTGTCATACCCAATGTCGATTGTCGCACCATAAAGAAGACTTTTAGCTAAATTACACGATGATATTTTTCATGAAATCAGTTGCATGAAACCGGTTTTGTGTTGGCAACAGGTGTAGAGGGGAAAGGAAAAACAAGAAAGTTCAAAAGAGAATTGAAAAAATTTCGTAAAACGATTTCATGGTGTAAGTTACGTATTTAGTAGGCACAAATGCAGATTTGTTTATATTTAATGTTTACACTTTAACATGACAATAATTATCTTCAAATGTTAATTAATTTTAATAATTTTTTAAAAGAAGCTTGAATTGGATTGTACTTTCTACTTGGAAACCATTGTTACTCAATCAGACTGTATTTCAAGCAAATTTTAAAGCAATAGAACTGTATTGCAAGGCTTGAATTCAAGTTTATCAACAATGTAATGTTCAACTTGAATTCTAGATCCCTTAGCTTTGGTTTGCGATTGATGTAATAGAAGTATGATAAATGTATGTTGAACACAGCTTGATTTACATTTGCTTTCAAGCTGTCACTGCTTTTTCTCCACTTTCTTTTGGAAATAAGATATTTTTGCGGAATAAAAGTATCCTATATTGTTAAAATCCATCTAGTTGTTTTTATGTGACAGGAACGCAAAAGAAAAGTAGACAGACACACAGGCATACAGACGGAAATGATTACTATTAATAATGATACTATTTGATTATATGTATAGATTAATACAGACAGAAAGTGTAAAATTGCAAAATTCATTGAAAAATGCAAAAAGTCCATACGTCATGTTTATAGCCATACAAAGTTAGCATAATGAAGAAGTAAGCGTCACAGAAAATAAAAAATAAAAAAAAACTAAACGGACATCACTGCAATCCATTCACATGTATTTGTTTGTTGTTGCAATTTAGCATTTTTCATAACAAAAAATACACAAACGTAGACAAAGTTTGACAGCTACAAAAGAAAACAAACGAAGGAAAAAAATTCAGCTGTTCAACTAACAATACCATGTATTATTCTGGCAGAAACCACCAGAACTAGATTGATGCGAAGAATCAATGCGATTCAGAAAATGTATTAAATTCTGCTTGTGTCTAACATAAAATTTTCTCATTTTTACTTTTAAATTTAACACCTAATTTTAAAAAAATATTCTTTCAATGAATTAAAGCCTGACTTTGAATACATAACTTTAAAAGGAATTGAAATAATTTTTACGTTCTTAAATATTTTGAGAATTTTGAGAATTTTTCTGTTAAACGATTAAAGGAATAATTAAGAACTCATGAACTTTTGTGAAGTTGCATTTTTTCATTACATCAATGGGATTTTTAATAAAATTTTGATTTAAAATTTGACAAATTCCTAAACTATAACCATTAATTTTATAGTTTTCTATTTGTAATCTTTCAGAAAATTATAAAAATACAACATATTTTTAAACAAAAGCATTTTATAGAAAAGAGAAAGATTTTTTGTGCAGAAAGTCATACATTTTTTTTAATGTCCCCACAGTATCATGGCATTAGCATTGTGATCTTATAGTAGATTAAAAAATTAAATAATAAAAAAATAAATGATGATAATAAAAAAATAAATGACGAAAAGAAAAATAAACTTTTAATAAACACAAAATCTTCTTCTTAACAAAATAATTACTCTACTCTTGCGTAAATTACCTAAACTTGTTTTGCATTTATAGCGTTTAAAATCTGTTAAAATGTAGGTGTGGTTTTGGATTTAGTTTCAAGTTAATGCACTACAAGCTTTTGCAGCTTTATTTCTCATTCTGTAATTATATACACAGACGTACATGTTTTGTTTATTTAATGAGATATAACAAATCATTTTATAACAGATTTTATTAATTAGATGTAATTAATAGATTATTCCAATTAGCCATCATGACATGGGAAAACAATATAACAAGTATTATTTTTTTGCTAAATAATCTATGTTTTTTCATACCTAAAACCCACAAAGGTGGAATAAATAACTGATATATACAAGAGCATCTACCCTATGCACTAAGCAACAAGTATTGTTTTATCGAATATAGTACAGTTTGTTTTCGTCTCACGATACAATTTCAATTAATACTAAATTAAATTTTCAAAAGAATTACATTTTTTTAAATACTCAATAATACATAATATTCGTAGAATCAGTATTACGTTATCAAAGAATTCTGCATCTTTTTCCCCAAAAATGTGTGCAGTTTCACTTCGACTAATAAAAAATTTATTAACTCAAGTAAAAACAAAATCAGAATGATTTAATTAAATTAAGTAATAAGCGATAAGGTTTTTTTTATTTATTATAAATTCCCACAGTGAGCAATAATGATTAAAACTAATATAGAAAATATATTTAATTATTTATTAAACCAGTTGCAGTTGGCTAAGCTTTAACACTCTAAGTGCTATAACAAATTGATGTTCGTTTTGGGATTTTAATTTGAATAATAAAATAATATAAATAAAATCTACTTCAAGTAACAATTTTGTATGAAAATTTTGTCTTAAAGTACACTTAAAGTAGACTTTATTTATTTTATTTATTGCATAAGGGCATTATTGTCTACGAATAATTATATAAAGTTTGAGTTTTTTTTTATTTTATTTTTTCACGATATACATATGTAGTATTGAAGTTATATAAATTAATTCAAGTCGTCTTATTTTATTTAAATTGTAAATTATAAATAAAGTTAATTGAATTTTTTCTTCATATTTAAATTTATTTAAATATACTTATAAAGCTGGTGTCAGACAATAAAATTGTATGTTTTTTATTTACGTATTAATTTACATATAGTCGTTAAAATATTTAATCATTCAATTACACATTTTATTTATGTTTATATTCAATATTACGTATTTATTCACATACTCATTTGTGGGTCATTGTTTTAAATCTTTATGAATTTTCGAGTTTTTTATATAATTATTCGAAAAATTGAATTTTGACACCTTTGATTTTTTTCTATACTTGAAGCTGAGGCAGTGCCCCGTAGCTGATTTCCATAACACCATATAGATTTGACAATCGCTTTGTACAATAAATACAAAAGTAAGTAAGTAAGTACAAAACAAGTAAGTTGTGAAATTAAATTAAAATAAACTATCTTTTTTCTTTTTAATATTAAAAATCCATTACTAATTAATTAATATTTTTTAAATTAATAAATTAATTATTTAGGCTTGAGTTCTTAATTATAAAGAGATAAAGAAAAATTAGATACCAGCAAAGCAGAATGAATTTTCTATACAGCTACGTCCGTCATCAGTACTCTTCGTATCGATCTACCCGGTAGTTTCAATTGTTAATAATCAAAAATATACATTTGTAAAATAAAAAATATCTAATTGTTGTTAATTGCTAACCAAAGGATAGCTAATAGCAAGACAGATATATACCATTTTCAAATAAAAGAAAATATATAAAGAGAATAAAATAAAGAAAAATATTTACTTGGTAGTATAATTTAAAAAAGAAATAGAGCTTACAAGTGTAAAACAATTTCAAAAAGCTCTATCTCCTATGAAATATAATGTAAAATTAAAATTTCTCATATTCTATTTCTTTGATAAGTTTGTTTAAATAGAAAATTAATAACAATTGAAACTACAGGGTACATCGATACGAAGAGTACTGATGACGGACGTAGCTGTCTAGAAAATGCAATATGTTCTGCTGGTATCTAATTTTTCTTTATCTCTTTATAATTAAGAATTTAAGCCAAAATAATTAATTTATTAATTCAAAAATAGTTCAAATAAAATTCATATAATATTTTTTAAAGATATTCGTGTTTTGGTGATTGGAGTTCTATTTTGATGATCACAGATACTATCCCCACATGGATATTATTATACAAAAATAAATTTTTCAGTCTAAATTAGACCTACAATTCTTTTATATATCTTACCTAAAATGGTTGACTCTAAATAAGAAAAAATATTGCGAACTTTCTTAGCTATTGACAAATAATTTTTTATAATTTGTCTGATTTGTATAAGTTTAATGCTTTAAAAAAGTACTAGTCAACCAACATTTTATTCTTACTCAAATTTTTTACACTTTTCGCTCCCTCTAACACGCCTATTACAATATTTTTAATGTAGAGGGAATGTTAAAGCAGAGCACTTCCTTAATGGGTGCCTTTTCAATGCCTTTTGCAATAATTAATGTGTGCTGAATTTTACCTTTTGTGTTTTATTGTTCATACAAACGCAGATTAAAAACATGGTTATGATATGGTCAGAAGAACCATCTAATGTTCTCTGTAACAATAAATGGTTGCGATATACAACTTATAGTTGTGTTAATCATTACTGTGGTCAGGACAAAAAGTTTTTGTTACTATTTCATCATTTCAATTGGTAACTACACCCAAGAAATGGAACATAGTTGAATTGAACTATATCATTTTCAAACCACATGCAAAGTTTTATTGATATTCTAAAATAATATTGTATGTATAACCACATATCTAATCATAACTAGTAAACTAGTTATGATTAGTTTACTGTGGTTAGAGTAGGACTTAAAACAAACTAATAATTTTGGGTTCCGAACTATGTTTAGTACAACTTTAAAAATTCAAGTTATTAAAATGTTAATGTCTTATGGTGCATGCATAATTATTTTTTATACTAGAGCATAGTACTAAATACCCTGTAGTGTTTGCCTATAACATTTAGAAGAGAAGGCAAAATTCTTCAAATTCGCGGCATTTAGGGGTCACCCTTTTATTTTTCTTAAATTTATTTTCAATTTTTGTTGTTACAGTAGATAATGTAAAATATAATATGTTAAAATGTTATGTGGCAGCCAATCTATATGCATGTATGTATGTATGTATGTATGTATGTATGTATGTATGTATGTATGTATGTATGTATGTATGTATGTATGTATGTATGTATGTATGTATGTCAACTAAAAAAATATTTGTTATATTAAATTTAACGAAATTTCTTCTACTTTATAGCTCGTTGTTCATTTATATATTAGCCGTTTTCTTTGAAAGTGCTGTAAGTGTATTTTATTTAATATGGTGATATTTAAGGTTTTACATTTTAATAATGTTAAAAATAAGGATACATGTTTTTACACTAGTTTTGGATCTTTTTAAATATTAAATTGATTTAAATTTATAATGTAATAATTTTTTAAGTGTGATTAATAAAAATTTATACTTTTGATAACTTAAAAATGACGTACACCACTTTCAAAGTCAGCAAAAAGTAAAAATCCTACATTTACAATTAGCTACGGGATCTCAATTTTTGATTTTATTATTTGTTTTTTTATACGGGACAAATTTATACATGTTATAAGTATTTGTTGCTATAGCGGCCACAGGTATAAACCTTCTGTGAAAATTTCAAGAGTCTACTTATTATGGTTCAAAACTTAGGCCATATACATGCAAATAATATCACTATCGGAACACCCTTTAACTTTTAGGATTATATTTTATACTTGTTTATGTAGCTAACTAAGTTTTAAATGTATGCCTCCTACAGTTCAAGGAATAAACACATATATGTGACTAGCACGTTTCTATAGAACACCCTGTAAGTTTTAGTATTTGTTGCTATAGCGGCAATAGTTATACATAATCTGTAAAAATTTCAAGAGTCTACCTATTACGGTTCCAGAGATAAAAGGCGCTGACAGACCATTTGGGTATGGAACCCTAAAAACAATAACCGTTTGAGCTTATATACGCACGTACATAGGTCATGTCTGGAACAGGCGTGGATTCTCTTGTCTAGCTCATACACTCCTAAGTACAAGTATAAACTAAATATCTAGGATATGTCTGGCAGAATATCACATTCCATAATATAACATTCTAGAAAGTCTACGTGATCAGTTCTTTTATATAGTTGAAGCCTTAAAGTGTGTGTTCAAATAGTGTAGTCCCACAAAATTTTACAGAGTTGAATAAATAAAGTGATATAATTAGCAATTAACAGGACCAAACAAAGAAATAAAACATAAAAATATTTACATATATAAAATATATAAAAATGTTATTTTAAAGTATGATCTGAATGCTTTGTTATAAATTTTTGTGCTTTGGGTACAAAATGGGTTAATTTTTATTTTATAACATAAATGATCGATTCGCAATTTTAAATTTCATTTGTGTCAAGCTTTTCACAATGAAAACAAGTAAAATATTTCTTCTCGCTCTATTAAATTGTTTAATACAACTGATTCCCGTTTATTGTGGCAGTGACGAATTAATAGAAAGTTGGAAAAAAATTAATACAAACTATGAAAACGATATTCATCAAAGCTTCAAAATCTATGGCAAGATAAAGGATGAACAACGTGCTTTGGCCGAATTACGCATCATAGTGGAACGACATTTGAGAACAAAAAATGCAGAACTGCTGGTCAACGCTATAAGTTCGAATAATATTTCGATGCCTGCAGATAATGTAAAAGAAATATTAAGAGAACTCAATGAAAACTATGATAATAAAATGATTGAGGGAATATTAGCTGAAGCTTTAAATGAAATTATTTTAAGCAGAGAATTGCCCACATTGCCCGATATGTTATGGAGAATTTATCAAGAAAATGATACAAAATTGTTTGACCTAATGCTGCGTGCTCAATTGCAGCTTTACAATAATTTTGGTCAAAGACATCACACTGATGTAAAGAAATTTTTACTTCATTTCACCAATATATTGTATAAAATTAAGCAGGAAAGTTTATATAACACTGTGGATCTAAGTTTAAAATTAAAGGTCCAAAATATAGTGGAACAGTTGCCTCTCGGTTTAAAATATTTGTACTTTATGCCCTATTTTTGCCTTTTAAATATTAAATATTCAACTTATATTTACACCGCTATTGATACAAAAGTTGATCCACTTAGTCGCTATATTTGGCTGTGGCATGACAGGAGATCAATGGATGATACAGGCTACATAAAAGCCGAAGTTGAGGAATTCAATGAAAATAATGAAATGCAACTCAATGTCCTTCTTAAGGGTACAAAATATCAAATGTATTACTACATGATGCCGAACACAATGAAGTTAGCCGGTTGGGATTCTACTGATGCTCCCTTAAATAACATTTGGAATATTGAATTCTTAGATGATGATCGTGTGGTATTTTCCCAAAATGAATATTTAATGTGTGCCGTGGAAAATCATGACAATGATAGACGTAATGTTGGTGGTCGGAAGAAGGGAGAAGTTTCTTCAATGAGTCCTGAATGTCAGTGGCGTTTGGGACAATGCCTATTTAAATGATTTGTTTAAATGGTAAATTTTATAAAAAAAAGTGGCCAATTTATTGGCTTTGGTGTTAAACATTAAATTTTCATTTAAATATATTCTAAGTGCAAATGTAAAAATAAAAATGCGAAATTGCAAAGTTTCTGCTTTTTAACTCAGTTATATTTCAATAGTCTTTAACAGATAGAAGACTGTGTTCAAATAACTTACAGGTATTTTATTCTAAACCTTATGATGGTCTATTTATCCAAATCGAAAGTATCGGATGAGTTATGTTGAAATATACTAATGTGAAGGGTTAAATAATATTTGCATTACTCATTAAAAAATATATTGAAGTGACAGAAAAAATAAAAGTAAATTCTTGTTAATAACGTTAAATTTCAATACATTCCATTTTTAAAGGAGAATTTCTCTACGAAACACTGCAAGTAAAAACTCAACAAAACAACCCAATTTTTTCCATAGACAGATTGATAGTGCGGTTTTGTTTCCCGCCAGAGACTATGAGTATTTACAAATTACGAAAATAGTCTTAATTATGTTAAAATAAACTAGTAAAAGTAATACATGGTTGTGCCTTAACAGAACAATCAAAATTGCTTGGAGAATTTGCCAGTTTTTTTTTTTGTAAATTTTCGGTTTTAAAAAAATTTCGCTTTTTTAAATTTCATTTATTGTTTATCTAAATATTCGATATTTGCTTGATTTTTAATTTAATTTGTGGATCTAAAATAATTGGATTGTATAATATCAAATTTCGGTGAACATTTCTATTTACAAATTTAGATTTTTTAATAAATTATGGATTTCTTAGTGAAAGTCCTTTTTTATGCAGAATTTTTAAATTTTTTTTGTAATGTTCAACTTATTTACAGGATTGTCAGATATGGCGATTTCTCGCCAAACGTGACGTTTTCCAAACTTATTTTATATTTATATATTATTGTTATTTATATTTCTTATATTGAAGCTATAATAATGTATTGCTTATCATATGCATTTTAAGATGATTTTAATGAAAAATGATTTTTAAGATGATTTTAAATAAAAATCTTGCAATTTGTCACACAAACAAAATTCTTAAATTTTCACGATTTTTTTCCTTATTAATCATTATTGAAAATATTACCACTTTTTAATTTTAAAGATTATTTTTACGTTGTTATCTCTACTAATTTACATAAGTTTTGTACTTGATGCGCTGGTAATGCCAATGCATTTTTTTACTTTAAATGTTGGTAATTCCCCCGTAGAAAGAGAGCTCTCAACTCTAATGCGAAATAGTTTTTCTTGATGATATAAATTAAGTGATTTCAAACAAGTCATTTTAAATTTTATCATTAATTGATCTGTAGTATTATATAAATTTAATTCTCATAAAATATATTTCAAAAAGAACAGGGTGACAAATTCCTTGAGGATCAGTAATCATTGATCATTTAAAATTCAATAAAATTTTATATATTATAGACGAATTTATATGAATTTTATTATTATTTATTTATTTATTTATTTATTATAGACTAATTTTAACAAAAAACTATTTTAGCGATTTTGGCAATATTTCAAATCGATTTTGGAGAAATAGATACAAAAACCGACAACCCTGTTTGTCTACCCAAAATTTTTATATGTATTGCTCCTTTTAAGTTAACTGATCATATCTAAAAAAATCAAACTTTACAAAATATTGTTGAAAGCCAACGATGATGTTATAATTTTGGTTTAATTTTTGTTTGTAGCAGTGAATATTGAACGTATTAGTATGTACGTAATTAAATAAAATATGAGTATGTGTAATGATAAGTGAGTTTAATTACTTAGCTATCAGGTGTTTGATATATTTTTGCACATGTTGACATTCGTTTATTAAAAACATAAGATTGCACAGATACTTAAAAAGTTATAAGAGGTGCACAAAAATGAGCTCAAAGTGCAATATAAAATATCAGATGCTGACACATTTTGGTTTTGCTGGTTGTCCAAGGCTTTCATTTAGTTCACCGTTTGCTGAAACATAAACTTCAGCTATTTCAGACATTTTACGAGTAATGAAATCGTATTTAAAATTACATTATGTCAGTTAAAATATTTTGATTTTACCAGCATTTAAATGTGTTTTATTTCTAGTAATTTTGCTTACCAAAGACAGCCGCTTAATATCAGCTGAAGCTTCACTGTCTTACTCATTCAGACAATTTAAAAAATCTGACTTATAAGTACTTATTTTCATATTGTGTTCTAAGCAAAAGTTCTAGTGTAGGTTGTACCTGTCGTCTTGTATTCTGAGCTTCTCCGAATTTTACTTATACCCTAATATCCCTTGAGTTTAAACGGCTCGTATGTAAATTATTTTTTCTGAAAAGGAAAAACAAATAATTTTGGAAAAATAATTTATTTATTTTGATAGTTTTTGAATATTATTTCCATATAGAAAAAAGAAATAAAAAATGTCGATTGGTTTTGTAAAGTTACCAATATCTTTTATATTTTAATCTAAAAAATGCAGTTACGCCACTTTTAAAATAAACCTCTCATTTGTATTACAAAGATTTTTCTTTATATCGATTATTTCTATATTTAACTGACTTAAAAAAAAAGAAGAAGGTTATCAGTTCGTCTGAATGTTGCTTTTTTATGTTTGTGCCCGCAGAACTCAGTCATTTCTGAACCGATTTTAAAAATTTTTTAATAGAAAGGATATGCTTACAGATTGGTCCCATATTAAAAGAAGTTCAGAATATTGTATGGGGTGTCCCCATACAACATACGTATCTTTTACGTGTATAGCTGCCAATAACAGAAATTAATAAAAAAATAAATTTAAAAATTAAAGGGTGTCCCCATATGTGACGTCAATTTAAATATATGAACCATTTAAAGCATTGTAGACAATCACTTGAAAATTGGACAGAATGTCCAATATTTATAATCAGAAATTAAATATTTATAATTAGAAGTTAAAGGGTGTCCGAATAGTTGATGTAATTTGATATATATTGCAGATCTTTTGAACCGTAACAGAGAGACGGTTGAAATTTACAAAGAACCTGTATATCTAAATCTATAGTAACATCAAGTATATAATTTAAATTTGGAAACTAAAGGGTGTCCCTATTATTGCCTATAATTACCTATCTAGCCCTATCTCTTGAACCTTTATAGACAAACACTTGAAAATTAGACAGAATCTCCACTACTGTGTCCCGTATAATAACATTTATAAATATTTAAAATTATAAAGGTTGTCTCAATAGTTGATGTAAATTGATGCACATGGCCAAACTTTTGAACCGTTTTAGACAGACATTTGAAATTTACAAAGAATCTGTCCTTTAAAATAAGTGTTTAACTTAAAATTGTACATTAAAGGGTTGTCCTTAGGTGATATTGTTTAACCTTTATGGCCCTATCTTTGGAACCGTTACTTTTTATTACCGTGTGAGTAATAATAAGTGTAACAAAATAGAGGGTGTCCTCATATCTGACGTAATTTGTCGTATATGGCTTTATCTGCTGAACCGTTATGGATAGACATTTGAATGTACAGAACGTATATTACTATGTCCGTTAGAGCAACAAGTATAAAAGTATTTGATTTGAGTACTAGTTCTTACAGATTACTTCCTTTGACATTTTTAGTTCAGAATTGATGCACATATATTTGTTTTGTAGTCCGTTTTTTTCTCCAGAATTATGGTGCCTTTAATTTTTATTTGCTAATCTAAAGACAACCCAGTAAAGTCATACAGAGAATGCAGAAAAATGGAAGCAGAAAATGTATTGTAACCTGTTAGTGTCCAAAATGATAATAAGATTTATAATTCTTTTTACAAAATAATTATCTAATTCGAAGAATAATTTGTTCTTTAAAATAACTGATTAATGAAAAAGTCAACATGATGTCAAAAAACCAAACATTTAATTATGAAAAATTTAATTTAAATCAGTTCAATTTCCAACACCTTAATTTCATGTTTATTCCTTGTAAAAAAATGCTTTGTTTAAGTTTTCTAAATATATTAAATTTATCTGCGATATCTATCTTGACAACACTTTTTTTTCGTATTTCAGTAAGAAAACAAAATTTACATAAACTTTGCAAAGCAAACATAAATTTTAAGCTTCTTTAAGTATGCAAATTATTGTGTATGTAGATAAGTACTTTAACATACTTTTGGAGTAGCAAATATTTTCATATTAAGCGTATCAATGTTTGCGTAAGTAATCAATTTTCAACGTTAAAGTAAGAAAAATGTTGAAATATTTACATAAAATGTACACACATCCATTAACACTGTTGTTATTTTAAACACACATGCACATAAACCGCCATGCTATTGCAAAAATTTTAAAAAAATACCTCAAAGACGAAACGTAAAAAAATTACATGCTGAGTAGACAACAAATTTCTTAAATTAAATTTGCATAATAAATTAGCATCACTTAATGTTGAAAAATATACTTGTAAATACATCTATAAGGAATGCGGTTTCTAAGAAAGGATAGAAAATATAGTTTAATAAACAGGAGAAAGTTATTAAAAGAAATTCAAAAACAAATAAAAATTACATGTTAAACCATGTTACATTTTATGCCACAATGTTTTTCTTGTGCCCCGTAACAAAAATTCTAAAAACGGCGTCAGAATTTCCTTATTGATACCATTAAAAAATAGAAAAAAAGAGCAGACTAATACATAGCAAATTCATTGATGAACTCAACCCGAAATAGTTCTACAGTATCTATAGCATTTCTTACTCTTTTTAACCGACTTCAAAAAAAGAAGGAGGTTATCAATTCGTCTGAATGTTGCTTTTTTATGTTTGTGCCCGCAGAAATCAGTCATTTCTAAACCGATTTTAAATTTTTTTTCTTTATTAGCAAGGAAATGCTTACAGATTGGTCCCATTTTAAAAGAAGTTCAGAATTTTGAAAATTAAAGGGTGTCCCCATACAACATACGTATTTTTTACCTGTATTATGAACCGTAAAGGGCACCCTTTTAAAATTTTAAAAAACTGCACATTACTATAGCTGCCAATAACAGAAATTAATAAAAACAATAAACTTAAAAATTAATGGGTGTCCCCATATGTGACGTCAATTTAAATATATGAACCATTTGAACCATTGTATACAAGCACTTGGAAATTGGACAGAATGTCCAATATTTATAATTAGAAATTAAATATTTATAATTATAAGTTAAAGGATGTCCCAGTAGTTGATGTAATTTGATGTATATTGCAAAACTTTTGAACCGTTACAGAGAGACGGTTGAAATTTACAAAGAACCTGTATATCTAAGTCCTTTATAACATCAAGTGTATAATTTAAATTTAGAAACTAAAGGGTGTCCCCATAATTGATATAATTTTACCTGTGTAGCCCTATCTTTTGAACCGTTATAGACAAACACTTGAAAATTAGACAGAATCTCCACTACTATGTCCCGTACAATAAAATTTATAAATATTTAAAATTATAAAAGGTGTCTCAATAGTTGATGTAAATTGATGCATATGGGCAAACTTTTGAACCGGTTTAGACAGATATTTGAAATTTATAAAGAATCTGTCCTTTAAAATAAAAGGGTGTCCGAAGGTGATATTGTTTAACCTATATATCTTTGGAACCGTTACTTTTTATTACTGTGTCAGTAATAATAAGTGTAATAAAATAAATGTCTCCATATATATGTATATGGCTTTATCAGCTGATCCGTTATGGATAGACATTTGAATGTACAGAACGTAAATTACTATGTCCGTTAGAGCAACAAGTATAAAAGTATTTGATTTGCCTACTATTTTTTGCAAATTACTTTCTTTTAAATTATTCGTTTAGAATTGATGCACATATATTTGTTTTGTGGTCGGTTTTTTTTTGCAAGAATTATTTGATATTAATAAAGAAGTAAAGAACTACAATATAAAACTCTGTTGCTTGGTATGCAGTGAATTATGCTATGATCTTAGAACAAACTCTAATTTTTTGCTGGAAAATAGCTAAATATATATATGTATGTATAACCTTGTTGATTCTTCATTTTAATTCGATTTTTTTAATATCGTATTTAAGTAAAACGTAAGTATAAACCAAGTTTTATTTTGTCATCAGTCGTCAAAGACAATAGATGATTGAAATAAAATATCTCGTATTTTATTATCTGAGTTTGATTTGGTTAAATAGATAATAATTACAGCTAAATACTCAACGCAGACTTATATGAATAATGCTGAAGAACGATGTTGCGGTCATTCTACTATTGGCAATAAATTTTTTTTCCAATTTGTTGAGAGTAGTTAGGGAGAATAATAGCACTTAATTCTAATTTTAGCAATTCAGTTTTATGTCAATAAATGTATACATACATATACTAAAATAGTAACTCATTCCGAATGTCTTTACGTGAGTCTGTCTGCTTTTCTTTTGCGTTCGCATCACGTAAAAAGTACTAAGGAGGTACCTTAGCATCCTGATTCCAAAATATAGAATACTTTTTTTCCGCAAAAATATCTCATTTCTAAGAGAAAGTGGAGAAAAAGCAGTGAAAGTAAGCAATTTCCGGTTAAAAGGTACTGAAATTTTAAACACGGTTGCGCACATTTAATTTTTGGGAGTGGTATTTTTTAAACAAAATTGCGCCAATTGAATAAAATTTGTATTTTTACATTGTAGATTTACACTGTTAATAAAGTATTTTACAATAATTTTTTTGAATTTTTTATATATTTTAGAATTTTATTTAGGGATGGGTACCTTTATATAAAGTACCATAACTGAAGCATTATAAAAGTAAAAGTCTTAAAATTGATGTGGGATACTTTCAAAGCAAAATCAAGCATGCCCACGATGTGGTGGGCACAGCAGTTAAATAAAGTAATAAAAAAGTGCAGTATTTTATTGTATACAGAGGAACTAAATATTTACGAGAGCCGAAGGCTTCGATTGCTTGTAGTCTCCTTGTTTTCGTTATATGATGTGATTTATATAATAACATTTATTATGTATACATATATACTAGGTCTGTTCAAAAGAAAAGGGGATTTTTGAATTTTCGCGGGCTGTGTGCATTCTATTACCAACTTCTGGCCGCTTCCATTGCGATGATTGGTCCTTGGTTTTGACGTTATAATCATATACTAATATTTCGTCACCACTTATAACCCTTTTGAGCAAAGCTGGATCGTCGTTGATTTCAAAAACTCCTGAGCGATACTAATGCGTCGTTGGTTTTGCTCAAAATTGAACTATTTTGGAACAAACTGCTTGTCACACGTTTCATGTCCAAAACATTCGAGAAAATTGCATGGCATGAGTCGATTAATATGCCAACATCATTTGCAACTTTCCTAATAGTGATTCAACGGTTTTCGAAAACAATTTTTTAAACTTATTCACTTGTTGACGTGGTTGCAACTCCAGGACGCTCATCATCGCCGAATGTCACAGTGTCTTGGAGCCCCTTATTCCATTTTATCGCAAATTCTAATACATATTCTTTGATATATATTTTTTTTATAAGTCAAAAATCTAAGAACACACACAAACATGACAACAACAAACTACAAATCCAAATTGTCTGATAATGCCGACATATAAATTTTTTGTTGTTCGTTTTTGAGCGTGAAAAATATATATAAAATTTTAGATTTCTCATTAATGACAAGTATCAGGAATGTTGATTTTTGAATGTTCATAAATGAAAAATTCTGAACCCTGCATAAAATGTTTTGGCTAAAATTTTCTAAGACTACCGTTTTACTTATTGTTATACCAGCCTCCAGAATCAAGTGCCATGAAAATATTTTGTGTTTGAACTCCTGCGTAGGTAGCAGAAGTATTTATAGAAATGAGAACCTAATTTGCATATTCCAAGTATTTTCATGGTTACACATTCGGTTAAATAAGAAAGGCTTCTTCTCTCTACGGAAAGGAAAAAAAAACTTTAATATAAGAAAAATAAACTAAAAGGCAACAATCAAAAACAGTTATGCTTAACAACAATGGAAGAATTAAATACAATATATAATATTACATATGCACATAACGGTATGTAGATATACATAAGTTATGAGTAAATACATGTACGAGTATGTTTAAAACCAATTTGCGAAATATTATCCTGCGTTGAAGAATATATTATAAGCAAACGAACATAAACCAATTGGGATCCACTTCAAGCTAAAGAGAAATCCAACAAATAATTTTAAAATAGGACTTAGAAAAAAACTATACGAACATAAACTAAATTCATATAAAACTGTCTCCTAAGTGTTCAGCAGGTCAGGTACTTGTGTGTATTTTATACGTTCACTTAAGAATCATTAGATATTAATTTTCAGATTCCAATATATTTTTATATTTGCGTATGGCAAATTGCCTGTTTAAAAGGGGAAAAAGATTTTTTTTGTTGCGTTTTGTGTTAGCTCGGTAAGTATGAATAGCAATCGATATAAAAACTAAGAAAATTTAATATAAATTTCTTATACCAAAGTCATTTTTTTTTACAAAATCCGTTTTTGAAAAGTTTTAATTTTTTAAATTAAATATTTGACTAGTGAAAGGAAAACAATATTTTCTATAGTTTTTCTACGAAATCCTAAACTGATTTATTATTTAATTTATGTTTCGTAATGCGTGAAGTTTTTGAGAAATAATATTGAATGATAAGCAGCAAGTTTTTAAAAAATTGGCAATAATTTGCTTGTTGTTGCTCTAGCCAACTTTAAGTTGGCAAGGAGTGTTTTTGTAAACATCGAATATAAGATAATACAATAAATTAATTATTTAGGCTTAAGTTCTTAATTATAAAGAGATAAAGAAAAATTAGATACCAGCACAGCAGAATGCATTTTCTAGACAGCTATGTCCGTCATCAGTACTCTGCGTATCGATCTACCCGGTAGTTTTAATTGTTATTAATTTTCTATTTAAACAAACTTATCAAAGAAATAGAATATAAGAAATTTTAATTTTACATTATATTTCATAGGAGATAGAGCTTTCTTTTAAATTGTTTTACACTTTTAAACACTATTTCTTTTTAATTATACTACCAAGTAAACATTTTTCGTTATTTTTGTTCTCTTTATATATTTTCTTTTATTTGAAGATGGTATCTTGAATCTACAAAGTAGTTCCTATAATATTATCTTCAACAGCACTCATACCGAAAGCAACTGTAACAGTAATGAAGTCCCTGGCGTTAACATATACCTAATCGATGAAATGCAGAAGGCAGTTATCTTAGACAACTGTAGGCTCATCAGAGAAATTTTGGAATAGGAGGGAAAAATTCAGTGATTTATTTATTTAGTGAATAAAATAGTTCGTAAGGAAAATAGAGAATTTTACTTAGATGTTAAGTCTCTTAAATTTTAATTGTACCCAGTTAAACTGAGAAATAAAGAATAATAATAATAATAATAATATATATATATATATATATATATAATATATAATATATATAATTATAATTATAATTATGAATTATAATTATAATTATATTTCATCTAATAGAAATACAATAAATACAAGCAGCTCTTTCAACAATAATCAAGAAATTAGTAATTATATAATAGTAGATGAATCTATTAACACTGATTCAGACTCAGAATTTATTTTAGCTATTAAGAAATTGTTTACAACTGTTATGTTATTTGAATATGTTTGTAACTTTATTATTAATCTTTATATAAATATGTTTTTTATCTTAAATAATAATTTAGTTTTAAAATATGTTGTCAATTTGGTAACCCTATTCATATAATGTTATTTGAATACCAATGGTTGTGAGTATTTTCAAAACTTTAACAAAAAGGTCAAATAAACTATATAAAACAATTTTAAAAAATAAAAATACTAAAAAGTTAAAAAATAATGTTATATTCAAAAAAGGTATACGGCAACCCTAAATAATTAAAGATTTTATAATTAAAACTATCACGGTTTATCATTTTGTATGTAAAATGATAGATTAAAATTCAAAAAAATAATAATTACTGAAATGAGGGAATATTGGGTATTTAATTGTCCTCCCACCGGAAAAATAAAAGGATTTCTAAAAATGTTAATTCATTTTTGAAAATAGTAGGCCAAGAGAGATATGTGCCAAAAATGTCATTAAGCTACCATAACTCCTTCGATTTTTTTCCATTTTTACTATGGGGACCGTTCACTGTGCGACGTTCCATGCAAGATAGTATTTACGCCAAAATGCCCAAAATAAAGCTCGGCTTAAATCTGCATTAGTACTAGAGTTACCCAAGATGGCATAGGTTACTACCCCCAAAAGGTAGACAAGCAATTAAGATGTTTTATGTCATCCAAGAGTCCGGTGGCAATGCAAAAATGTTTAAAAACATTATGCATTTAAAAAAAAATGTTAAGAAAAATTACATCTGTAATCCGCCGCTGAATCAATTGAGTACACACTCTCTACTCCACAGATTTACTTTTTATTTTTACTTTTTTATTCTTTTATATTAGTTATGTATACAATTAATAAAATAATAAACTTTTTGGGTAATTATCGCTTCTGGTTTCATTTTGGCGGTTAATGTGTTAATGGGTTAATACACATAGTCTAGCAAAAACCAGATTGGATGGGAACAGTGTGCGTCGTACCTTGCATATTAACTGAAAGTTTTGTCGTGAGAATAGCGTGCGTTTTCTCAAGAATTTTTTTCGGCGGCAACTTCCTGTTATTTTTATTTTATGCTGTTATATGTTTAACTGTTTTTTTACTTCAAGTAATTTATTTAATTATTATTTAAATCAAAGTGAAAAAAACTCTTAAAATGTACGTATGCAAATACGGTCTATCTTAGTTTTAAACATCTATTATTTAAAAAGTTTTTTTCTAATTTTTAGTCTCTATTATTTTTGTTTTATTTAACTTTTATTTAAATTAAGATAGATCGCACGACCAGAAGATGGTTTAATATCTATCGAAAAGTTAGATATTTTATAACTGAGCAATGTTTTTTTTTTTTGGCAGAAATTTATAAGGATATTCATATTAGTTAAACATTCTTTAAATAGGTTTACAAATAAAAATGTTTCTTACGCGTACTTTGGCTTTTTAAAACCTATTAAATTTAAGTTTAAAATTTAAATTGGAAACAATTCATAAACCTTAACATAACGACAAGATTACCTCTCACTGCTTGTCTGCAGAAAAAACCCAGAGTCTTTGGCGGGAATCGTACCCGTACTCCAAACTAGCACGCTACTAATCGGTATATGGAAGCAGGGGGAATATCGAAGCTGACCAGTTCTATAACGGGTCTCTTTTCCTCTATGAGTACAGCCAACCGATGTGTAATTTATGGCAAACTACTTTGAGTCACGTGCTACAGCCAGCCTTTAATCTTGACTGTATAATTTCAGACTGTTAACTGGTAATTTTAGGACTTCTTTTTCATCACGTAGTCTCTAGAAATTGATATCATTTGCTCTAGGCACAAGTTCTCTATGTCATCCATATTTAACAATCTTCTACCAGTGGTCCTGAGTCTTACACTAGGCAGTGCTGGACATTCACACACAATGTTCGCAACCTTCTCAGCCTCTTCCAGGCATAGTCTGCAAGTATTACATTTTTCTATTTTCTTCTTGGCTAGATGAAACTTTCCATGACCTGTTACCGACGCAGTTATCCAGCTTAAGGTAGCTCTATTATAACTGACTACGTACTGGCCTTTCTGCCCGCATATGCTCTTTGAGCACCATTCGAGACTGCCTATACGTAGTGATCTCCCTCCACCTTTTAAGGTTTACTAAATCCACCCATTGTAGGACCTTAGCTTATATTATGCCATTAGCCAGCCCTACTCTGGGTTCTGGTTCACAGAAATTTATAGTAGTAGTGATAGCTGTTCCTCAGCTTCATTCCTAGTTGTGAATATGTGTTTCTTAACCCACATAAATGTTTTAAAACACATTCCAGTACAAGTTCAGACTACACGTTCACCTGCTTCATGCGTTTTATAACCGACTGGTTGTCAAGTGCAATGGGAACCTTTCTCCTCTGCACCCGACATTCCAGCAGGTGATCCAATATATAAACCTTAAGAACACCTTATTGTTATTTAGTACAGCAATAAAATTTAATCTTTAATTATATAATAATTTGTTGTAAAAACTTTCTAGACTTCTAACTTTGGGTTTTTACTCTTGTTGTTTATAAAAATATCTTTATTATTTCTTGGAAATGAAATACAAAACAATTTGTTATTCAGCTTTCTTGGAAATTGTTATTTTGTTTTTTTGGAAACAAACAGCAAAACAATAACATTATAATCAAGTAAATACTTGTATATTTAGTATATATTAATGTAATATATGATATTTATGCAAGAATTTCTGACCACTTTGAACATTAAAATGTAATTACATGTAGTGAAACCAAATAATGCATTAAATTTAAATTTAAATTTTTCAAGGGTGTAAGTGAAAATTGTTTCAAGAGTATAAATTTAACAAGAAAGAAAGAGTTTTGCCAAAATTATAACATATGTATTTAAGTGTATATAGTCATGCAATACTACGGCCAGGTAAGGCTTAGCAAATAAAATAATTTTTTATAGAGTTAGCGTGGCCAAGTGAAATTATGATTTTACATAATACTGCCATCATTTACATACTTTGCTAAGTTTAATGATTAAATTATAAAAAAATAAGTTACAGCTAGGAATGAAGCAGCAGACCAACTAGCCAAGCAGATATTTGCTATGAATTTTATTGGATCAGAACCCCAAGTAACACTGGGAAATGACCTAATTCGAGCGAACGAAGAAATTCTCAAAGCAATTAATTTTCTCATTTATTTTATTTATTTATAATTATGTTTTTAGGACTTTTTTATAACAATTTTTAAATTTATTTTTATATTCGATATTTAGCTACACCATTGGGTAGTATTATCAGGTTTTATAATATTAAATTAAACGAAAAAATTTAAATTAATGAAACATTTTTTTGTCAATCAAATTTAAAACTAACTTTTCAAAACATTCAAAAACAAAATTTCAAAAACAAATTTAATGTTACTAGAAATGATAAAAGGTTTTTAAACATACATATACATATCTACATAAAATTTCGTATATTAAAAAATATTCAAACATGCTTACAACTAAACACTACCCAAAGTAGATAGGTACGAAGAGTGCTGATGACGAACGTAGCTGTCTAGAAAATGTTAATTCCGCTCTGCTGGTATCTAAAAATTAAATTTTCCCAATTTTTCTTTAATATTATTATTAAATTACTAATTAGAATTTGATTTATTCTTTCTTAGAGAGAAAAAAAAACGAACTAAAGCTAGACTTCTAATTCCATCTGTATGTACAGTTTTTTTTTATAAATATTTATTTATTGTTTTAGTCTTAAATTGTTCCCGTAGATGACCAACATAGTTTGTCGAAATACCGAAGGGATATAATTTAGTTAAACATTTTTTTTTGTATATATTTAAAACGAAGACCTTAGGCCGAACTATAATTTAAAAATTAAAACCAGAAAATTGAATGTTAGAGGTTAACAAAATGCAATGCATTTTTTTGGAACGATACATGCTTCTTTGACACTCTTTGTAGTACTGTTTAGTATCTGATTAAACTTGCAAGCATACTTGTAGTTGCAGATATTACAAATTAATGTTTAATATTTAAACTGTCAACAGCCTACGAGGGTTTTAAAAATTTTTGTGTATGATGTAGGTTATAATTGGTGTGTAAGACTACTTAAAAATTCTATGGAAAATAAAAAAAACTACGTGTGTTGTTTAGTCGAAAATATTAGCACTTTCCCAACGTATTTAGTAGTCGATACAATGTGGTTAGGCTGAACTTGTTATGTTTTTAAGATTTTCACATTTTTTTTTATAGGTAAATTTTTCTGTGAATGTTCAAGAACGAATTGTGTACCAATTATGATTTGTGATGAATATTAAAACGATTTTTTTTTAATTATTTGTAATGTTTATATTACTTTTTAAAAACTGCAATTAATTGAAAAGTATAAAGTTCTTAAGAAAATTTGTTTAAATTTAACTAGAAGTTTTTACTTGATGCGAATACAGACATACAAACAGACGATTGGGCAAACAAAAGATTAGGTGTATGTATTCCATATAGATTAATATCTACACGAGGAAAAAATCTTGAAAAATATAACAAAAAGCTGTGTCTACACAGTTAACCCTTTTGCTATTTTGTTGCCATATGGCAACATGCACATTTTTGCTCTGTAAATCTTTTGTTTTAAAGAATCAATTTTTTTTCTCCGCAATTTTATATTTTAGATACCTAGTAACAATTTTAAATAAAAATATTAAAGAATAGTCCAAAATCGGCCAAAAATATTAAGATCTAAAGTGTATCTACCATTTCTTAATAATTTGATGAAAAATACCTTTTCTTAAAAATTAAATTTTTGGGTTTTATGAGCCAATATTTTAATATATTTTTTATACAATTTATTAAGAAAACATTGTTTTATCATTTAAAAGTAAAAAAATTATTGTTTAATAGCTTATACATATATAATAATTTTTTAAAGTTAGTTTGTTGCCATATGGTATGGTGCAAGGTCGATCAAGTGTGCTGTTGCACTCTCAACACACGGAGTTTAGTTATTCTCCAAACTCCTAAGCAAGAGGCTATAATATGGAATCTAGGCTTTTCTATTAGGCTTGCCATATTATATAAATTGCTATCGTGGAGTGTTGCTATACAGAGCTATGGGGCGCTAGTCTACGCTCAAATTTCACTCGGTGGAAAGACCACCGTGGGATTAGGCCTAACCGGCAGGTGCCCACTTTAATATTGTTCCACGTCTGACCATTTCTTAGATTTAGAAAGTTTTAACTCCTGGCTAGACTATAAAGCAAATAGCGGATATAATGATAGAAATCGAAGAGGTTCTATGGATATATTGAGATTTCGAAATGAAGTTGCGGATGGGCTTTTAGCCTTTTCAAATAAGCAAAAAGTTCTTATAGCGCAGACAAAAAATATAGTCCTACGAAATCCTGAAAAGAGTACGAAACAGGATACTCTGGTTCATTCCGATATGATGACCTTGCATTGACCGGAGTACGCCTAAGATAAAACCAGATGCAAATTTAGAGAATGTAGTGGTTTTTCTAGGTACAAATGCTTGTGATTTTAGAGTAAAATAGTTTTAAGGACCAATATTACACATAAATGCACATATATTGGAGAACTAAACAACCTTTTAATTTATTTTTAATTATATTTTTTTATTATTTTTATAAATTTTTTATTAAAAGTTTATTTTTCAAAAAAAGATAACTTTTTACAAGAAGAAAACAAACAATAAACATAAAGCTAAAAAAGAAATCATAAAAATAAATTAACTTTTCATGGTAATTTTTACACCATTAAGAATAATTGTTGCCATATGGCAACAGTCTGAAAAACACGTTTCCGAAAAAAAATTTTTAATTTTTTTTTACATCCCAAAATATTTAATTATCGAAGGAATCATATTTTTAGCAGTCATAAATAAAAATATGTAGCGAAAGGGTTAAACGTATGCGTAATATTTTATTGAAATACATGTTAAGTATACGCTCAATAATATAGATATTAATGGATAATGCTTATGAAATTATTTTTATTTATTATAAATACTTTTTCTGTTTTTTACTACACGCAGAAAAAAAAAACATGATTGATGTACGGTTACAAAGCCATGTGGGCATATTTTCTGTTTATAAAAGGTTTATTAAACAAATTTTGTATGAATATAAGTTTTATAAACCTTGTATAAATCGAAAATATTTTTTATGTGTAAGGCCATATATATAGTTGTTGTTAAGAATAATTTGAACGAGGCAATCAATTTTTATTGTTTGCATTTGTACTTTTAATGGTTTTTACGCTAAAAATGTTAAACATTGTGTATTCGAATTATAGTATAAAATCACAACTATAGTTATATCACTGTTGCAAAATAAAATATATTTGTTTGTTTGTTTCACAGTCCTGTTATCATGTTATAAGGTTTATCGTCAACTTATTTTGTTTGTTGTTGGTAATTTAATTAAAATATTTGTTATAAATAAACAATTTAATTTCGTATATTTTGAAAATATTGTATCGAGACCATACCTGGTACTAAGTTTTTTGTATGAATAATTTATGAAAATCTTCGTATTTATTTTACTTTATAATATAATATAAATACGTATTGATTTTATTTTTTTTTTATAAATCTTTTATAACTCAAACTATTTTGTATGAATAAGGCCCACAATATTTTTAATTTCACTTCAAAGATTTAAATTTTTTAATGTGTAAAAGAATTTTTTTAAATATTTATAACAATGTGCTCGGTCAGTTGTAAAACATGTTACACAGTGAACGGTCCCCATAGTAAAACTGGAAAAAAATCGATGGAGTTATGGTAGCTTAATGAAATTTTTGGCACATATCTCTCTTGGCCTACTATTTTCAAAAATGAATTAAAATTTTTAGAAATCCTTTTATTTTTCCGGTCCTTTTATTTTTCGGGACAATTAAATACCTAAAATTCCCCCATTTTAGTAATTATAATTTTTTTGAATTTTAATCTATCATTTCACATACAAAATGATAAAGCGTGATAGTTTTAATTATAAAATCTCTAATTATTTAGGGTTGCCGTATAGCTTTTTTGAATATAACATTATATTTAAACTTTTTAGTATTTTTATTTTTTAAAGTCTTGAAAATACTCACAACCATTGGTATTCAAATAACATTATATGAATAGGGTTACCAAATTGACAACATATTTTAAAAGTAAATTATTATTTAAGATAAAAAACATATTTATATAAAGATTAATAATAAAGTTACAAATATATTCAAATAACATAACAGTTGTAAACAATTTCTTAATCACTAAAATAAGTTTCTGAGTCTGAATCAGTGTTAATAGATTCATCTACTATTATATACTTACTAATTTCTTGATTATTGTTGAAAGAGCTGCTTGTATTTATTGTATTTCTATTAGATGAAATTAATGGATCAAAAAAATCTTGATTATAATTTTCTCTGCTATTTTTTCGAGTGTGCCCAAGTCTATTCTTAATTGATTTATGAAGGCATTCTAAAGTATAAGCCCGTGCACTCACCTTGTATTAGTTTGCCCCGGTGTAAAGCATAGACTACTATTATCATACATTTTCAAATATTAAAAATATCTGTTTAGTCATTCTTAAATTTGTCAATAACAATGAATTTCATATTTCTATATTTTATTTTTTAAAATAATTTTTTCCCTCACCCAATAGTACTAGTAGTAGTAACTTTTGTACATTTGAAATAATGGTTAATACAATCAATAATTTAATCAACCAATAATTTTCGGAATGCTTGGGAAATTTTAAACCTGTACTTAGTCTTAAAAACCATTTTGTAAAATAAAATTATTATTGAAATCATATCCATCCTTACCGGTTTTATAATTTTTTTTCGCAAGGATTTTGTTAAGTATTTAAGTAATTAAATCGCCCTAAATTTCAACAAACTGTTTCGACAAAACATTTGGCGCCCGAGCAGGGACAGATTTAATCAAAATAAATTTATTTAACATAAATCCTTTTACTAAAGCCGTATCAGTGAAAAAGTTTCAAAAAGTTTAATAAAAAAAAAGACTAATTAAAATAAATTAAAATTAAACAAATCAAATAGTTGGTGATTGATTTATTGTGAACATTAATTTAAATACACAAACAACATAACACCAATAAACGATCGTTCGCTTTCTACACTACTGCTTGTGCCACAAATCATCCCTTATGAAGTGCAACTGTTGTCTCTGCAAGAAGGAAAGTGCCAATCGTCAAAAAAACCAATCTCAGGTATTCAAGATTTAATAATAGCCGTGTGAGACTCAATTTGAAAAATAATTCATAGAGTGCATGCCACACGAATTATTAATTCTTCACAAATCAATATACACATATATATACATATTAGCACCCTGTAAAGAAGGCGAGACAAAGAAAAATAACTACATACATACATTTATTTTCGAACCATTATCTTGGAAAGTTAAGAATTCCAAAATAATAATAACTACTTGTTTAATACTTCTGCAACTGCAAATTTGTTTTACATATATAAACATACATAAATATTTGTATGTAATAAGTCTTTTTCTTATTCATTCTTCACTTGATTTCTTTGTTACAATATTCTTATATTTTTGTGTCGTTCTCCAACACTAACGATCTTGCGTGATTGCAGTCTAAAATCCAGCTCTCTGGTAACACTGTTAACTAAGAAGTTAAATGTCAGTGGAATGCCAACTAGAATAAAGGCAAAAATATATAATTCTAAAAACTAAAATAATAATAGAAGTGAGAAAAATAAAATATAAGATTAATAAACATAAGAATAATAATTAAATTAAAGTGAAGAAATCAAAGTGTTTAAGAAAAAGTAAAAACAAAATATTAAAAAAATTTGGAAAAGGCATTAAACTCACAAATTGTGGAAGAAGCCAGTGTAAAGTCAAATAAATAGAGATTGAGCGGAAGGTTAAGAGAAAGTGCCGGACAGCAGTTAATTTATATAAAATAAGCACAGAAGGTAAAATATAAGCACAATTTAATTTATATTTTTCAATCTTATTACATATGTATGTAATAAACTGTTGTTAGAAAATTTAACTGCATGTTTATCAGCTGTGAATACCAAAACTTCCCAGCAAACATTTTGTCACACGATTCAAAGTGTAAATATTTTATGAAATTTGTTTTGCAAATATTTAATATCAATTGTTAGTTATATTAAATATTGCTTATATAAAGTGTTTTAACAATTAATTTATTGCCTTGAGAGTTGTTCGAAAGTTGATCTCGGAAAAGTTTGCTTATACAATAAATCCTTGAGATCCTCTTAATAATATCAAATTTCATATAAGTTTCAAATTAAAAAAAATATAATTTACAAAATGCATACTTCAAAAAGAGGTAGTAAACCTAATACTATGGAAGTTCTGTGCCGACAGAAGAACACAGTACTAAACAATATTGCGAGAATCAAACGATCTATAAAGGATAAAACAATTTCTTTTAACATATTAGAATTAGAATGTCGTTTAGATATTTTAAATTCATATATCGAGCAGGCAATGGCATTTCAGTCTGAAATAGACATTCTCGATCCGTCTAATGATGAAAGATTTGAAGTAGAGAACTTATGTGTTTCAACAAAATGCCTACTTCTTAGTTATTTGACTCCCAATCGTAGTCAGAATGGTAATGATACTACTATCGGTTTCCAAAGTCATCACAGTAAGCTTCCGAATATGAAACTGCCGAAATTCAGTGGCAAGTATTCCGAATACAAAAATTTCATTGGGTTATTTGAAAGCTTAGTAGTATTAATGATTTATCACTGACTGACATCGAAAAATTTAACCATTTACTCTCGTGTCTTTCTGATGAAGCACTTGGTACGGTAAAAGCGTATCAAGTGACTGAACAAAATTATTCCAAAGCGCTAGCGAGTCTTAAAAAAGTTTACGACAACCCGTGTCTTATATTTTTTGATAATATATCAAAACTATTCGAATTGCCAGAAATGTCTAAACCATCATCTTCAGGTTTAAGAAGCATGATCGATACGGTCTCCGCGCTATACGATTCACTTTTATCAATTGGCGACGATAAGAGTATAACCAATGCCATAATAATTCATTTAGTGATGACAAAAGTTGATGCCACGACTCGAACTAAATGGGAAGAGCAGCTCGACTATAACAAGCTGCCCCTATGGAGTGAGTGTGAGGCTGCTTTGAATAAAAGATATCAACATATTTCAGCTGATGAAGCTTCTTGTTCAAGGCAAAGGTCTAGCATCCCAAAAAAGATTGACAATACGAACAAAAGAAGAGCTAAATCATTTTCATGCCAGACTAAGGCACAACCGAGCACTATTGTAAAGTGTATTTTCTGTGGTTCAGTTGAGCATTATGTTTCAAACTGTCCCTCGTTCGCAGCAATGCCAGTTCAACAACGCTTTGATTTTATAAAAGGAGTTCCTGCGTGTATAAACTGTCTAAAAAAAGGTCATACGGTGACTAAATGTAATTCCTCTAAATGTAGAGTTTGTAGTCGATCACACAACACACTGTTACATCAATATAACGTGACTCAATGTCCAACAGCAGGTGTTTTAAGTTCTAATCCTAACCAGCCATCAACTTCGACGGCGTTTGTCAATCACTCTGCTTCCAGTGAGGACAGCGTAATTTTGGCAACGGCCTTGGTAAAAATTAAAGACAAGTCCGGCCAATATGTGATGGCAAGAGCATTGCTGGATTCCGGTTCTCAAACTAACTTTAAAACTGAGGAACTTTCGCAACGATTACAATTGAGGAAAGAAGAAAGAAGTCTTAGTTTAATTGGCATTGGGAAAACTAATTCCTCTTCTAAATTTAAACTCCAAGCATCTGTAAAATCTCGAATGAATACCCACGAATTCTCCTCAGACTTCTGGATTCTTCGATCGATTTCTAAATATCAGCCGGATCACGCCATTTCAACATCTGGTTGGAATATCCCACAAAATATTGAGTTAGCTGATCCATACTTTTTCAAACCTCAGAAAATTGATATGTTGATAGGCGCTGAGCTCTTTTTCGAGATATTATGCGTTGGCCAAATTAGAACACGTCCAAATATTCCGACATTGCAAAAGACTCTATTAGGTTGGATTGTATCCGGAAAATATAATAGATCACAAACTTTGAGTTCCAGTTCTTGCCATTTAGATACAGTTATTGATAACGAAATCGAAACGTCTCTTGACAAGTTAGTGCAGAAATTCTGGGAATTGGAAGATATTCCAGTGAATACAAGATTTCTTTCTGTAGAGCATCAACAATGCGAAGAAAAGTTTCTTCAGTCAGTCAAATTGTTACCAACAGGAAGATTTAAATTGTCGCTCCCTTTTAAAGGTGAACCAAAAACATTAGGTTCGTCTTTTGATACTGCGAAAAGACGCTTTCTCTCTCTTGAACGGCGGTTATCAAAAGATCTTAACACAAAGGAGATGTACAATGATTTCATGAAAGAGTACATTGAGCTTGGACACATGTCTATTGCAGATAATCAAATTCCAAAAATACCCCACTATTTCATACCACATCAGTGTGTCTTACGTCCTCAAAGTTCAACTACCAAACTCAGGGTTGTCTTTGATGCGTCATGCAAGACTTCGACACAAAAGTCGTTAAACGATATCTTAATGATAGGTCCGACAGTTCAAGAAGAGTTGTATTCCACCCTTATTCGTTTTCGTTTGCATAAATATGTTATAACGGCTGACATTGAAAAAATGTACCGTCAAGTTCTTATTGACCAGGCCGATAGAAATTTCCAGTTAATACTTTGGAGAGAAAAACAATCAGATGATTTAAAAATTTACAAACTTAATACAGTTACTTATGGCACTTCTTCAGCGCCTTTTTTGGCAATTAGATGTCTTGTTTATCTAAGCGAGTTATTCAAGGAGAGGTTTCCGGTTGGATCTGCAGTTATCCGTAAAGATTTTTACGTTGATGATTTGTTGACTGAAGCAGATTCGATCGAAGAACTCGCATTGATTCGATATGAAACTACGGAAATATTAAAATCAGCAGGTTTCAGGCTTACAAAATGGGTTTCAAACTGTGATAAAGCTGATGATTTTACAAGGCATAAAAACATACAGGAATCTGAAGATTTTACTCGAGCATTAGGCACATATTGGATTCCGAAGGACGACAATTTTAAATATCGTCTGGATAAATCGTTTCAAGAGTTGAAAGCTACGAAACGTAATATCTTGTCAGTTTCGGCGAGATTATTTGATCCACTTGGATTATTAAGCCCGCTAGTAATTAGGGCTAAAGTGTTATTACAAGAACTTTGGCTACAAAAATTAGACTGGGATGAGTCCATTCCAACGCATCTCAACACTTCATGGGAACAGTTTAAATCGGATTTATTACAGATAGACACAATTTGCATTCCAAGATATGTATTAACTTTGAAAGATTCTAAGTGCCAAGTTCATGGGTTTTCAGACTCTTCAATAAGAGCATACGGTTGTTGTCTGTATATAAGAAGTAGAGTGGCAGACAAGTTTTCTTGTCGTTTGTTGACGGCAAAATCAAAAGTCGCTCCTTTGAAAACAAAGTCACTTCCAAGGCTTGAATTATGCGCGGCCCAACTGCTAACCAAGCTATGGGTAAAAGTAAAACCTATGTTATCCTGTGAAGTCGAAAGTGTAAATTTCTGGACTGATTCTGAAATTACCCTTCACTGGATTCGAGCTCATCCGTCAACCCTATCTACATTTGTTTCCAGCCGAGTATCCGAAATTCAAGAACATTCAGATGGGATAATATGGCGACATGTTCCTACAAAGGAAAATCCTGCAGATATTGTATCAGGTGGTTGTAACGTTAATGAACTCAATGCGTCAATCTGGTTCCAGGGGCCTCTATTTCTACTTAATGAAAGTTGTAATTGGCCTAAAAATAGACATTTCACATTGACAGAGGATCAGCAACTATTGGAAAAGAGAAAAACAAATGTTTTCCTAAACGTCGAAGATAATTCTGATTGCATTTTTGATTTGATCAATAAACACTCATCCTATATAAAGTTGATTCGAGTGTTTTCTTATATTCTACGATTTACTCACGCCGCTCGAAGGCATAGTAGATATAGCAGCATAATTCCTTCAGCCAAGGAAATGCGATGGTCATTCCTAAAATTAGTTGAGATCATTCAGAAAAATGCATATTCCCAAGAAATTAAAAAACTTGAAAGATCTCAAATATTACAACCAAATTTACAAAAATTGAATCCTTTCATTCAAGAGTTAAATGAAGATGATCGAACATTTTCTTTACTTAGGGTAGGTGGGCGGTTGCTTAATACACCAGTTCCTTACAGTGCTAAATTTCCCCTACTTATGCCGAAAAAATCTTATTTTATGACTCTGTACTTGCGGAATCTTCATCTCAAAAACTGCCATGCAGGAGCTCAGGCATTAGTAGCTCTTCTTCGTGAACAAATATGGCTCATAAATGCCAAAGAAGAATGCAGTAGAATAGTACGCAAATGCATACATTGTTTTAGGTACAAACCCAAACTGATGAGTCAAATTATGGGAAATTTGCCCGCTGATAGGGTGAAAGCTTTACGGCCATTTAAAATTTGTGGCGTAGACTTTTGCGGCCCGATCAACGTAACATTGAAAATCCGTGGCCGCTCACCCATAAAAATGTATATTGCTGTTTTTGTTTGTTTCGCTTCAAAGGCCGTGCATTTAGAGCTAGTATCAGATTTAAGTTCAAATGCTTTCCTTTGGCTTTTCAAAGGTTCATAGCCAGGAGAGGGTATCCAGACAAGGTGTACGCAGACAACGCCACCAATTTCGTCGGCGCCAGCCGAGAGCTGAAGAGTGCCAGAGAAGAAATGCTACAACCAGCAATATAATTCGAAGAACCGGCCAAGCTGTCATCCTTGAAGAAATGGCAGTTTATTTCCGCACTCAAGCGGAAGTTTTGGCAATCCTGGGTGAAAGATTACGCCCAGGGTCTGCAAGCCAGAACTCGGTGGTCCGTAGAAGAACCAGGACTCGCCGTCGGCAGAATCGTCGTCGTACACGACGACAATCTCCCCCCACTTCAGTGGATAACAGGGAGAGTAACAGCCGTGTTTCCAGGCCAAGACGGCAAAACCAGAGTAGCGGAGGTGAAGACGAATAATAGCGTTTTAAGGCGTCCAATTCACAAGCTGGCACTACTTCCAACAGATTGAAGCCTCGAAGCCTTCAATGGGGCCGGCATGTTTAGTCATTCTTAAATTTGTCAATAACAATGAATTTCATATTTCTATATTTTATTTTTTAAAATAATTTTTTCCCTCACCCAATAGTACTGAAAAACCAAACCACCTCTGGAAACGTGGGAATATCAGATTTAATCCCATATGTACTTTATAGATAAATTCGAAAATTTTTTTTTTTTGTTTTTTTCAACTAGACGGTTTACTGTGTGTTAACATGTGTTTGCTTTGTTTTCTCACGATTTATTAAAATTATTATTTTTTTATCATCGTTATTGTACACTTTTTAGGTTATTTGAATTGTAAATTCGCAGATTAATTTATACAGTATCTATGGCTTAACTAACGATTTTTATAACAGGGAAGCTAATAGATATTTACTAAAATTGAAGAAAAAGAATGAAATTCAGTGACTTTATTCGACTTTATTTTTTATTAAGATTTTAATAATAGTTACATTTGGATAATTTGAAAGCAGTAATTTACGGAAGACAGCTAAAATTTTAGCACTAACATTCATAGAAACCAGTTACATAATAAAGAAGAAGATTCACTGTACAAAATTTTTGACAAACATGAAGGTATATTTTAAAGAAAATAAAGAATGACTTAAATCTTTCGGCCACAAAATAAGCTTTTAAGTTCAAGCAAAGCTAAGAATTCGAAATGGCCGCGCTGCTACAAATAATTTCACTACATAATTAATAAATAATTAAAATAAAAATAAAATTATATGAAAAATGCATATTTTATAAATAATCCGGCTTCTTCTTTAAGGACAATAAAAACGACTACTTCGAATTAAAAAAAACACATTCTCATTAAGTGCAATCATAGGTTAATTACAAATTAATAGTAATAAAAGTACAAATTAAAAAAAATCGACAGCTTTAAAGTTGAAATATAATAATTAGCATTTATATATATTGTTTATAACCCTTTTATGACATTGCAGACTTATCTCATAAAGTTGTTTTTTTTTTTGTTTTGTGACGTGAGCTTTAAAACAGCAGGTCATCTTCGATAATGATTTTGACATATGTAAAAATTCACACATTTTCATGCTCGCAAAACGTTAAAAAGATATTTTATTTATTTTTAATTGTTGTTTTTTTTAATACAGAAGTTTAAATGGGTTGATATCTGTTTGATAATATTTTAAGGTATGTAAGTAAGTATTCCTTAATACAAAAAAGCTTTTATAGTGAAATTAGTCTAGAGTGTAAATAAACTAGTTATAGAATTTTATTAATATTTTTGAGTTAAAAAAGTATAAACTTTTTTCCAAAACTATGATATAAAATTTATTTCTGAAAATTTGTAATTAATATTAGTCGAATTATTTTTGTATTAAATACAATGAAATTTATAGTCATGCTTAAGTTCATTTTTATTCTCTCTATTAGGTGATAATATTAAAGAAAAAGACGTAGCTGTTTAGAAAATGTGCATTCCGCTCCTGCTGGTGTCTAAAAATTAAATTTTCCCAATTTTTCTTTAATATTATCACCTAATTTGTAATTTAATTAATTCTTTCTTATAGAGAATAAAAATGATCTCAAGCTTGACTATAAATTTCATTGTATGTAAAATTTATTTCTATTTTTTTTTACTCTCATATTTTGTAATTATCATGATCCTGCTAATGAATCACTACTTATAGAGCTTTTTTCATCTCATTAAGTAAGATTCTTTGCGCCTTAATGTGAAATGATTAAAAATTAAAGCCGACCGCTCGGATTTTACACCCAATAAATTGATCACCGATAAGATAATGGTACTAAACTAAATCCTTGAAAAGTTCAAAAGTCGTAAATATTTATAAACAAAACCAAATTTGTTTACCTGCAAATTAATAAGACTAAGCATAACGACAGTCATTTTTACAAGATCATCGGGTAAAATTGGAGAAGACCAGTACTAATCATGGGAGGTTTCAAAAATGTCGTTTAAAAAATGGCAAAATTTACATCATAAAACAAACGCTATTTACTCCTGATGTTGATTTTATTAACATTTCAAAAGGATGTATCCTTCCTTTTAAAATGTTCCGATGAACCCTTTTACTTAGTGGTATTTTTTTCTTACTGGGCTTTTGGTATATTCAACAGTTGTATTAGTTGGAACAATAAAAAAAATCTGCAATGCCTCTAACAACTATTAGTGGCACGAAAAACAGATTTTCTGCAACCATGATGAAGACGTTATATTTAGTCCATTTTTTCCCTTTATAATCCATCTTTTGGAATATATTTTTGTTTGGTGGCACAATCAAAAAATGTGCTAGCATTTGCTTGCTGAAACAACAATCTGACTAGCACAGTGCTAGGTAGTAGGCTATATGCAACATTTCCGGCGAAGTTTTGTTCTTGTCTGCAGAACACACCCAGAGTGTTTTGCGGAAATCGAACCAACAACCCTAGGACTTATAGACTAGCGATTTACCAATCAGTCTATGAAGGCACTCAAAGCAATCAAAGCGCTTTACTCGTAAGACATATTAATAAAATTAAAATATGCTCGTATAGCATTTAAGATTTAAACTGAAGATTTGAGTTGTATTATTCAAATGTGTCTGGTAGTATCCAAAGTGTTAGGCTGATGTCAATCTATAAAATACTACGCTACAATACGCTATATTCTTATGCGTTCGCTCAAAAGATGTCAGAGTGAGAGTGAAGCTTGATGCGAGTTCGTATTACAAAGCAGGTTGTGTAATGATTTGTAGATCGTTGCAGCACGTTGTAGCTTCTTCCCTTTGTTTGTTAATTTTTTATTATGTTTTAAGAATTTTTTCTCGTGAATATATGCAATTTGTTTGTAGAAAAAGCAGGGACCGAACATAGAATTCTCGTTTTTCACTAATTTTAATAGGTTTTAGAGATAAGGAACCAATCACCTATTTTTGTATATGATCAATGTCTTTTTTTACACGGTTTTTTTTTAAACGGATTTTTCTAGAACCAATCTACCGTGTAAAAACAGAATTAGGTGTAATTTCTTTGCTTTGATTATCATTGACAATACAAAAATTACTGAATTTGTCTTAAGAAAATCAGTAAATTCATACAAAAAATGTCAACACGAATCTTAAGTGTTGAGATTATTAACGAACGACATTTGGTTTTATTTATATATATATGATAACCAAAAAAACTTATGTAATGGTTATTTTTCACCAAAAAATCTTTTCGGTTGATATAATGGTTATCTACAATCAACAAAACTGTTTAATTGATATAACCAAAAAAAAAAAAACAAAACAAAAAAAAAAAAAACTTGTTGCGATGACCAAAATAAATTATATCTTATAGAAATGGTTTTATAAATTCATTTGTGGTTCGTCTTATAATTGTTACGTCCCTGAAAAAAAGGAATTTGTACATAAAATAAAATAGTTACTTTTAAAAACTACTTAATGGATTTTAATAAAATTTTGTGAGGAGGTACCTTAGTATCTTTATTCAAATATACGATGCTTATTTCTAAGAGAGAGTGGAGAAAAAGCAGTGAAAGTACGAAAGTTTACCGATATGCATAGTTTAAGGCGCGATATTTTAAACACCTTTACAGAGCTTTACAATAAGTTTTAATATTTTAGAATTTTAGAGTTTTATATAAATTTTAGAATCTTATCTTGGGATGGATACCTATATAAAGGATGTTTTTTTATAGAGGTATAGAACTTTAAGTTGGCATTGCTTTTCAAGATGGCGACCGATTTAACAGCTTTCAAGTGATATATTCTTAGTTTGGTTTGGCAATTCATCATGAATAGACTCACGCCTGAACAACGCTTGCAAATAGTGTCCAAAACAAGATTACCGTTGTTCCCGATTTTCATAAGCGAATTTTGTTTAGCGATGAAGCGCACTTCTGGTTGAATGGCTACGTCAACAAACAAAATTGCCGCATTTGCAGTGAAGGTAATCCTCAAGTACACGTCGAAACACCGTTACATCCAGAAAACCTGACTCTTTGGTGCGCTTTATGGGCTGGTGGAATCATTGGTCCGTACTTTTTTAAAAACGATGGTGGCCAGAACGTTATAGTCAATATCGGTATGATCGGTATAGAGCCATGATTACTAACTTTTTCATTCCTGAATTGAATAACCATGATATCCAGGAGATGTGGTTTCAACAAGACGGCGCAACATGTCACACAGCTGGTGCCACAATAGATTTATTGAAAGACACGTCTGGTGACCGCCCAATTTCACGTTTTGCACCTGTGAATTGGCTTCCAAGATCTTGTGATTTAACACCGCTAGACTACTTTCTGTGGGGCTTTGTAAAGTCATTGGTCTATGTGGATAAGCCACAAACACTTGACCATTTGGAAGACACCGTTCGCCTTGTTATTGCCTATATACGGCCACAAATGTTGGAAAAAGTCATCGAAAATTGAACGTCCAGATTGGACTACATACGCACCAGCCTTGGCTGTCATATGCCAGAAATCATATTTGAAATGTAATGCCACAACATTATCTTTCTGACAAATAAAATTCATGTCAATCGAATAATCTATCGTTGTTTTATTGAAACTTAGAGTTCTATACCTCTATAAAAAACACCCTTTATAAAGAAAATACGTATACGTGAAGCACTATATAGTTAAGGCCCATTATTATAACTTGCCAATACCAAAAGTTAGGATTTTGTTGGAGCCATAAGTAGTTTTTCGTTATAATTACGAGGACAAGCCTAATTACTATAACTTGTCGTTAAAGTCCGTGATAGTTATAGGTTGTTATTAGTCGGAGTGGATTACTTTCAAGACAAAATATTGTCGGACGCACACAACGTGTAAGGGCACAGCTAGTTTAAAATATAATCGAAAGTGCCTATTGACATTCTTGAACAATTAAATATATTGTCCAGGATAATTCCTCAGTTCAGTGTACAAATTGAGGAACTCGTTATTTTCTTTTCGTCTTCTATTTATTCGATATACACCTAATTCTGTTTTTACACGGTAGATTGGTTCCAGAAAAATCCGTGTAAAAAACCGTATAAAAAAAGACATTGATCATATACAAAAATAGGTGATTGGTTCCTTATCTCTAAAACCAATTAGTGAAAAACGAGAATTTTTTTAAGAACAGGAAATCATGTTTATTTTTAAACACACATACTTACATATATGCATGTAAAGGGTGTTTTTTAAAGAGGTATAGAACTTTAAGTTGGCATTACTTTTCAAGATGGGACCGATTTAACAGCTGTCAAGTGATTTATTCTCAGTTTGGTGTGGCAATTCATCATGAATAGACTCACGCCTGAACAACGTTTGCAAATAGTGCAAAAAACGAGATTACCGTTGTTCCCGATTTTCATAAGCGAATTTTGTTTAGCGATGAAGCGCACTTCTGGTAGAATGGCTACGTCAAAACAAAACGGTCGGATTTGGAGTGAAGGTAATCCTCAAGTGTATGTCGAAACACCGTTACATCCAGACCAACTGACTGTTTGGTGCGCTTTATGGGCTGGTGACCAGAAGTAAAATGCTTGTATGCACAAAAAGAGAATTCCTCAAAATTTTTGATATGAAAATATTTTGCAAAACTTAAATTCTACAAATAAAATCTAATCCCAAAAGATTTTGAATCCTGCTAAATGTAAAAAAAAAATAATTTTTTTATTTTCAAACCGTGTTAAATCAAAACCATGTAAAAACAGAATTGGGTGTATTCCTTTCTTCTTTACGGAAAATACATTAAAAGTATTAATTTACATGAAAAATTCTTCGTTTGAATTCATTACAAAATACTGAAAATTATTAAAAAAAAAAAAAAAAATCGGTTTGCTCAATATAGCACTCACTCTGACATCTTGTGGCATTGGTATAGAACGAAGTATTATCGCTTATAGCTTCGCTTTGCTTGCAGCGCACACTCTGACATCATCTTAGGTTATCCAACTGATCTGGCAAATTTCTCAGTTCTCAGTTAAAAAAACTAATGTAATTTGTACCACTCTTAACATACTAATGTCGGATGGTATGTTTTATGAAACGCTTTATACTTAATTTTAATTACGATTTTTATTTCTTTTTTATACTTCTGTTTAAAGAAGCACCATAGTTTTGTAAAAGATCAACTGTTGGTAAGTAATAAATATTATCATAATTAATAAATAATATTTCTAATAAAGTTTGCTAATTTCTGAAACATGTCATGAGAGCTTGTTACGTTTGTTTAGTTTTCTTAGGGCACTCAAAGCTGAGTTTCGACACAAAGATTTACAATAAATAATTGAAAACACTGAACATTATTTTCTCTATAAAGCTTGCTTTATCTTTAAAACAAAATACTGAATGGTCAAAGGGCAATATATTCATAATGGTTCTATGCGATATCACATCATTAGACATGCAAAATCTTTTGCAGTTTACTCTCGTGTGTATATTAAACTTGCTCTGTTATGTGTCGATGTCTTTACATAAATTTAAAATATACAACATTGAAAAAGTCAAACAAAAATATACCCACATAATACAAAACAACAACAATGTTTAAAAAAAAAAACAATTTTGTAAGTTCATATGACTACTTGTTAATAGGTTTGAGTTCAAAAGCACACATAGATACATTAGCACGTATTTGAAAACAAATGTATGTTTTTAAAACCAACACTAACCAAGTATGCATTTATTCACAACCAAACCAACAAGAGTATAAAAGTGTTTTTTTTGTAGATGAATAAGTTAAAAGATACAATGGTAACAAAAACAAAATTATTAAAATCGTAGAGGGAAAATTATTAAAATCATGTAATATATACTCGTATTTAGCTTAACATATATATGTATGTATATGGGTTGGGTTTTGGTATACTCCTACATACAAAAACAGTCAAAGATTACACAAGTCTTGATAAAAATTCTACTAGACAGTTGGCAATTTAAAAAAGTGTCTTTTATTTGTTCACAACAGATTGAAATGATATATGTATGTGAATGTTTGAAAGTTTGTTTGTATGAAATAATTTCATTCGCTTAACACAAGGGCTTTCAAACACTTAGAGTGAGGCAGAAGTGGTTAGTTATATTTTATCTGTTAAAAACAAAGAGCAGCAGTTAGCGAGGTCTTTTTTGATTACTCTACAGTAAGTAGGTAATATAGCCTAAACCACTATTAATTTATTTTTTATTTACAATATTGTTTTAAAGCACAATAATTATCTCTCTATATAATAAAAATAAAAAAAATATTAAATTTCATAAATATAACTTAAGGTTGCTTGAACTGATTTTTAATTTTTACTTTACCATACGTAGTATAAGGTAAAAATCGAAGTCGGGATTTCAACGGATTTATACGTTTTGAGGTCTCCAGAATCCAATTTGGCTATAATGTCTGAGGGTGGTTGATTGGGTGGGTATGTATGCCACTATTTTTGTGGAATTTGTAAAGGTCATACCGTTTGACATATCAAAATTAAATTTAGTGTATGCCTTTGGTATATGAAGGTCAAGAGCTATATAGTTTTGTGGCATAATTAGGAGGGGGCAAGGGGTTGTTGCCTTGTTTCCAAATTTTGTGAACACTTTAAGGATCTTACCGTATGACATATTAAAATGAAATTCAGAATGTTCCTTTGGTATATTGAGATAAGGAGCTGTATAAATTTTGGGCATAATCGGGAAGGGGCAAGCGGTAGATTACTTACTTCCAAATTTTGAGAACGCTATACAGGTCATACGGTATGACATATCAAAATAAAATTCAGTATGTGCCTTTGGTATATAGAGATGAAGAGCCGTGTTAATTTTGGACATAATCGGGAAGGGGTAGTTTACTTAACACCCCAAACCGAAAATTATTCGAATATAATACTTTGAACTTATATTATTTATGTAATATGCATATCCATAAAAAATCTGTTTCCATTGGGATTGTTTAAGTTGAGTGTAGACCACTCCATATTTTATTTCTTTATATTTGCAAAGCCAAAACAAGAGTCCATTGGAAAAATTCAATGTCTTAAAAGATGTAGAGAAAGAGGGCGTGATACCTTTAAAGAATTGTAAGTTCCTGAGATGTTAAAACTTGTATTAATTAGTTTATAGTAAACTTGATTTCACCTTGTATTTACCCGTTAGGGATTAATTTTGTGATTATTTATGAAAATCAAAATCACTAATAATTAATTGTATACTAGCTGTGCCCGAAACGTAGTGGGCGTCCTGACAATATTTTGCTCGATTTGGCTTTAAAAATATTTTACACCAAGTAAAAAGATTCTTACCTTTATAGTGATTCAGTTTATGTATTTATGGTTTATGAATATACTATAGTAGATAGATACAAGAGCGCTGATGACGGACATGGCTGTCTAGAAAATGTGCATTTCGCTCTTGCTGGTGGCTAAAAATTAAAATTTTCCAATTTTTCTTTAATATTATCACTTAATTTTTAATTTAATTAATTCTTTCTTAGAGAAAATAAAAACGAACTTAAGCTTGATTATAAATTTCATTGAATGTAATACATAAACAATACTTAAAAATTTTCAAAATATATACTTTATAGGTATCCATTTCTGGATAAAATGCTAAAATTTATAAAAAATTCAAAAATTCTAAAAATTATTGTAAGTCTCTGTAAATGCTGTTTAAAATATTTTAATAACATTGTAATTCCACAAAGTAAAAATAAAAATCAACTACAAATTTTATTTAATTAGCTATTTGGCAGAAAGTAATTACTATTTTGTCATTATTTTAAAATAGCGCCATCCGTTGCGCAACCACCTTTAAAATATCCCGCTTTCAAAAATAAAAAATATACCTTAAAGTATGCAGTACCTTTAAATCGTTAAAAAAAAGTCGGCGTACTTTAAATGCTTTTTCTCTTTATTATCTCTTGGAAATATTGGAATCAGGTTGCTAAGGTACCCCCTCACAAAGTTTTATTAAAATCAATCTAGATACGTATTTTCTTTATATAGAGGTACACAGCCTTGGATTAAATTCTAAAATGTATATAAAATTCTGAAAATAATTGTAAACCCCTGTAAGAGGTGTTTAAAATTTTTTAACAACAATGTAATTCCACAAAATAAAAATACATATAAAATAAAAATTTTATTCAAATGGCGCCATCTGTTGTTTAAAATATCCCACTATCAAAAACAAAAGTTGTTTAAAATATCCTAGCTTTAGAACGAAAATTTCAGTACCTTTAACTTTAACACTTTTTCTTAGAAATAAGATATTTTTGCAGAAAAAAAATCCTAATTTGGAATCAGCATGCTGAGGTACCTCCTCACAAAATTTTGTTAAAATCTCTCCATTAGTTTTTACGTGATGCGAACGCAAAAAAAAAAGACAGACAGACGGAAATGAGTTACTATTTTATTATATGTATAGGTATGTATAGATTATACATGAATAAAATTTTATTATTTCAACTGTTGTTGGCTAGTATATGGTATAATAGTCCATCAACCGGGGTTGTAGGTTCGATTCCCACCAAAGAGTCTGGTATATTCTCTACCAATTGGTAGGAAGAAAAAAGAAGCTTCAATATTATCTAGATTATATTGAAGATCATTTTTTCCTGACAATTGGTAATTAGGTGACTTTAAGTATCATCTCGGCAAGAAGATAATTGCAGAAGGCTGAGATAGTAGCGCACATTGTGTATAAATGTCCAACACATTGACACACATTATTTTTTGGACTACAGGCGATGTGGATGCTATGAGGCAAATATTGCTATTACGGGAGACTTGGGTGATGATAAGATTGTTCCACAGTTATCTATCGCCAGTTTAAATATTTTACAGTCAAGAAATTTATCTGCCGCCAGTCTGTAATTACTAAAGTCGATAGTAAAAGGCTAGCGTTAGCATGAAACTTAATGAATGTAACGTATTCGTAAATTATCAATTGGGTACAAAAAATCATTGAGTAACGAAGTGTGGTCTGCTTCGGTTCCCCATAAAAGATATCGTGGTTATAAGACAATGGTAATTTTGTATGGTCAGGGGTAGTTAAACTATAGAAGTCCTAATTGTTGTTGTTACAAAATAAAGTTTAAAGAATTAATTAACTATTAAAGGAATAAAAAACTTTTATATAGGAATTAATATTTGACAGCAGCACATATTCATACAAATAATTTCGGGAATTTTTCTAAAAAGTTTTGCGTGTGAAAACAGATAAAACGTTATTATTACTACAAAATCTGTGAATTTAACAAATCACTTTTTACTAAAAACATAATTAAAAAATAATTGTAGCATAATATCAAGTCTGCATAAATGAACAACCAACCAACTATTCTAGTTGAAGATGTAATGATATTTTTACAATTTTTTTTGTTGCTTCTTGGAAACAGTCACGATCCCATTGAAACCCATACGCTTGGTTAATTTCCCATAAATATTATCTAAAATTAAATCTAAAACTCATTTTATGTCTACAGAATTTTAAATAAAAAAACCAAAATACAGAAAGGCAATTGACCAGGTTTCAACACAAGTTTTGATAGAAAGAGAAAAAGAAACTAACCTAAAATGAAATGAAATAAAATAAAATAAATGTTGCAAAATTTATATTCGTACAGTTTAAAGGATAATTTTTTAAATTGTGTCTTTTAAAAATAAATAATTTGAAGTATTTTTAAATTATCTAAAATTATCTTTCAATACTAATCATAATGGGAAGAAGGGTAGGAATATAGAAAAGGCTTATAAGACAAAAAGCAGCAGTTTATGATCTAAATTACTGATCCAAACATATATCAATGACCACCAGAATAGCCCCTTAAAGCAGAAAAATAATGAGTAGAAGGCTGATACCTTTCATACAAATGAAAGACTATTATCTTTTGATTACAAAACTGTAAGAGCTAAAAAGTTTAGACTCTGAACAAGCAAATAACCAAATATACAAAATGTTAAAATTTTCTGAGTGAGTTAACTTTATGTAAATATGAGTTAAAAGGTGTTGTCATGCAACAAAAAAGGCTACCCGTTTTACACAAAATAAAACGAAATTTAATACCTACATATGTATGTTCATAACGATGGGTTCTAAAAATTAAATTTTGTGCTACACAAAGAAATCCATTGCTAATTTTGACCTACAACAATGTTAATTTCAAACACAATCTTAGATTTTAGAGATAGGAATTGAAATTTCAAAGAAAAAAGCTGTCGTATTCAGGTGAAAAGCAGATTACATACACATGAAATAGAGGAAAGCTGTACCTAGTGGTAGACTACGTTCTAACCAACTGACTATAGATGATTGTTCTAAATTTCCAAGTATTCCATTATTTGGTTATTTAAATTGATGATGTTTACAGCTAAAAACTAGTCAAAGTAGAAAGATAGTGGAAATGCTAAAGAAGGATAGGGCGATCCGGAAAATTATTTACATTGTCGTAGTGTAAAACATAAAATTTACAAAGAATATATAAGTATGGGTGTGAGTGTCATATTGAGCTAAATTACTTGCTTTGAGCTTCAATATTTAATTTAATTAATCACTTTTCATCTCCAGCAAACTGGCATGATTTTTGTTTGTTGTGTGTAGCTACTGCGTCAGGTTGGTTGGAAAAATCCCCACCAAGATGGCGAGCACTAGAAGGAGCAACCGCCATCATACCAGTGCCGTCAATAATCTGGCCACATCCCCAACAGTGTTTGTTGCACCAAAATATTCCGACATATACACTATACCGAAATGCTTACTCACTGCTCAATCGTGTGTGAGTATGTAAATTTTAGTTTTTAGGAGCTTAGATATAATCTGGGTGCCTACAAATGGTTATCTGCGATCTGATCTGGATACAGATCACGGACTGTCAAGTATTATCTATTTGCAGACTGTGCCTGGAACTAGGCTAACATAAAAAAGACGTTGGACCACGGCCTTATCTTAGGCAATTACCATAGACTCTGTGATGAAGAAGAATGTCAGTCAGTCGCCAGTCTGAAATGACTACAGTCGAGACTAAAATGCTAGTGACAGCACGAGACTCAATTAAAGTATTCGTAAATTTTCCAGTCGGATGCAAGATATCATTGAGAAACGAATAGGGTCGAAAAGGCACCCAAAAATTTAGTGGTCTGCTGATGTATGTATGTATGTGTATGTATGGATATGTGTATGTATATGAATATATTTTGTAATGTGCAACTACCGGCGTATGCAGAAACAAAGTGTTTTAGAAATCTCATTTATGAGAAATTTCAAAAATTAACACTCATATATGAAAATTTTTAAACATGAAAAAAATGTAAAACCATTAATGTAAAAGAGCATTAATGATAATGAGCTAATTCATTACTTATCAAATACATATGAATAATACGAATATTCTACGTTTTTCACCATTCATGTATGTATGTATGCTAAAAAAACAAACAGTTACACTCATACCTGTGTGATCGAACACAGGCCAGTTTTGGTTGTTCATTTATGAACGTGAAAAAAATATACAATTTTAGAAATATGAAAAATATCATAAATGAAATTTTGAAATTTCAATCACAACAAAATCTGACAGAACACTAACATACAAAAAAAGATTTTCCAACTCTGATCGCATGGAAAAAAATATTTTATGAATTTTTACTGACCTGTCAAAAATTCTGTCACGCACATAGATTTCCAATCCATCACACATTATCATACTTTTTTAGTACACGTACTATTTTTAACAGATTGTACGACGGAGTATCGGTGTATTTTTATTTTGCAATTAAATCAAATCAACGTATCAGAAAACATAGAAATATTCTTTCACCCTATTGAGTTTCAGTTATCAATTGATTTGGAAAGCTCGACTCAGCTCATTAAAACCGGAGTTCCCCAAGGTAATATTGTGGGACCCGTTTTATTTCTGCTATACACATCAGATATGCTAATTAGCAATCAAGTGCACACATCAACATTTGCTGATGACACAGTTTTTTAAGTATTCATGAAAGCGTCCAAGTAGCATCACAAATTTTACAAGACCACATAATCAATTTGAAAAAATGGTTGAAGAATTGGAGAATAAAGGTGAATGAAGAAAAATGTACTCACTTAACTTTCACACGCCGTAGGGACTCATGCCCCACCTATTCGCATAAGTAATCAAATGTTAACTCAGCCTTCAGTCGTCAAACACCTCGGTATACATCCTGACCGGCGCCTTACTTGGAAAAGCCACTTGAATCCAAAATTACAGAAATGAAGTTAAAAGCAGTGCAACTTAACTGGCTTATTGGCAGAAATTCTACTTTCGCCTTAGATTACAAAGTTTCATTGTACAAGTCAATTCTAAAACCAATTTGGTGTTATGGCGTTGAATTTTGGGAAGGAAAAAGGGGGGAAAATTATGGGGAACTGCCGCAGCTAGCAATGTAGAAAAAATTCAAAGGTGTTAAAATAAGATTCTACGGATGATCATATTTGCTCCCTGGTGTATAAAAAACTCGAACATTCACAAAGATCTAAACATGCCATCAGTTGAAGCAGAAATAGCGAAATATACAGTAACGTATTTAAAGAAGCTTGATACACATCCAAATCCGCTGGCCCGTAACTTACTAAATGAACGTGGTTACATTCGCCTAAAAAGGAGGGACATTGCTTCTCTCGCCCAAACATCAGAGGGATGACCCGAAAATGACAGCAGCAGCGGGAAACATACAATTTTTTGTCTAGCACTGGCTGGACTTAACAAGTATATTAATTTTTATTTTAGACTTAAGATATGAGTAATTACTGTTTGTTCATAATATTGAAGATACAATAAATAATAAAAAAAAAATTCATTTTGGGGGATTCACAAGGTATGCTAAAATGTCATATTGTTATAATCCTCTAATAATTTACAATAGTTTAAAAATATTATTGCTGTGTTTCAAATAAAAAACATCCCAAAATAATAAAATTTTGATCAATATTTATTATTTTTTCATATAAATCAGAAGAAATTTGCGCCGTCTGTAATGTTTGTCAGCTGCTATAATTTATATCCTTGATATTGCAAAAACAACTAATAATTTAAAAAAAAACATTGTGAAATTATGACATGCAAATATTTGATTAAATAGGTTGTCGTCAAATTAGCATATCTTGCTGCCATTTGTCAAATTTGTTGGGGGGGGGGTCTACCAAATAGTTTACTTGAGTCAGCCACCACTACTTCCGAAATGTACTTTTCGCACAAACTGGCTATTTTATTCGTCTTTTTACTTATTTTTGACATTCTGATACAAATATTTATTTTCATATTTTTTTTATCAACTGACTTTAATTTAAAATAGTACAATCAAGTATTGGGGGTCGCACGTTGGGTTGAAATTCCCAATAATGGCTCTTAATTGTAAATTTATATTTTTAAAAAGTAATTTATTTCATGTTATACTAAACAATTGTGCTTCATTAATTATCCTTTTCATTTCCCTATGTTATCTACTTTTCGAGTTGTGCGTTGTCAAAGTTGAAGTTTTTTTAAGTTTTTGAAAACAGTGATAAAAACTGAAAAATTTTTTTGTTTTTTGATTAAATTTGTGTATTTTCTTAGCATAATTTTAATATTTTTCAATGGAACCTTCAACTTCAGGTATTTGGAAACTCAAATGTGTATCTCAGTTAAATATTTTTGTTGTAGAAATATTTTTAATATTGTTTTGAAAATTGGTGTAAAAAACAATCGTTTTTAAATTTCAAGTAGAAATTTAATTCCGGAAGAAGGAAAAAATTTGTTTTCTATTTCAACATCAAAGAAAAATTCGTGTATGCTTAGCAACGCACACACTGCATTAATCATTTATGTATGAAAGTGAGTAAATATACATATAGTTTTACATAAATTTTTAATACATGGTCCACAGATTATTACTCATGCACTGTTACCTATTGGCCAGTTATCGGAGGAAGCACAGAAAGCTCGTAATAAAGACTTTAAATCATACATAGAACATTTTTCACGAAAATGCAGTCGTGAAGATTCCAATGAAGATATTTTCAATAGATTTTTAATAAGCTCTGATCCTATTATCAGTAATACAATAATAATAAACATTACAAAAAGAAAATTAGCGTGTTACGACAGCAGGTATTGGACCTTCTATTATTACCTGAAATTTCTGAAGAAAATAATTCCGATGATATTTATTTTTGTGACAGCGAATGTATTAAACATAAAATGTAAATTTATATTAAAAAAACTTTTTAATAAATAAAGATTAATGTGGCCTATTTCCGGGACAATTTTGTATGGGGGCTATACGAAATCATTTACCGATTTCGTTGAAATCAAATTGCACAAATTTTCATCATTTATCTTTAAAAATGGAGCTTCCAAAGCAATTTAAATATTCATACGAGCTAACAAACGAACACCCTGGCATCAAAAAAAATTTTTTTTTTTCAAAATTTATTTTTTTACGTAGTAATGACCCACTTAATACTACGAAACGAAAAAATAAGTCCTATCTCTAACGCCTGAATTAAGAGCCGTTTTTAGCAATTTCAACCCAATGTGGGTCGTTCAGAGCAGTCATATTTTTCCATTATATAATTTTAAAAAATATGACTTTAATAAACAGTTCTACTAATAAATTTTAATATTTTTTTTTTTATAACTTCTGTAATTTTTTTCTACTATTAATAGATCTTGGTTATCACAATTATTATTCTAAATCATAATTATTTGTTTCAAAAAATATCAGATTTTTTTTAAATTATTATATATTACCGATTTTAAAAACAAATGTTCTGATTATGCAAATTGCCTAAATCGGATAAATATGTCTTTTTGTGTACTGATGAGATAATCACATTAAATTTTCTAATTAAAAACAACTGCTTTTGAGATATTTAAAACAATTATAGCTTTAAACCTACATTATGTTGAAGATTATAAGATGTATTGACCAATCTGTATTTCATACACTGGGTTAATATAACAACAATTTTAATGGACAGTTGAGATAGGCGAATCTATCCCCAAAACATTAAGAATCTTTTTACGTTTTTGATATAATGCTGTTGTTACTTGTTGACAGCAAATTTATTTTTTGGATTTATTTCCAACAGGACTTTAACTAAATAGTTAAGAGAATTTATAAACTTATAAACTTATTTTTTATACAAAAGAACAAACGAATGGTCTTCTCTTACAAACCAATTTCATTTATTTTCTCTTTTTTTTTAGTAAGAGATTGGTAATGCAGTTCACTTTGTTAATTTAAAAAGGATACAAATAAGAAAAGAAAGCTATCTTGCTCACTTACCAGGAGTATTAAAATATAAGCCACACACACGAAATGTTGTCGTAACTTTAGTTGTACATAATAAGTATTTTCTTAACATAACTTCAGTTAAAAACGGAATGCTGTACTGAATGGTCGTCGCTGATTGACAAACACAGACAAAGCGCGTAAGGATACGTTTTACATATAATAACCGCAACATCTGTGTTATTCGTTTAAAACTATGAAATAAAAATATGAGAATTTATTTTAAATTCACGGTGTGGAATATATAACTGCAAATGAATACTAAACTAAATATTAAAACCCAGGTATATGTAATGGAGAAAATGAAAAAAATAATTGTAATTGTCCTAAAAATATACAAACAAAAAATAAAGATTTTTTTTTTATTATTTTTGAAGACATATTATTTTGTTAAGTTTTGAGCTGCAGCAATAGGATTTATTATTACTAACAATACTATTTACCGCAGAAAATGTATTAGCTTTAAGTAGTAATTATGACAAATGATAGGCGTACGAAAACATGTAGACGCATTATTATTTGAGAATATTTTGATCACATTTCGAAAGTTAAAAATAAAAATTGTAAAAGTTTTATGTCAGCTTAAACGTGTGAGTATAATTTTTTCGATAATACTTTCCACAATATTGGCAAACACTCCTAAATCTTGGTGTCTTGATTCCAGTAATCTTCGAAGTGCTTTATATTTATTGTTTTTCTTTTTTCCTTTAGCATTTTGGCGTGTTAAAGAATTGTTTCCTTTTAGGCGCAGCCAAAGTTTATTTGAATACTTGTACTTTCGTGGGGTTTAGGTAAAGTTGGAGATAAAAATTTGTTCAAAGAAAAAACTTTTTAATGTAGAAAAAATGAAAAAAAAAACATAATTGGAAAAGTTTTAAAACTTTTTAAATGTGTATGTTGTTCGTTTCCTTTTTTATTCTGGCAGTTTAAAGTTTTCATTTCCGTTCAACATGTTTCATATTTTTGTCTAATTAAGCTTCTTCAAAAAATCGTTTAAAACTTTAACATGTCTTGCTTACGACACTTAAAACACTATGAGTTTACAATATTTATGAACTGTGTTTTTTTTTTTAATTTGTTTTTCGATTTATTGCTTCTTTTTAAGGGCTTACAGACTACGCTATAATATTGTTCACTGATTTCTGCTTATATTTCATAAGAGTCATCAAGTAAAAGTAATTTATTACGTTAAAATTTAACGATAATATCTTTCCAATATAATGATTATTTTCTCATTTAGAAGGCTCATATTGATTCTTATTTAGATATTAGGCATTAAACTATAAATAAGTTTCATAATAAATTGTGGTAAAACTTGATGAGTAATCAATATAATTTTTATTACATTTGTAATGAAGTGAAATTTCATTATGAAGTGGTCATTTTTTAACGAAGCAAAGCAAAAAAGAAAAAATTTAAATAAAAAATATACCTTTTATATCTTTGCTAAAGTGCTTGTGCTAAAGGCTGGGGTAATCAGCAGCGTGGCAAAAGGAAACAGTGTGGTGTGAAAAAAACAAGAACACAAAAAAACAAGGACAAAGACAAAAGTTATAAAATAAATAAATTTATTTGTTTTTAACTTATTAATTTAAAAATAAATTAAATAAATTGGGAAATTTGTTTGATTTTTTTGGCGCATAAAAAATAAGGATACAAATTTACGAAGGAATAAATAATA